>JAUPFN010000025.1:12913726-13394519 GCA_036924255.1 Apodemia mormo | reverse complement strand
CATCTTTAAGTTACTTCCTTTCCCCCGTCTCATCTTTAAGTTACTTTCTTCCCCCGTCCAATCTTTAAGTTACTTCCTTTCCCCGTTCAATCTTTAAGTTACTTCCTTTCCCCGTCTCATCTTTAAGTTACTTTCTTTCCCCCATCCAATCTTTAACTTACTTCCTTTCCCCGTTCAATCTTTAAGTTACTTTTTCCCCGTGATGGTCCGGGCTCCTTTGACTGTGCCGTTCTTCCAAGCAGGTCGTAAAAGGCAACCAATTTTCTTTACGTATCACTACCATCGTGACTATACTAGGTGATAGACTTCTGCATTGTCTCGCCCGGGTCTGGTACCACCGCCTTACCTATTCCTGCCGCAATAACGTCAGTACTTGTAATAATAATAATAAAAATAATAATAATCTTTATTTAATGCATTCAAAAGTGTACAATATTAAAACATAACGTTAATGACTACATTAGTCGAAGACTGTGTTGCAGTCATTAGCGCCGACCTCGAACAGTCCAGGTACTGATGCAACAAATATTGCAAAAAAAAATCACTGAAATAATCTGGTTTGGAGGGAGAGCCAGTAAACTTATGCATGTGGCATTATACATCGCAACAAGATACAACGCACCATTAACACCGTTGGCACAGAATACTTACAAACTAATAGAAGTCAATGTGCCATACAAGTAATATTCGAGCATAGCACACACAGACACCTCTCACGGACGCGATATCTCGGACTGGTGCGGAACAAACTGTCCCGATCCATTCCGACTGAAAATTACGTCCGTAAGAGGTGTCTATGTGTGCGTTGCGCGAATATCACATGTATGTAGATTGACTACTGTCAGTCTCCAGTATACTGTGCCGATGGTGTCTATAGGCAATGGTTGACTCTTTCGATCAGGAGACCCATCTCCTTGTTTGCTATCTTATGATATAAAAAAAATACATAGGAATCTCAATAAGGCTGTCATCTGAGAAAAACGTGTATTGTTCATCATAATCCATATCCATACTAATATTATAAATGCGAAAGTTTGTCTGTCTGTCTGTCTGTTACGCTTTCACGGCTAAACCGCTGGGCCGATTTTCATGAAATTTGACATGAAGTATTTGAAGAGCCGGGGTCTATTTTTTTCAAAAATCAATCCTCAAAGGGTTGAAATAGGGGATGAAATATGTATGAAAAGCTATCTTGACGACATGTTAATCTACTCGCGGGCGAAGCTGCGCGGGTCAGCTAGTTGTGTTTATAATTTTACAAATTGCTCTCTTAAGTGATATTTATAATTCAAATGAAATTTGTTTTCCAGACCATGCATAATGCAACACCTTCTCAACAGTAAACAGTGCTTCTTTTGTAAAGCCGAGATAGAATCCGTTCGCGAGATAGAGCCGGCAAACAATTGAACGAATTGTAAACACCTGAATATATTCAGATTTTATTTGAACGATAGAAGAAATATTTGATTGTTCGCTAAAAAGAATTCCGAATTTGTAAGATATTTAGAAGCAACTGAGTATATGGAATTTACATATTTCCGAAGATCTAATATTGTGAAGGCATAGCTAAATAGGTAAGTTGTTATTTTTTTAAATCTTATAATTTTCCCTTCCTATCAACTGTGATTTGGCGTGAACATATGTATATAGAATCCAACAAATAATTTAACAGATTTTAAACCATATGTATATTTACTTTGAACGATTGAAAGGTAGATTGTGCGTTATTTATTAAAATGAAAATATATTTATTTCTAATTAACATTAGTAAATATAATAAAAGACCGCCCCGTTGGTCGAGTCGTTAGCGAACCTGACTACGAATCAAGGGTTCGATTCCCGACAGGGACAAACATTTGTATGATGAGCACAGACGTTTTTATTTCTGGGTTTGGGTGTTAATTTTGTATGTAAAAGTATTTACATATACATGTATTTCTATGTATTAGTATCGTTGATTAACACCCATAACACCAAGCAAATAATTTGCTTACTTTGGAGTTAGATCAATTCGTGTAAATTGCGCAGCAATATTTATTAGTAAATTGTAGGTAGAACCCTATATTTAGCAATTAAAGTGGTGCATGAGAGAATATAATTTAGTAGCTATGGCAACGGCCAGGTTCCGCCCTTGTATTAAATATTAAGAACTGCCTTAACTAATTGAAACTACGTAATCAATTTATATTACATTTGTATTTTCTTTTCACATTGTTCATAATTCTAATAACGTTATTTTATTCTTTAACTCTACATTCTATTTATCCTTATACTTATAATATATATAATGAAATATAATTTATCAAATACATTACCTTAAATTATTTATGCACGTTCAAGAATGATATCAATGGAGGCCAACTGTTGGGGACGTCATGCTTCTTCGAGTATCTATTCCAAAGTGAACGTCTGTTAAAAATATTTAACAGACGTTTTTGAAATTGAGGGATGCCAGTGCAAGAAAACAAGTTCGCACATTTATAATATCGGGCAAAATATTATTTTATGAAATGAAAACCTAACAAAATAATAGTAAATAAATTTTTCTTTATGATAACCGAGGCTTACTCATGCTCGATCAACGCATTAGCCATTATTAACTACTAAGTTGCAAATTAGATTTTCCTCAAAGAAACATCAAAAAAATATTAACAACTACGCGAGCATGTTTACTGCTTGGAGACCGATCTGAGAAGAGTTGAAACTTATATTGGATATAAATAATGGATTTAGTGGGGTTTAGGATTTGCCAAAAATTACTGTAACGAAGAAGATATCTGTTGAGATAACCCAACAATGACATCGCCGGATTTATTACCTATTAGCTGTTTCCCGCGACTTCGTACGCATTTTGTAGTGACTTTCCTATTAGGATTTTAAGAACTTCCTGAACTAAGACTAATTATATTTTCCTGTGGGAATTAAAGATTTTCCCGCTGTAAAAAGTATCCTAAATGTAAAACCGGGTTATTAGCTATTACTATACAAAATTTATTAAAAATCCGTTCAGTAGTTTTTGCTTGTAAAGCGAACAGACAGGCAAACACACAAAATTCCATCTATCGTTTTGGGGTTTATGACCTGTACACAATAGGTACGCAGCAATATGTTTTTAAAGAAATATTTCATGTACAGATTTGGTTTCGTTACTGTTTTATTATATGTATATAGATTATGTTTATAGAATTTAAGCTTGTGCATTAGATAATAATAATATTCACGGGACAAATTACACTTACTGATCTAACCCCAAAGTAAGCAAATTATTTGCTTGTGTTATGGGTGTTAGTCAACGATACTAATACATAGAAATACATAAATAAATACTTTTACATACATAATAAACACCCAAACCCGGAATTACAAACATTTATGCTCTCACACAAATGCTTGTCCCCGTCGGGGATCGGACCCGAGCCCCGTCGATTGCGTAGTCAGGGTCTCTAACCACTCGACCAACAGGGCGGTCGCTAGATAAGTTACGCAATGACTATTTCTTTCCACCAAAGGATCCTTTTTGCTTGCTATTCTTTAATATATAAAAGTATTGTATATTTTCAGGTACCCCTGAACATTTGGGATATCAAATAGCGACCAATTTAAACAATATGCATCTGCTCTGGGTCCCAGATTTAAAGCACAAATAAAAGGCTAGTTTCAAGTTTTGAGCAATTTTATTGCTTTTTCAATACATAATGTCTAATTTTTGATGTAATTATATTTGTTATGAGAGTTTTTTTTCGTAAAAATACAGCACATTTTATTGCAAAATTAGCTTTGTATTCAATTACTAGCTGTTGCCAGCGACGTCATCCGCGCGGACTTCGTTTACTCCGCACAGCTCCTCCCCCGTAGGTGATAGCGTGATAATATGTAGCCTATATGTTGACCCGACCTGTTAGTAATATTCATGCAAAATTTGAAGTAAATCCATGCAGTACTTTTTGAGTTTACCCCGGACATACATACAGACAAACATACAAACAGACAACAATTCTAAAAACTATATTTTTGGCTTCGATATCGATTGTAGATCACGCCCCAAGTATTCTTTTAAAAAAATATTCAATGTACAGTTTTGACTTTCCTACGATTTTATTATATGTATAGATGTTATTATCCTTAAAATCTTATCCGCTATTTTTCCCTTTATGGAATTAAGATCAAAAAATTTGATTTCAATGCCTCCCTACACTCTTCTCTAGTTGGTCCGTGTTCCTTGAAGGAATAAATCAACTGCCGTTCTGCCAGACAGGTCGTAAGAGGAGACCGATTGGCTATGCGTCTCAATACCATCGTCACTACTAGGTGATAGAGTTCTGCAACATCTTACCCGGGCATTTGGTACTACCGCCTTACATATTCCTGACGCAATAGCGCCAGTGCTTGTCACCGTCGTGTGCCGATTTGGAGAATAAGGTAGCTGGTAGAATTATGTTTGTTGTAATCCCACCACACGAATTGCAACACACCATTAACATCTTTGGTGTCTATTGACGATGAATTCTCTTTCCATCAGAAGGGCCATCTGCTTCTTTACTATCTTATGCTATACTATCTGTTGCCCACGACTTCGTCCGTGCGGAATTCGTTTACTCTGCACAGCTCCTCTCCCGTAGGTAATAGCGTGATAATATGTAGCCTATATGTTGACCCGACCTGTTAGTAATATTCATGCAAAATTTGAAGTAAATCCATGCAGTAGTTTTTGAGTTTACCCCGACAAACAGATAAACAGACAAAAATTCTAAAAACTATATTTTTGGCTTCGATATCGATTGTAGATCACGCCCCAAGTATTCTTTTAAAAAATTATTCAATGTACAGTTTTGACTTTCCTACGATTTTATTATATGTATAGATAAACAAACACTATGCTAGTTTACTAATGAATACTCAATAAAAACCGTCTGACCCGAAAGGGAGAATAAATAGAGCAAAAAGTGAAATAATCTATTTATAAAAATAAGACCAACTTCGTATTAATAAAATTCAGCAAATATTTTTAGCTGGACAACACTGTCGCATCATCGGCAGCGGCGTAGTTACTGTTGTAACCATGAAAATTACTTAATGTAGGACGTACGTACATAATTACGTAATGTGGAAAATTATTTTTATATCAATTTTATTTATAAATAATAATAATAATAATAATGAATAAAAAAAATATTATATATAAGATAATTTCTCAAGTATTTAACCGATTTTAAAAATTACGTAATAGAAAGATTTTATTCCGAATTAACAAATGCTATTTTTTTACTCGACTAAGCAAACGGAAGAAATATTTAAAAACAATCAGCAATGGATAGCTTTTTATTCCGGATTAACAAAGGTTAACAAAACAGACATACAATGCGAATGTGAAAGGATGTAGGTACCGGGGAAGACCAAGACTAGCACACCATGATCAGATTGATCGAGTACTGTCCGAAGGTGGTGTCAAGAGTCTTCGCAACCGGCGTGTGTGTATAAAGAGAGTTATGAATGTGGAGGAAGCGAGACAAGCCTGCAAGAATCGTGATGTATGGCACTCGGTTCTCTCTGCCTACCCTGTAAGGGATCTGGCGTGAAGATATGTATGTATGTATTAACAAAGGCTATTTTTTACTTGACAAAGCAAACGGAAGTAATATTTTAAAAATTCAGCAATGGAAAGCTTTTTATTCCGGATTAACAAAGGCTACTTTTTTACTGGACTAAGCAACGGAAGAATATTTTGGTTCACTCTACTTTATTACTTCACTGGCAATAACCAGTGAAGCAATAAAGTAGTCTGGATTAATGTGTCGTCAGGTTTTTTTTTTTTTTTTATAATTATTCAATCTGACATTTTGCTATTAACAATTAATGAATTTGGGCAAGATTCCAATACACTATGGCCCTTTGGTGAGCCCCATTGGAGCATACGCGTAGTAAGCTACAGATGGACAATCACAGCTTCCTCTTGGTCCTGGAACACCTCTTGGCCCTACAGGTCCTGTTGGAAAAATAATAGATATGTACTTACATATGTATGTCGCAGGAAAATTCTATAACTTGTCCATATACAAATGGCACCGTGATATTATAAACGTAAACTTTCAATGAAAACTACCGAAGGCAAGTTATTGTTGATGATATTAATGATGTCAACGTCAACTATAAACTCTTATGTCACTGACAGTCGACGGATCCCCGCCAGGCGGGCTCCTAACAAGCCTACATCTTTATGCAAGAAGTCGGATAGAGTTCCAGTTATAAATAAACAACCCATTTACATAACAAGTAATTTAAAACAATACGCCGCGGCAATTTGCTAAGGTGAGGTATTTCGACGCGCGTCAATTCTATAGAAAATGGGTGGCGCGGTATGTTCTGAAACCGCTGGAAAACGTGGTAATTTTCGGATAAATAAATATAGGATATCAACTGAAAACTAAAATTTAGCACATTCTTTTTCGTATATAATTAATAAAATTAATTATCACCATATAAAAATCATGTGGAAGATTAGAAATATTATTAACAAATTATATTTGTTTTAGAGATTTTTTAGCCTGTTTTCGGAATTTTATATGATCGAGTAAAGTACATTCTATCATGTAATAAGTTAGCACATTCAGGTATATCCTGTAATTTTTGTAAAATTGTTATTTAACAATCAATACAAAAAAAAAAGTGATAAACCAGTTTTTCCCGTTTGTCGCGATGCCTCACCTTAACAGCGGCGGTAAATCTTTATAAATAAAATTTACTAACTCTAAGCATGTTTAAAGTGACTTTGTAAATGTTATTTTAATTAAATTATAAATGAAGTTTAATGGAAAAGCATTGCATGCTATGGATTTGGTGTTGGAGGAGGAATTGTATAAATAATGTATATTGGAACAACCCTAAAATATAACCCTATTTCGAGCAATAAATTATATTACAATTATTATAAATGTCAATATTACAATTATTATACAATGACGACATTTAACGTTCGGCGTAAAGCATAAATCAGAAATCAGAAAATCTTTATTCAATTAAAACTTTTAACGAATTATTTTGACGTGACAAAATTTTAAACATGTAAAACTGCTACTGGATTGGAAACGCGGCCACACACTGAGAAGATCCGGCGGATCTGAGATCTTTTTTTCATATCATATTTTTTTCACGCTATCACAATATTACAAAATTAAAAAAATATATATGAGATCGGTATGAAGAGCAATTAATCCCAAGCTTTTTTGTCTTCTAAATAATCTGAGATTTTATACTACCCTTTTTACACAGCATTTTTTAAAACGTAATTTGCAACCTGATGACGCCATTTGTATACGGACTAATTATAAAATTTATCTGCGACATGTATGCAAGTTGATTGATAAAAGATTATACATATTAAAATACATACTCATAAGTAAATAATAAAAATATAATCATAATAATAGCATAATAATAAAATAAGATTATTGCTTAACTAAATATTAAACTTCAAGGAAATTATTGTAGTAATATTCAAAAATTATGGTCACCTGGTGCCATCAAGCCATGTCAATATAATGGCAACTGCCAATGAACAATTAAGAGGGCCCACGCTTATTTCTTTTCCAATTAACAATTTTCAATATCAGTGAACAGCAAACAAACCAATGGTTGTCCTGATGGAACGAGATAACCATCGCATATAGATATCATGATGTTAATAATACGTTGCTATGTGTTTAACAGGGATGTAATGCCATATGCAGAAGTTTACCGGCTACCTTACCCTCTAAACGTGAGCACGACAGAAACAGGCACCAGCACTATTGCGACACGAATAGGGATAGCGATATGTTATTACGTCACACATAGTGTGTGTTCAAAGAGCCATGGATACGGCTGACGTCACTACAATGGCGGCTAAGCGCTTAAGTAATTTAAACTCAAAGCCATACGTATTTGCTTTTACGAACTGCTTATAGCAAATAGTAATATATGGTCTAGTCTGACTGGAATTCAGACCAACAAGGGGAACCATGTTAACTAAAAATAGAACACTCACCTTCTCGACCTGGATCTCCTCGCTGCCCGCTTCTGCCTTCTGGCCCTGGTGGACCGATAGGACCTAGTACAAATACAAGCACATAATATACATGCACGTATTATGGATTTTTTAGATTTCACATTTTTATGAAGCGAAAGGAGACTGATACTGTTGCATAGAAACTTGGGCCCCCTTGTAATAAGATGAATATTATGTTAATTAATAGCTAGTTTAACGTTATACAAATACTGAAAATTTTACAGATTTTAGCAATCTGAGAACAGAGATAATAATAAAATAAAAAAAATAAAATATTCACTAGAAGTAAGGTTACGGTACTATGGTATAGTTTAACTCACTTTAACCGTTTACATTTATATAAACAACTGCTACTTGTAATACAGGCAACTATGCTTCATGTCTATAAATTGACACAATACTACAACACAGATTTTTGGAAAACACAAATTAAAGGATGCCTATCTGTAGGCAGGTACGTACTACGTAAAATAGCGAAGGGTGAAGTCCGCGACTTGCGAGTGCCTCTCTTGCGAGCCGTCAGTGATGTCAGTTGTAATTGTCAATTTTAGCTGTATTAAATCCACAGACACTAAATCGTATTAAGTTTGAAGTAACGTAATCAATCGATTATATAAATTGTATCGATGATATTTTTTCTTTTTATATCATAAATGGTTTGTAACATAATGATGGAACTTATTGTTGATTATACTAAATATTAATCAAAAATACACTTTTACATATACTTACGAGCTTATATTTCGATTAAAATTATTTACATAAATCGATTATAATTATATCGATTATACAATTATAGTACCAAAAACTTATTTTCGTGATTTCTTTTTTCTTAGAAAGCGGATTAAGCTTATATTTTGAACTTTGAAATAGAAAAATAGTATCATTTTTTTGAACCATACGTCAACCCTTTACATTTGGGCCCAAAAATCCCCCTCTCCTTTGCACATAACTTAAGAATTCGTCTATTAACGCATTCACTGCCAGCAATGCATATATACGCGTTCAATACGCGTTTTCGTTACTTTTATCCAGTGCCTTGGACGCGTCTGTGGGTTCATTTATTTAGCGAGCTTTGCCCAGTACCTTTAACGCACATACGAGTTCTATTAATTATGCAATATTCTATACTTATGTCTAATATATTACTCCCTGGATCACTCACATTTGGTCATTTTTACTTACCGACTTAAAAAAGAAGAGGTTTTCAATTCGAAGGTATTTTTATGTGTGTTACCTCGTAACTTTTTACTGCGTGATCCTATTAACTTTTTTTATTTGAAAACTAAAATTCTGACGAAAAGAGTACACGTACTTGCACAAAGAGATTCGTTTTCATTACAAACTTGAATCTTTATGAATATTCTGATAAGTGGATGACATATAAAACAATAAAACAATAGGTTTCCTTATTTGAAAATGATTTTTACGTTGCTTAATTAATTTCTTTAATTTGTTCATTATAAACTAAAATAGTTGATATATGATTATAATAACATTAATTATAAACATTAAATAATTACATGTTTAATTTAAAACAAGTTTGTCGTTTCTCTTGATAGAATCATTACTTGGTTCCAATGGGAACAAATCGCCGGCAAATTAGTATGAACTCATATGTGCGTTTGAGGCACTGGGTGTAGTTAAATAAACGCACATGTGCGTTTGAGGCATACAGAAAAGTGCGGAATGTGGCGAAGGTCCAGAAAAAGGAGTGGCAGTGAATGCGTTAAAGCATTAGTTGCAAGGCCACTCATTTGCCAATCAACATACTGGTAAATCGTAATAACCTGAAAAATCCTATAGATGTCTACCTACTCTCCCTATGCTTACTACGCAAGGGAACCGGCTTGACGATACTTTTTTAGTCGGGAGATCCAGACCCAAGTTTTTTTCCAACATCTACCTAATATTTTTTGTATTGAATTCTGTACTTTCCATCGTCAGCACTTAGTGAAATTCCATCATTGTTACACGAAATAATTATCACTTGTGCATTAAAATCACTTTATAACTTTATTTTTAACATATCGCTCAAGTGGTTTCAATTTTTTAAGCATCTTCAGGATGTTAATATACTATAACATCCTGAATATGCCTAAAAAAAGTGAAACCTCTTTTTTAAGCATCTTCAGGATGTTAATATACTTCTTCTTATCTATCTATCTTCAGGATGTTAAGATGCTTAAAAAAGTGAAACCGGTTGAGTGATATGTTAAAGTTATAAAGTGAAATTAATGTACAACTTAGAAGTGATAATTTAATCGTATAATTTTTTTTGTATTATATGCCTAATAATTTCTGTTTTGAAAAAAAAAACATCAAATATGATCTTTCAATATTCAGATTATTAAGCTATGAATCTCTTGGCCTGTAAACATTAAAAAAGCAAAAAGCAAGACTGTACTGAAAAAGATAATTTACGATTATTTTTAAAAATCTTGTAGCTTATTATGAGCTAAATATTCACTGCAGTTATTATTTTTAGATAAAATTATCTTTTCTTCATTATTTTAAGTAAATTTAACTTTCATGCCTTTTTTAAGCTATGATTTGTCCTCGTTGTCTTTTTGTATATTTATTCATTGTAATTCACTATTTGAAAGAGCTTGTTATTGGCGATAAGACCGCCCTTTGTATTAGCTGTATGAGATTGTTACATGTGTTATTGTTTCGTTGAGTCATGGGCGTAGCTTTGTTATGCGGGGGAGTGGGGGGTTAAGTCTTCCAAAATGTACAAAAATTAACTAGTTTGACCCTGAACTTCCGAATGGTGCAATAAATAGTTTATTTTTTGCACCAATTACTAGGGGGGGAGGGGTACCCCTTAGTGATGTTTTTTCACAAAGCACCCCTTCCACCATATACGCCAGCACTTTAAATATTTTTTTGCAATTTAGTTACATATAAATAATAATATATTAAATAAAGTCCCTCACCTGGCACTCCCCTGGGTCCTTCAACCCCAGGAAGTCCTACTCCCTCGGGCCCGCGCTCCCCCTTGTCCCCCTTGTCCCCGCGGGGCCCTGGTTCCCCGGGTGTCCCCGGCGGCCCTGTCTCCCCTGGATATCCGCGAACACCCGGAGATCCGGGCTCTCCCGACGACCCTAAAAAATAAGTTAAATAAGTTTAGTCTCTAGCCAGATAAAAAAATTCCAAACTCACACTTATAATCCTTCGGCTACACTTACGTGTGTCGTCCCGAAGATATTAGCGCGCTAAAACCTTTTGACGTATCGCCAACCGCGCGATAAGCCACACGCAGACCGAAGGTTTCCGACGATAGCCGATAATAGCCGGTAACATCTAAACGTACCGCGTCATTGCGCGAAGCTTTGTGACGATAGCGTTACACAAAGTAGCGATTATTCATACAACGAGTGTATGGTATAAAAAAAACGTCAAAACTGCGCGAAAACTAGTTTTAACACTTTTGTCGAGTGAGGTAACATTCGTTTCTCCTGAGGATGCTTCAGTTGCGAAGTAAAACGTGCGTTGAGTGCGTACACTGTGTGATTTTGTGTTCGCTGCTGACGTAGGTGAGAGTGGTGGATGTCGATGGATAATTGTGCCATTGGGGTCGTCTTTGTTATTCGGATTTTCGATGAGTTTTGTCCATTTATTAAACTGCCATCTTTCCTCGAAACAGTTTACGAAAAATATAGTAAATTTAATTTAAACTAGTTATGCCCGCGACTTCGTCCACGTGGAAAATTTTTTAAAATAAAAGTGGTCTAAGTTACTCCTTATTACACCAGCTATCTGCCAGTGAAAGTCCCGTAAAAAACCGGTCCAGCCGTTTCAGAGATAAGCCGAAACAAACAGATAAATAAAAATCGTAAAAAAAATATTTTGGTATATGTATCGTGTATAGGTACATCCATATGCATTTAGTAAAAAGTGTTTTTTTTTTGTGTGTTGTAGTGGTTAAATTGTATAGATAGATGTATAGATCATTCCGCCAAGTAACGCCTGAATTAATAAAGTAATCGTAGGTATATTTCAATCCCCTTGTTGATATCAATTGTCTTATTCCTGTCGCAATAGCGTTGGTGCTTGTCGCTGTCATGTTCTGGTTTGAAGGGCAAGGTAACCGGTATGCATGTGGCATTTAAACCCACACCAGATGGACAGCAACGTAGCTGGTGTCTATAGACGATGGGCTTCCCTTTCCACCACAAGAGCAATCAGCTTGTTGCTAGCCTATGACACGTATATTTACGCCAGATCCCTTATGGGGTAGGCAGAGTAGACCAATATGTCACGATTCTTGCAGATTTGTTTTGCTTTCTCTACATTAATTAGCCTATAATATAAAAAATGTTACACTTGTTAAATAGGATTACGTCCACTGAGAATGAATTGGATATATTGTAGTTTTTAATGAAATGGGGATAAAATACTGCTATGGTTATTTTAAAGATATAATTTCGGCAAAAATAGACATTAAGTCACGTGACAGTAAACGCAAATCTGTAGGTGTTACGTCACGGCGTGTTAAAACGTCATCTTGGATGTTGCCAATTTTGTATAAACCACGGAGTATGTAATGCAAATATTGCCATGGCATGATGTAAACAGAATTTAGGACGCCATGACAGTCGATTTCAGTTTTAAAACGCGAAAGTTTCATTTCAAATTTACGTTATTAACTACTTCTTTTTATTAAAAAATAAATAGTTTTTGATTAATATACCTTACAAATGTAAGTTATTGAACAGTTTTTCAAGTTTAATCAACTGGCTTATTGTAATGATTATGTAATATCTTAATATATATAAACTACGTGTCACGTTGTTTGTCAGCTATGGATTCCTAAAGTACCCTATTCCTAAAGTTCCTAAAGTAGTGGTCCCATTTCAATGAATTTTGTATATATCTACTGTTGTTGTCCAACTTAAAAGATAGTATATATTTATGTATTTGCACTTAGTATACATGTATGTATGTATTGTTCATGTATGTATTATGTATGTATTACGTATAAGTGTGTTATTTGATGTTGTATGTGTAATTCCTTACATTTTCACGTTAGTTTATTGTTTTGTTCTCTTTAGAATGAATTTTTTACAAGTTAAGATTACTCTTTTCTCAAGTGAGTTAAGATGCAACACCCCAATTAGTTATATTTCTGTTTGGCATGACATTGGCTAGTATAGAATGCACTCCCTTAAGCGTTTAGTCTGTGTGCTTTTTTGTGGTGCATGAATATAAATAAATAAATAGTTTTTATCTCAATTACCCTACCCCCCCCCTCCCTCCCCGCATGGCATGTATGGCAAACCAATGTCTGCAGGGTCAGATAGTAGTATTAATATATATAATTGGTAGTACCTGGGGGTCCGGGCGGCCCCGGCTTGCCGGGCGCTCCCCTGCGCCCCGCGCTGGGCGCCAGCGTCAGCGCCGCAAGCGCTGCTTCGTATTCCCTCAAACGGTCTGCTCAAAAGGAAAAATGCAATTTAAAGTATTTCGTATATATTATAGTAAAAATACATTCGTACTAGTTTTTCAACGGACGTGATAAATCTCCCGTGTTGGTCCGAGCTCCCTTGAATAGACCATCTGCCATTCTGCCAGGCAAGTCGTAAAAGGCGACCGATTGGCTGTATGTGTCACTACCATCGTGACTAGTATGTGGTAGAGTTCTGCAACGTCTCGCCTGGGTATTTGATACCACTCGCCAATGATACCAATCTACGTATTCCTGCCACAATAGCGTCAATGTTAGTCACTGTCGTGTTCCGGTTTGGAGGGTAGACTTATGCATGTAGCATTGCCATCCCATCACACATATAGTAAAACACCATTAATATCCTTGATGTCTAAAAGCGATGGTTTCTACTTCCATCAGAATAGTTATCTGCTTGTATGCTATTTTAAAAAACACGTCTGTACGTTTTACAATGTGGTTTTATTTGCGTTATTATTTACGTAAATCTGAAACAAATTAAGTTAAATTTTATTTGTTGTCATATTATATAGCTTTGAATGTACTCTCCTGCAAACAGTGGCGTAGGGTGCCTTGGCGGGGCCCCGTATAAAAAATGATTTGGGGGCCCTTATGAAGGGTAAAGATTTCTCACAGAAGAAAAAAATGTTTGTATAAAATTAAAAGAAATATTTATTCATCATAATTATCCATCTGTCACTTTTTCCAAAATTTTTACAAACAAATCAGATTACTACTTGCCATACTTGCCTTTTGTTGGAAAAAAGAATTTGCTTTATTTAGCTTGTGCCATTTGGAAAGTTATTGTTAATTTTTGCTTACACACGCTTATCAATTATACGGGGCCTCCGGGCCACGGGGGCCCCGTATAATTGATAACGCAGATACGGCGGGAGCTACGCCCCTGTTTGCAAATAATGTGTCCGTAAACATACCTCGTATTAAATCCTCGCATATATTTCTGACTTCAGTCTCTGATAATGATGGCACCTATAACAATATAGGAAACGCATCATACAAAAAACCTTCTAAAAGTTATATATATAGTTATAATCTATATATATAAAAATCAATCCCTATTTTCCTTGGTCACGACATCACGCCTGAATGGCTGGACCAATTTCGATAATTTTTTTTTGTTTGTTGTGTTTGTAATTGTAAGGAGAAGGTTCTTACAAAAGAAAGTATTAAGAAAATTGCGCGTAAAATTAGAAAATTTAAGAATATGTACTTAACCACCATATAAAGTTTAATGCCATTGTGGCTGCGTGGAAGGACAATCCCGTAGACTTATATAAATTACGTGTCATGTTGTTTGTCAGCTATGGATTCCTAATATGTAAGGCAAAACAGCGTTTGCCGGGTCAGCTATTTATCAATATTTTTATTCTTCATAGAAGGCGATAGAATTCTCCATAATCCATAAAAAATGCGGCATTTTTGTTGTAGTGCCATAGCTTGTGAATTCTTACATTTTTCTAGATGTCATTCCGAATCTAATGACTATCGCACATATTTTTTACATGTTTTTGAACTTATTGACTAGTCTAATAATTGTATATTTTTGAAACCAAAAAAATCCTATGACCATTATTATGTAAAATGTTGTGCATTACAAATTTAATGAAACCTCGGTTTTTAAATTCTTTTATGTTTTGAATATCTTAAAGATAACATCAGCATGTCTATAGGTATATTTGTATACGAGTATATGTATGTAAACATCTCTCAGCTTATTTCGGCTAAACCGATCAAAATATGGTGGATAGCAATCGACTGGTTTCTACAAACTTACTATGTCCGGCAGAAATGAATCGATTTGGCCCTGTAAATTATGATAAATAAAAAACATGAAAAAATATATAACCATTATAAGTTCTTAAACTAATTTCATGTATAACCTAATGAATTTTAAGTCGACGCCATACTATAAATGATCGAAATCATTAAATTACTTTAAATTGAAAGACATTATCAAATCAAATGAAAATTAAAACGTGAAATTTCCAGCGATAAAGATTAATATTCCTCTAAAAGTTAAAAAAAAACGACCGACATTGTCTGGCACCGACTAAAAATTGATTAGATATATTATATTACATGAGTTTAAGAACTTAGTTACTAAGGTTAATAAAAAAGGTCTATTATATATTACTTTTCAGTTTTTTCGTCAGTTTTTTTTGTGGAGCAGTTATTATAATATTAAAAAAGCTAAATACACTGTTGGTCATGCTATGTTACCTGTATGTGTGTGGAAACAGGCGCGGGTATACCAGGCTCGCCTCTGGCGCCGGGCTGGCCGGGGCTCCCGTCGATCCCGTCCTTGCCCGGCATTCCCGGGAAACCCGCTTCTCCTTTCTGTTTTCAAATAACGAATTGAACCAACGAAATTAAACATTAGAACCATCTAACCAAAATATTAAGCATTTTTGTATTAAAATTTCTTTTTTTATAAGGCAGTTTATTAAAAACTAAGACGGTGAAAGTGTTATATAGTTTTTTTATAAAAAGATAATTCCTAAAATTTAAAAAAATACTGAAATCAAAATACTGTAATTTTTACAAACGGAAATCCCACGGGGACCAATTGCCTATCTGCCAGGCAGGTCGTAAAAGGCGACCGATGGGCAATGCGAGTCACTTCCATCGTGGTTACTTGGTGATAGAGTTCTGCATTGGCTCGACCGGGTCTGGTACCACCGCCTTATCTATTCCTGCTGCAAAGCGTCAGTGCTAGTCACTGTCATGTTCCGGTTTGGAGGGCAAGGTGGCCGGTAAACTTATGCATGTGGCATTAGACCTCGCCACAAGATAGCAACGCACCATTAACATTTTTGCTGCCTATAGGCGATGGTTGACTCTTTCCATCAGGAGACCCATCTGCTTGTTTGCTGTCTTATGACATTAAAAAAAATAAAGTATTATAAATTACCAACCAAGTAACCTTAATGAAGAAGATAAGTCTAAAAAATAATAAATCAGATAACCTACAATCACTTTTTAATGTTTTTGTTACGGAACCCTTTTCCTTGAACATTAATAAAAATGACGATTATAGGTTACCTGATTTAGTAATTTTTCAGCTTTATCTTCATCACGATTACTTGGTTGGTAATTTATAATATTTAAATATTCCTTTTCAATCTTCCTCTTGATTTTTTCCACATATCAACGATGCAGATATAAAAACAGCAAATAACAATTTTCTCAGTAATACAGCCTTAAGCTGCACTACAGCTGTATATGCAGATTTTTTAACACCATTGGATGCATAACAGTCTACAATTACGCCATAAATATTAGCTGTAGAACGGTGATTGCATCTCCCATTTTACAGAAATAAGCGTTGAGTGATACTATAATAACACTTAAAGCTGTGATAAATTCCCGCGCTAAACGTAATACAGCTAATGTACACTTTAAGTATTAAAATAAGCCTAATGAGTTACAAAATACTTAAAGCTGTACAGTAGTGTATTAATATTCAGATATAATGCCTAAAGCTTACGCGAAACTCTAAGAAAGACCTTGTACAGCATTAGGCTGTATAAAAACTCATAAAGGTCTTTTATACCGATAAAAGCATCTTTTTACACCATTGTACGGCTGCAATAGAACTTTAAGTAATATATGAGCTGCTTTATGGGTATTAAACATGCTTGATTGCTGCTTGGGGAGTTACTTTCGCATTTATAATAATATTAGTATGGATTATCTCTCGGTGAAACTGTGAATAAATTTTCCTAACAAGCAATTCCGTGTATTCATTAAAAGATTTTTGAAACCGCAATATTCGTGTTTAGCAGTTTTTAGGAGATGAAGCCTTAATCTTCTCTTACACGCTGTATACCACGGCTGTATAGTGTATACTAATGATTAAATTGTCATGTATACTAAACTTACTTAATATTTATCTAAATTTAATATGATTAAAAAAATTCTTTAAAAAAAACTTAAAAATATACTAATAAGATGCAGCAAGTAAATTTAAAAGCAAGACAAAACTAGCTTACTTGTCCTCTTTCTCCCGGAGGTCCTATAGGACCTGGAAGTCCAGCGCCTGGTGATAAAACAGTTTGTACTCCTGGAACTCCAGGTGGACCTGGTAAACCTCGTGGACCTTCAGGGCCCTGTAATAAAGCAAAGTTGTAATATGGTTAAAAGCGACTCCAGAGAGCAGTGTGAACTGTAAAAGTGTTGCAGCGCCAATTGCTACTCATTTCTTCCTATAAAACAGCGCTATTTGAGCGTTTCTCTTTCTGATTTTTACATATCCTTATCTGAAATTTCTCACCTCCTCTACGCCGTTTGTAATAAAGTTATTGTAAAAGATAATTATAGTTTTAACTCGCTTACCAACTTATTAAAACGCGCTAATGTTAATTGACTAGTTGACATCGCAAAGTCAAATCTATAGACAAAAACAGTGAATCAGGGATATCATGGAAGCTTGGGAAAGGGGGGGAGAGGGGGTTTGTAAGGGAACAAAAGTTGAGCGATTTTAAGCCCGCCACAGACGTGCCAAAATATACCGAGATTTATACCTCGACATAATTTGGTGATGTCATAAAAATATATTATAGCTGCGTGTAAAACTTTATATAGAAATTATATCGTAATACGCTATGCTACGATTCATATTTATATATATTATAGCTACGTCTGTAGCTGGCTTTAATCGTGATAGAACTTAGGGATTCGAGTGATTGTCGTTTTAATAATAAACACAAGCCTAACTCAAGCTATCGCGAGACATGTTGGTATTATTCCGTGGTATTATTATTATTGATAGTATTAATTTTACTTACTCGGTGGTAGAGCAATGTCTCGCCCGGGTCTGGTACCACCGTCTTACCTATTCCTGCCGCAATTGTATCAGTGCTTGTCACTGTCGTGTTCCGGTTTTATAGGGTAAGGTAGCTGGTAAACTTATGCATGTTACATTAGACCACGCCACAAGATAGCAACGCACCATTAACATCTTTGGTCTCTATAGGCGATAATTGACTCTTTCCATCGATCTATCTGCTTGTTAGCTATCTTATGATATAAAATTTAGAATTTTAGGGTGAGAAAAATGCTCGGGTGGAACAGATTAAATATTTATTATATCCACATTGACTGCCTTGTAGTCCACTGGTTAACTTATTCGGTTCAGATCATCTTCAACCACGTGAATTCCAATCCCGAGTCCACACAATATATATAATAGCGTCAGTGCTTGTCAATGTCGTGTTCCGGTTTGGAGGGTAAGGTAGCCGGTAAACTTATGCATGTGGCATAAGACCTCACCACAAGATAGCTACGCACCATTATCACCTTTGGTGTCTATAGGCAATAGTTGACTCTTTCCATCAAAAGACCCATCTGCTTGTTTGCTATCTTATACTATAAAAAAACACAAATAGGCCGTCGAGGATTTTTTGAGAATTAATCATAGTGGCCGATCGGAGTCTAATAGTGTAAGGTCGTCACGGTTATCGCTAAGAACAAGAGATAGTCCGGTATGTGGTTGGTTGCCGAGATAGGTGATAATCCCCATCAGGATTTTTTGAGAATTAATCATAGTGGCCGATCAAAGTCTAATAGTGTAAGGTCGTCACGGTTATCGCTAAGAACAAGAGATAGTCCGGTATGTGGTTGGTTGCCGAGATAGGTGATAATCCCCATCAGGATTATCACCTATCTCGGCAACCAACCACATACCGGTAAATTGTGGTGAACTTTAGTGTCTATTGTCTTTAAGTTTAATTTGCCTATAACGCAAAGGAACATGCGCGATGAACTTCTAATGTTATATGTTTATTTATTTCAGCGTTCTGTAAATATAAGGTCAAACCTACCGGTGATCCATCTTGCCCCCTCTCCCCGGGCGGGCCCTGTAGTCCCGGAGCGCCTGTATCTCCTCGCGCCCCCGGCATTCCGGGTAACCCTTGAGGGCCTATGGGACCCTAAACAAAAGTCAAAAATTATGTTCTAATATGCAAATATACTGAAGATTTGAAGAGAAGAACTTGAAAACTTCTAAAATCATTACTTTTTTGTTCAATCATTAAAATTAATGATAAAACAATTGTTAAGATTGGGCCAGACCAGTGGTCTTTGATTTAAACAAATGTTTTTTTACATTTTTAATATTAGTATAACAGGTAGCTTCTAGGGAAGCGCATTCCATCTTAGCGCACATCTTAGCTTACCATTAGGCGAGATCATAAATAAAAAATAGTATAATTTTTTATGTGTTACAGCTTTCCTGTAACTTACATCCAATTCATGGGAGATATTTTGTTAAATAATAATAATAATACGAGTAAATATTCACGGGACAAATTACACTTGATCTAACCCCAAAATAAGCAAATTATTTGCTTGTGTTATGGGTGTTAGTCAACGATACTAATACATATAAATACATTTATAAATACTAGAATATATATAATAAAAACCCAAACCCGGAAATACAAAGATCTATGCTCATCATACAAATGCTTGTCCCCGTCGGGGATCGAACCTGAGCCTCGTTGATTGCATAGTCAGGGTCTCTAATCACGGGAGTTTGTAACAGGAAGCTGAGGAATTGTGCGCTATTTGAAATGATCAATGAGCGCATGCTATTTGAATTGACCAATGAGCACGCGCTATTTGAGATGACCAAAGACTGCGAGCTATTTGAATTGATCAGTGAGCACGCGCTATTTAATTAACCAATAAGCGCGTACAGTAGCCATCAAATTGTACCAACTTAATCACTTAAATGTCAGATATTACACATCACATGTAAGGCTCGCTTTTTTATCGTGTGTTTTTATTTTTGGTGTTTATATTTTGTAATGGATCAAACTATTAAACTGATTTTAAAAATCTGACACTTATTATTTATATAAGCAATATTGTTAGCGAATTAAGTGCTACTAATCTAACTAAAATTACAAATACAATTTGTTTGTATCTTTATATTTGTAACTTTCTCACGCTTTAATGGAATCGGTCTGTCTCATTTACTGCTGGTAACTTAATCCAAACAACTCTCTTTATTAGTCTAATATTACAAATATAATTAATTATCTTTGACAACAATATTTAACTTACAGCCGAAAGACTTGCTCTATTCATCCATTTATATAATAATATCGTGGCAATTAATTAAAAACAATCCAGAAGTTCAAGATGATAACAAAATTATTAAGTAGTATCTTAAAATGAATATCCACCATCTTAAAAAGCAATTTAAGACTATACTACATTTTTACATGACTACTACAACAACTAATATTTCGAGATGCACAAAGAATTACAGGGGGTGCATTGGGGATATTACATTATATTTAAAGAGCTGGGAAACTTATTAAGTATACGAAATAAATTCTAGCAATGTATTGATAATACTCACCATGGGTCCCTGTGGCCCCGGTGCCCCCCGAGGCCCCGCTTCCCCGTCTCGGCCCGCTCGACCCGGAGCGCCCCTTTCACCTTTAGCACCTAGAATTACACCGTTTTTAGCAGTACACCACAAGACAATGTACAAATATTTATACTTTTCTAAATATTTTTAGCAATCTTTATCCGAAACCTTAGATGGAAAGATATTATCCGTAAAAATAATCGTAGAAATTAACGTTTTATATAATACACCTGCCGTTATAAGTTTACTGAAATTCAGATATTTTATAAAAATATTCTCTAGTATCATTAAGAAATAACATGTTATCCTGTTTGATAAATTTAAATCATCAGTATAATTTAAAAACAATTTATATCCTAAAACACTTCCCTGACGTGTCCCGCTCTATTATTATTTATTTATTTACATAAGTACATCATCATATACACAAATATATACTATTTTATTTATGGTTACCGTCTGTTGTCAAAAAAAGGGATTATGGTGTCTATTAAATGGAGTCATAGAATTATAATAATTTGTAAATAAAAATATAAAAATTTCTACCAGCGGTCATTCGGTATTAAAAAGAAGTCTTGAATTACTGACTGGCATATTGACGCGCAGACCTTAGACCAGGAAGACTGAATTTTTTACAGGGTTTGTTCTTACAATGTAAACGAGGATAAAAAAAGAGATTTTCATAATTAATTCCCTAAGAGGGTGAAATAGGAAGTGAAAAATTGTATAAAGTTTCTCAAGTCCGTGAGTTAATAACACTGACATGTATATTAAGTCGCGGACGAATTGCATGCATCAACTAGTTTTATATAATTACCATTAATTAGGGAAGCATTAATATTAGCAGCAGGCCCGGGTGGTCCCTGAAGTCCTCTCTCCCCTGGAGGGCCCATAGGGCCGGCGGGGCCTGGTAGACCCTGAAAATATATTCATCGTTTTATTCCAAACTAGCGACTTCGTTCGCGTGACATGACAAGGTAAAAATGTACCCTATGTTACTCAGTGATATTTACTAGGTGGTAGAGTTTGGCAAGATCTCATCCGAATATATGGTACCTCCACCACCAAGATTTTGCCACTTCTTGCCCCTCACCTTTTCTTGCCACAATAGCTTCGGTGCTTGTCGCTGTCGTGTTCTGGTTTCAAGGGTAAATTAACCGGTAGATTTATGCATGTGACATTGCCATCCCGCCACACAGATATCATATGTAAATCTTGTCACAATGTATGTTAACGTTAAACTCCGAAATTATTGAACCGATTTAGATCAAATTTCACAAACCAACATATAATTAAGTTGGACCAAATTAAAGGTTAATTTGGTCCAACTTAATTATATGTTGGTTTTTATCTCTATTACCTACTACCACTTAAAAAAAATAATCACTACAAATGGCAAAACATCGTTTGCCAGGTCAGCCAGTTTATTACAAATTTTTATTAAATTTTCCAAATCTTCTCCGTGTAAGTCCAGGCCTATTGAAGAATCAATCATCTGCCTTTCTGCTAATTGGATTGTAGAAAACGAAGGAAATGTGTCACCACCATCGTGGCTACTATGTCTCGTCCCGGTTATGGTACTCATAATCATAATCACAATCATAATTTATTTATTGCTTGAACATAGGTAAATCAGAAAATTACAATATAAAAAATATAATTAATGCACTACATTCTGCCTGTACGGCGTGCAATATAATTATTAAACATACTAATTATTACTTTTTAACCGTTTTAAAATTTATCATATTAAATTATTAATTAAAGCATGTGTAACAGCATAACATTCACTGTATAAATTTCAAAGCCATAATAAATTTTAATTACATTAGATGTCAAGTTTTTAAAGTTAATATATAAATTTTCAATGTCAAAATAATATTAATTAAATTAAATTTACAATTTTATAATTTTGTCAATCAAATAATACAGATTAATTACATACACTGCTTTACCTACGGTACTTTACACTGCTTTACGGTACTGCTTTACCTATCCCTATCGTTACCTTAAGAATGTGTCATTATTTCGCCACACGGATAGCAACGCACCATTTACTTCTTTGGTTTCTATAAGCGATGGTTGTCTTTTTCTATCAGAACAGCCATCTACTTGTTTTCTACTGATGGTTTTAAATATTTTAACGTCAGATTCCTTACAGGGTAAGCAGAGAGAACGGATTGCCATATATCACAATTTCTGCAGATTTGCCTTGCTTCCTACTCATTAAAAAATACTAAAGTTAATTAAAGGAATATTATAATAAGCAGTTAAAAAAATCACTTACATCTCTTCCATTGACGCCAGGAATTCCCGCGAAACCAACTAAACCAGGTTCGCCTGGCTCACCTAAAACAAAGTACACGTATGTACAATCAAATAAAAAAAAAACATATAAAGTAAGCGGTTAAAATTTAGCACCCAAAATTAGAAGGAACCCTCAGATATAAATATTTCGGACCTTGGTGACCTCCATATTGATTCTGAATCTTTTTAAAAAGTAGACAATCTGCCTTCCCGCCAGGCAGCTCGTAACAAGACAGCGAAGTATAATTATATCACTACCATCGTGATTACTAGGTAGAATTCTACAACGTCTGAGTATGGTATCACCACCTTGCCTCCTTCACCCGAAATATCGTCAATGCTTGGCTTTGTCGTTTTCTGGTAAGGAAACTTCTATGACACAAAAGAAACCGCACCTTTAACATTTTTGGATTATAGGCAATACTTATTTTTTCCATCGGTAGAGGCATTTTTTAACGAAGACCAAATTGACTTTTTGCAAATATTATCACAAAAACTAATCATTTCTTTTGAAATCTTAAACCGACGAAGCAAAGATAAGGGGAACCGATTAAAATTTTGTATTTTTTCCTTTCCCCCTTCCTTGAAGTATATATCAAGTGGCTTATTGCTAGATATCTCGTAAATGGCGAGAAACGACGAATACGTGTCACGAATATCGTGACTACCAAGTGCTAGTGTTATGTAACATTACAGCCTTGTTTTGGTACTTCATCCCGCCGCAATAGCGTCGATAATTTTTTCTATCGTGATTACCGTGATGACCGATTAAGAGGGTAAGGTAACCGATAAGGTAGATAGCTTGCATGTGGCATTTCAGCCCCGCCATGAATGGCAACGCGTCAATATGTAATAACATCTTTGGTATTTTTATGCGACAGTTATCTCTTTCCGTCAGGAATCTTGCTTGCTACTATGAAATAAATCTTTAAAAAATATGCTTCTAATGCAAGGAAAGTATATTAAATAAACAACATACCGCTGCAAATTTCATTAATTTTCAAGCCTTCGGTGGTTTGTTCTTCTTATTATCCTACTTCTTTTGTTTGAGTAATAGTACATTATGGCAAAGGCCGGAAAATCGGCAATTACAGGTTGAGTATGAGTTTGAAGACCGAGCCGTGGGCGAGGGCTTCAATGATACGAGACTGGCAATTGCCATTTCCGCCGAGATATACGTAGGTCACACTATAAGTTTTGCGTAACTTAAAAAAAACAACATGTTATAACCAAAATATTATGTTTATTGCTTTTCAAAATAATCTTTACATTTTAAACATTTTTTCATGCGATCGAACCATTTTTTAAAACAGGAGGACCACAGATCTGAAGGCATGTTTTCTACGTGCTGATTGAACGCTATCACTGCCTTTTCGGAGTTGGTAAAAGTAAAACCTCTCATCAAATCTTTGATTTTGGGGAAAATACAGAAATCACAGGTCGGGGCTATGCGCAGGATGTACTTTTTCGGAAGCTAAAAATGACTTTGTTTTGTTGGCCGTGTGTGAAGAAGCGTTATCATGGTGCAGGAGAATGCGGCTTTTGGGTTGTCTTTCGCGAACTTTTTCTAACACCCTGGGTAAACAAATTGTAGAATACCACTCGGCATTAACACTCTTTTGATCTTCAAGTGGAATTGTACAGATGGGACCCGTAGCTGAGAAAGAAAACGTTTCTTGTTCCGAGTTCAAAAAAACGTGCCGACAATGGGCTTCATATTTTTTCTGTGTACGTAAACACACTTCGCATCCTCTGACACTATTTTCGCGCATATTTGAGAAAAAATATTTCTATATTTCTGGAAAGTTACGAATTGAAGACGATTGTTTCTTCTTTAAGCTATGGTTTCTACTAAGTGACGCCCGATTCTATATAATACATATTTTATTATGAATGAATGATTTTTATATAGCTTTCTGAAAATTTAATAGAAATTCTCTTACCTTTTTCACCTATATCCCCTTTGTCTCCTTTAGGACCTGGCTCTCCTACTTCTCCAGGGGGACCGACCAAAGTTACCTAATTTCAAAATGATGATTAATCAACAAAAAGATTTTTTAAATTCGTACATAATTTAACCTCAAAGGAACTGCCATGATACAGAAGTTGCTACTTCTGTATCATGGCAATTCAGTCAATGGCAAAAAATCTAATGTTACAATTATGTCATCGCGAGTTCACAGTTCGGGGCAAACTACTAGTAGGTATTGTGTCATCTCATAGCAGTGGTTTAATTATTAAGTAGTGAATGAAATAATATTCATATTTTTTGAATTCTATTAAAATTAACTGATTCAAAAAATATTAAAAATAAAAAACCCAGAACGCTGCTTAAAACTATCCAAAATGGCCGAGGACACTACAAAAACCAGGACATGTCTTAATAAAACCGGGTGGTTAGCAACTCTACTAATTACGAATTCTAAACGTCATAATGTAACCTAGTTATAGGTTATGATTGTTTTAGTGTATATTAATACCATATTTTTCGTTTTTTCTTGTATTACATATAATATTATGAATAAAACATCATTCAAATATATAGGTACATACACTTGCCAACTTTGCGCGATAGCACGTCTAAAAAGTAAATGATAGGCACATTTAGTTTCTGGATTCGCGTAAGGATGATCAAACCTCAAGAAACTTAGAATACAACATACATTACTAAAAGATCCGGGTAATCCTCTTTCACCTCTCTCCCCTTTTTCGCCTTTGGGGCCAAAGTCACCAGGTGGACCAGCAATACCCCGAACACCCTGAAATCATACAAAAACATAAATCTACATATGAACAGCAGTTGACGCAAACGTACATACATATACACATAAAGGCTAAATAAAAAAAGCCTGGTTTCCTTGAGGGATAGGTAGGGTAAACCGAAAGTTTATTGACTTTTCGGTTCACCACGATTCACCAATCTGTCTATTGGCGCGATGAGTGCTGGTCCTCATCATGGTAACATATTACCCGACAGCCGCCGAGCTGCTGCTGCTTTTTTGCCCGAGCTGGGGATCGAACCAGAGACCTCATGACCTCAGGCTAACCCCTAGACCGCGAGGTAATTAAAGGCTAAATTTAAAAAAAAATCCTCCGACACATTATGATAAAGACCACCTTCCTGCCTCATCTGCATCATTTGAAGAGCAAAACTGCTGAGCTGATGATTTTCAAAAAGGAAATATATATATATATATATATATATATATATATATATATATATATATATATATATATATATATATATATATATATATATATATATATATACCCCCGAGAGAGAGCGACCCCCTTCTAGGCAGGGATCTAGGTATTGATTTATTATTGCAAGAAAATAAGGATTATAACCTATCTTGACTGAACGTCAAATATGTAACCTCCCGAACCTGAAGGCTGGATCCGCCCTTGAACACCACAACGTCAAGCACAAGTCGGTGGTGAGAAATACACCACTCAATTACTGAGAACTTTGAAGTAACGATGATGGTAACCCTTAACATTCGCTCGTTTTCTGTAAGCTGCTTTTTTGTATGTTTTTTATATATATAGAATAAGGAATGGGAAACAAGCAGAAGGTAAAGCTGGAATTGGAAATATCCCCAAGGCTACTAATCATTACATAGTATAAAACAAAGTCGCTTTCTCTGTCTGTCCCTATGTCCTTATGTCCCTATGTATGCTTAAATCTTTAAAACTACGCATCGGATTTTGATGTGGTTTTTTTAATAGATAGATTGATTCTTGAGGAAGGTTTAAGTGTATAAACCTTTCCGATATTCCCACGGGAACAAAAGCAGCGCGGGTGAAACCGCGGGCAGGTCGCTAGTATACGTATAAAAACTAGCTGTTACCCACGAGTTCTTTCGTGTGACACAAGATCATTACTTTTGGTCATTTGCGTTAAATGCCTGTGTTACTTCTAAATAGTAAAAAAGAGATAGGTATCTTCACACCCATATCACCAGTGCACCCAAGATTAGCCGAAGATACTTACCGCCGGTTTCCGAAACGCAAGTTAAGTTTAACAAATAATTAATTTGTGTTCTACACAATTTCACAAGCAGATGATTGTTAAACACGGATTAATTGTTTGTTAAAATTAATTTGCGTTTTGTGGAGCCCGGAAAATCTCTGAACCCAGCATCAGATCTTCGCTTTTATATGTGATCGAATTCAAATATATATATATATATATATATATATATATATATATATATATATATATATATATATATATATATATATATATATATATATATATATATATATATTCAGATATTCAGCCATATGTATATTCAGCTAATCGTTTGTGTACTTGTTGTACCTCTGCCTAACTCTTCCGAGAGACGGGCGTTAAGATACTTTTTAAAACATATCTCAAAATAAACCAGAAAACAATTTTTCAAATAAAAAAAATGTTGAAGGTTGTAGGTACCGGGGAAGACCAAGACTTACTGAGTGGTAAAGTTTCGCAACGTCTCGGCAGAGTATCATTGATATAAAAAACCCAAGATGCACAGTTCCAAACAAAACTGACACTCAAAAGTGTCCCTAATTTCATTTAAGTAGTTATAGATATGGCAAAAATATATGTTTTTGCATATCCAACCTTAAGCGCAAGATTTATAGTTGTTTTCACAACGCAATGTACAAAAAGAAATAAAATTGACAGTCGCGGTCGATTCGATTCTATTTGAAATGAGCGCACAATTTAAAATTGTGCGCTCATTTTTGGAGGACGCTTTTGACACACTGATTGTGTATCTTGGGTCTTTTATATCAATGCCGGGTATTTAGTACCACCGCCGCGCCTTACCTATTCCTCCCGCAATAGCGTCAATGCTTGTCATTGTGTTCCGGTTTGGAGGTTAAGGCAGCCGGTAGACTTATGTATGTGGCATTGTCATTCCGCCACACGGATAGCAACGCACCATTAATATTTTTTGGTGTCTATTGGCGATGGCGATAGCATCAGGAGAGCCATTTCTTTGCTATTCTATGAAATAAAAAGTAAAGTAAACAGTTTGAATGTAATCCAAACCAAATCAACCAAAACATCCAAAATGTTAGACGTCACCCTGGCTGTAGTTGCATGCTGGTTCTCCCGCTAAGCTCTTCAGTGGTACCAACCAGCGGCCCGGCACCACAATAAGACTCAGTCCTATGCTTTAACCGCGCGACCGATAATATTTTTATATATACATAATTGGTTTCTTCAAAACAGCTCTAACCATTTTGATGAAAATGTGTAGTTTGATAGTCTTTGAATCTATTTTAATCTATGAAAATTGATGTAGGTCGGTAATTGTCATCTCCGTGATAATCCATCTTCACATGAAAAAATATGATTCAAGCGAAGCTTGGTCGACCAGCTACTATATTTTTAATAAAAATTTCATAATCGCATTGTAATAAAGAACGGAATGTCTAAAGAAACAAAAAATAGAACTGCTATTACTTACTGGAAGTCCAGTAAATCCACGCGGTCCTGTTTCGCCTTGAATTCCTGGTGGACCTATTGGACCCTGAAACAAACATTTTAGTAGTAAACATACAGTAGGTTTAACTATAAATATAAATGTGGTCGAGATTTTACCATAGAATAAATAATAAAAAAGTACAGAAAACAGAACCTACACTATGCACTATACTTACATGTGTGTCACACGAATTTAGTGAGTAATGAGATTTCAATAGAATTTTAGCCACAGGCAATCGCTAGTACTAAATATCGCTCTAATACTTTAGCTTTTTAAGGCGAAGGATTGGATAAATCCTCATACACCAAGCTATTTACATGATGGTATTTTTTTTGTGTCCACTTGGCTCACCTTGTAGGTCAAATGTTAGTACCCTTCTAAAATGTCCCCCACAGAATTCAAAATTTTTATGAAATCATTTTCATGTTAAAGCTGTCAGGTTAATACATTACCGCCCAAGGTTCATATCAGTAAATCTCTTCCAATTTCCAGAAGAATTTAAGAGAACATTTTCTCGCTGGATCTACTTAGTAAGTTTATTATCGATCTTAAACAAGACTGTAGTTATATCATATGTGTCTAGTTTTATGATTATTGTACACTACTTTAATATTTCGATAATTATATATACTCTTCTTCGGATCAGCTCGGATCTTTTACTGGAGATAAGCTCGCCCATTGTACAGTTTGGTTTAAAAAAGTTTCTACGTATTTTTTTATTGTGTACAATAAAGTGTGAAATAAAAATAAATGTGTCTTTGCCTGTCTTTAAAATGTTCTATTTTTCAAATAAGGCCCGACCAACGCGGAGACAAACACGGTTAATGAAATAGGGACAAATTTCAACAATCATTTTTTTATAGTTAGTAAGAACAATAAATCAATAACGTATTATTAATTTTAAGTTCCTAGCATATCCAAAGCTCTCGGCGTTCGTTACGTTCGTTACGCGTTCGTTACGTCGAAACAATCAATCAACGAAACAATGGGTTAAAAAGCATCGTACATATTTTATTATGTACGCCATTGACACTTCGTTTAATTGACAAGCCAAAAGTCGAGATGCAGCGATGCAGGGTCAAGGGGAACATTTTGAAGAACCTCTTAATAAACTACGATTGACACTTATTTGGATTACATCTTTGGCGTACTGTATACATTTCCTGCACTTAGATATTTACTTGATTTAAGCTATTTTTACTATCAGGTATAACTAAATTATCTTTGGTATATAACTATTAAATTATATTTCATACTGTAATGTGATTGATCATTCTATGTAGTATAATAGGAAATATGCATGAAAAATAAAATGGCCTGATTTTTTTTACTGAGCTTTTAAGGTCCTAGTATTACACTCAATTCGTTATTTTCTAATTTAATATGTATTTAATTATTTAAAACATAAATCAAAAAGTGAAAAATTTAGGAGCGAAATTCAAATTTGTAAAATGTCCTACCATTGTTCGAAATGAAACGTGACGTCATAGGGCATGTCCTGTCAGTCACCTGTGATTCCACTGCCACTTGTTAACTATCAAACTAACTCTCAATGCAAACTATAAACTGACAGGACGTGCCCTATGACGTCACGCCTCAATTAGGTTAAAATTTAAGGGTATACTTTCTTAATGTATTTGGAATGAGAATCAAATACCCTATTATCCCCTTCAAGGTTTCGACTTACCTAACAGGCCGTATAGCTGTTACGGTATAAACTTAAAAACCGTGTCTTGCCTTTTTATTTGCTTTATGGGTCACCTATATTGGTCTTATAAATTTGTCAGTGTTCTTACTATTACAACTTACTTAAATATCTAACTGATTAAATTAACTTACTGGAGGACAAGTTTGATTGCACACAGCTCCAAATATATTCGTGTTAGAGGTCGGCTCCACTCCTGATAACTAGAAAAAAAGCAATTTTCACATATTTGTAGTTCACAAAAACCTACAGCACAGATTATATAACAGTTACTATAGTGGTAGTAGTTTCCTTCATCTAAGATAGTGACCGATGGTACAATGAAGCTGGCCGGTACAAGTAAACTAAAGATGATGCCAGCATAGCTAGGTCCCTTTTTAAATTTATTGAGAAAGTTTATACAGAGTAAGCGAGTCAAGCAAAAAAGACGTCCGTCGATAGGGAGGAAATGAAAATTAAATTTAGAACACGTTTCTCTACCTAACGAATGTAAACTGATTGATGTAAACACGTTTACTTAAATCTATGTTTTTTTTCTATCAACAGCTTGACCAACAGAAAATATTTTATATTATCTCTATATTTAAATGTCAGTTACTTTTTTCTTTTAATTTGATGTTTGAAGCTAACTTCAAATCATTTAAAATGGTTGGTTATAGGCATGACGACTTCTCTGTAAAACCAATTGCTAGCATATGTGTTGCCAACCATAAATCTGCAAGACCACTTGTGTTGTAAGTTGTAACTGATAGACAACGGTGATCACTTACCATTAAATGATATGATGAGCTTAGTTGCCTATTGCTACCTATTCTATAAAACATATTATTGCATAAAAAAGTATCTTCACGTCCATATCGCCGAAGGTAGGCAGAGGTGCAACCAGTGCACCCACGATTAGCCGAAGATATTTAGTCCTACACAATGTGATAGGTGGCAATCCTATCGCTAACCGGGCACTTATCCAATCCCGAGCAACGTTATTTTAATCAGAAAACTGAAAAAGCACATTTTTGATTTATTCTACCCTGGAATCAAACTCGGGACCTCAAGTGTAACACCGACGTCGGACCACTAGACCACAGAGAAATTATTGCATATATTAATGAAGTGCTAGGTATGATACATGCAGTTTGAAGTGCAAGCATATTATTACTTCCATATAGTTAGTAAAACTTTTTTATCTCAACTTGTTGTGTCATAGACAGCGAAATCAATGTAATGTCGATGGTCATACAGTATACTTAACGTACATTTGGTGGTACTGTAGCGTCAATCAAAAACTCCGGCAGATCCTGTAAAGAAGAAACATGTACTTAATTTTTAATTGAAGATGTTAAACTTTCATTTGCCTAGACCAGGGTTTCCCAACTGTGCGCCCCAACGCCCCGAGACAGTACCATTTCATAGGCTTCGTGAGGCAATCTACATAAATAGCTTCTGTCGTTAAAAATAGAAGAATAACAAATGATAGAATTGTTCAGTGATTTCAGCCTAATCTTGAATACCATAAAAATGTTTGAATTTTTAACCTCAGTTTTAATAAATATTGTATCAATCAACAAAATAAAATACCTGTTTTCGTTCTTATGTTTTGCTTTTTTTCTTATATTTAAATAAAAATTATATATGTCATTTGGAGTTTTTTTAAAAACATATTGCCAGACTAGAACTACAACTGATAGATAATTTTTGGGCAGAGATAGCGAGGAGTCGCAAAAGATAGCAAATTTCCAATGGCGTCACAGTAAAAGTAAGTTTTGGAAGTCTTGTCCTGTATGATTTTTGTGGAGGGCTAGTTTTCAAACAATATAGTTAAGTATATAGGCATTAACTCGACCTTGACCTAAACATGTTTGTTCTAAACACTGACATGTATAATACACGTCAATGGTTCTAAAATACCACAAATATTTCTAAAATACCACAAATGTTTCTAAAATACCATAAATATTTCTAAAATACCACAAATATTCCGTATCTGTCAGTCTGCTCAACAGCTAAAAATACTATTTAAGTTGTGCGAAAACTAAACACAGACGAAAATATTTTTGTAAACTAAGTTTATATATTTACTTAAATATTACGTATAAAGCCATCGAAAATTTCGTGTTAAGGTTTATATTGTTTATCATGTGCTGCCATAAACATTCTGTTTACTCAATGTGTGCTGCATTATGCTGCTTGTAAAATTTGCCAATTTGTTTTATTCTGTTTTATCACCATGTGACAGACTAAAAATAGTCATATAGCCAAACTTAATACATAAAATAAAAGGAAGACATCATTACCCAAGATATACTTATTATTAAGGAATTTCGGTGGCCATCTTTGGGTTCATTCCACATCAAAAAAATAAAATAAAACAGAAGTGTGAATGCTCGATTTACAGATAAAAATAACAAAATCCTGACATAATTATGTGCCATTTTCTATTTAATGTCTATAAGTATTCGGAAGACATCGCCTTCTAAGTCTTACGGCCGGTTTACGAAACGCAAATTAATTTTAACAAGCAATTAACCTGTGTTTAACAGATTATTTGCTTGTAAAAATTATGTTAAATACAGCTTAATTATTTGTTTAAATTAACTTACGTGTCGGAAACCGACCGTTAGTATCTTGAGATTAATTGGAAATTAGTAAAAAGTTAAAATAATATAAGGATGAAAAATAATACGTACAATTTCTTCGCAACTCTCCGTGGTTAAATTATACTTGTTGCAACTTAACGACAGCCACTGCAGGTCAACCTAAAATGAATTGTAGTACTTTTATTATTAAATTGTATTTACAATTTTAATATTTTTTAATCAGTGAATTAAGAAATTCACTGATTTAAAAAGCATTCAAAGAATTTGTTGCTAGTAGGCCTAAATGGTTTAAATTAAAGAAATAAGTCACATTTTCGCCGTGTTGGTCCCGGCCTCCTTTGTAGAATAGGCCAACTGCCGTTCTGCCAGGCAGGTCGTAAAAGGCGACCGATTGGCTATCGAGTCACTACCATCGTGGCTACTAGGTGGTAGAGTTCTGCATTGTCTCGTTCGGGTCTGGTACCACCGCCTTACCTATTCCTGCCGCAATAGAGTCAGTGCTTGTCGCTCTCGTTTTCCGGTTTGGAGGGTAAGGTAGCCGGTAAACTTATGCATGTGGCATTAGACCTCGCCACAAGATAGCAACGCACCATTAACATTTTTGGTGTCTATAGGCGATGGTTGACTCTTTCCATCAGGAGACCCATCTGCTTGTTTGCTATCTTATGACATAAAAAAAAAACATTTATTTACTAAATAAAAAGATCCTCCAAAATGCTGATGATTTTAGCTAAAAAGTATCATATATTCACCAAAAATGTTCAACTGTTCCTCCAATGTAAGAATGTAAAAGTAACCTTGTTTTGGTTTGAATCCCTTCAAAAAAGTATCTTCACGCCCGTATTTTGAATGAAGGCTCAACCGGTGCATCCAAATTAACCGAAGATACTCTGTCCCATAATGTGATAGGTGGCAAGCCTATCGCCAACCGGGCCCTTATCCAATCCAGGGCAACGTTGTTTTTTTTACCCGAAAACTGAAAAAACACATTTTTAATTGGTCGACAAGGGAATCTAATCCAGGACCTCATGTAGTTAACACCAACACCAGACTGCTAGACCACAGAGGCGATTCTTGGCCTTCAAAATTTGATAATTTGTACCAGTGAGATCGTAGAAACCAAACGGCAGGGCAAAAATGTCATTACTTTCATGATTACTCTGTGGTAAATTTCTTTACGTAGATTTTGACTCGGGGTTTGTACCACGGTCTAACGTTTTACTTTTTTAATTACATCAATCCTCACCTCTGCTATGTTTCAGTTTGGAACTGACAGTTAGGTAAGGTAGCCTGCAAACTTATGCATATAACATTATGTTCCTGCTATACGCATGAAAACGTATTATTGATAGCTTAAACGCTTAACAAATTCCAGGGGGCCTTGTACAATTTTTAGCGCATAAAAGAAAATAAATATATAGGCAATACTTTGTTTGGTTTGATTGGTTTTACACAAATATTCGATTTTGCAGGTGATTAAACTTTACTAAGCACTTTACTTCCCCACTAAACCAATATTGCTATAATAAATAGCCTTGATATTCAGTATTTGAGTTTAGTTCGCTCGTGATCATAGTCGATGCAACTGGGCGTAAACGCCAAACTTCACAAGTAAGCCTACACGCAAATTTTAAACCTTAGTGTTCTTATAAAAGAAATCTCGAGAAAATAATTATTTAATGCATACTAACCGGAGCTGGAGTTCCATCATCGTTAGAGACAATTGTTACAGAAGTGACGTTGCTAAAATTATGTGGCCCAATATGCTCTGGTTCTAGCTAAAAGTATAGAGAAAATATAAATTAAAATAAAATTACTTTTGATTTGATATGAAATTAATATTTAATACATGTATATTAATTACCAGCAACAAGTAGATTACATATATTATTATAATAATAAATAAATATAATAAATAAATATTCACGGGACAAATTACACTTACTGATCTAACCCCAAAGTAAGCAAATTGTTTGCTTTTGTTACTGGTGGTAAGTCGACGATACTAATACATAATATATAAATACCAGAATATATTTAATAAACACCTAAAACCGGAAATACAATATTTATGCTCATCACACAAATGCTAATCCCCATCGGGAACGAACCCGAGCCCCGTCGATTGCGTAGTCAGGGTCGCTAACCACTCGACCAAAGGGGCGGTCAAATTTATATCATTGTAATATTATTCTATTTGACATCATCTATTTGTCACTGATATTAAATTTCTAGAGTCAATTTTATGGTCTTCGCGTTCACTAGTAAAAGTAAACTACACGGCAGAAATGCCCTCTAAAGGGGTACAGCTGTACCCCTTTAGAGGGCGAGGCATTTGAAAAACGTGTCACTAACAACGTTAGTAGAATTTCATAACCTTACTTTAATGGATATTTACTTAATAAGTTGTTATTTTCTCTATAAATGGATATTTGTTATTCTTCGAGAAAATATAGTCTTAAACCATATACCTTACTTTTTCCTGCCGCAATATTGTGATTGTCACTATCGTGTTCCAGTTCTTAGTTAAAGATATTTCACAACACAAATGGCAATGTACCATTAACATCATTTGGCTATACGATGGTTATCTTTTTATCAGAAGAAAAATCTGTTTGTTTGCTATTCTATAACAAAAAAATAAACGTTTAAAGCAGCGATCGGAAATCTTTGACCTTATACTTGCTGCTCGCATGAAGTTTTTAAGTGGAAGAAACAAGGTTTCGTTCCAAAACTAAGATCCAAACTTACTGTGAAGTCTGACCACACTATGATATAAGAAATTTATAATTATTTTTTATTCGATGGGATAAAAAATACACAATGGACACTAGGAAATATCATGTTGTTGCAAATAAAATTTTCATTCGTTCATTCATTTATCGATGCAAATATATAAATTGCCAGTACTTACGTACCTCAATGCAATCCACTGCAGCGAAGACAGTATCGTTGGTGATGGCAACGTGGGCCTTGTGCCACCCAGCCAAAAATAACTGCAAGAATATTTACAAAATTAGGCGTTACTTTGCGAAGATCATATAATTAAAATTAATATATTTCTGCATTTTCATCGGATTTAGTAATACCGCCTTACTTTATCTTTCTCACTGTGGTGTCCAGTATACAAGGTAACGTAGGTGGTAAACTTATGCATGCATGTATGTATCCCTGCTATGTGTGTATCCCTGCTTCGCCGTGTTGGTCCCGGCCTCCTTTGAAGAATAGGCCAACTGCCGTTCTGCCAGGCAGGTCGTAAAAGGCGACCGATTGGCTAACGAGTCACTAACATCGTGGCTACTAGGTGGTAGAGTTCTGCATTGTCTCGCCCGGGTCTGGTACCACCGCCTTATCTATTCCTGCCGCAATAGCGTCAGTGCTTGTTGCTGTCGTGTTCCGGTTTGGAGGGTAAGGTAGCCGGTAAACTTATGCATGTGGCATTAGACCTCGCCACAAGATAGCAACGCACCATTAACATCTTTGGTGTCTATAGGCGATGGTTGACTCTTTCCATCAGGAGACCCATCTGCTTGTTTGCTATCTTATAATATAAAAAAAAATGTAAATATCAACGCACTATTAATAGCTTTAATGTCTATAACAATGTATTACTGTTCATCATGATAGCTATCTGTATGTTTGCTGTCTTATGATCTACAAAACAACTGGTCAAGTTAGAGTCATAGTCGCGTGCGAAGGATTCCATACCATTGTCTATAAAAAAAACGGCAAGAAACACGTATGTTGTATGGGAGAGCCCCTCTTAAATATTTATTTTATTCTGTTTTTAGTATTTGTTGCTATAACGGCAACAGAAATACATCATCCGTAAAAATTTCAATGATCAAACTATCACGGCTCATGAGACACACGGACAGACGGACAGACGGATGGACAGCCGAGTCTTAGTAATAGGGTTTCGTTTGTACCTTTTGGGTACAGAACACTAAAAACTAGCGGTAGCGAATTTGAAACGGTGCGCGGTAATGTGTTTGTGCTGTACTATTATGGTGTTGTTTAGAGATGGACTATATACAAGTTTGATCATGTAACCGAGTTAATTCGATTTTAGGGAAACTGTAGTAAAGTGTACTGGGCTGTTGTTCTTTTTTCAAAAAAAACTTAAGCATTTGCTCGAGTAGCGTTATTATATATAGCGCATAGCGTTCATTTGGAACGCTACGGCGAAACCGGGCGTTTTGGGCGAGCAGAGTACTCAACCAGAGTTCAAATTAAATGATTTTTAAGTTTAAATTAAGAGTTTAAATCAGGATTTCGACTCGTTAATAATTCTTGACCAGCGCGGCGTCTCCAGTATTGGCGGGCCGAAATAGTGGACCAAGGCACTGCCGTCGGCGACTTTGGCATGTGAGTGTAATTGTGAAATGTAGGCTTTGTGGTGGGATTATCAGGATCAGATAGGGAACTCGACCGAATTAGTTGGCTCAATAAAAATGCACAATCCGTGGAATTCACAGTCCGACTTTGCGAGTGTTATCTCAAAGGTGCCCGCCGCGACATTTTTAACTTATTGGCAAACTTGTCGGCCCGGGATAACATTTCCCGAATAACATTACACCAATAGCATTTTAGTGCTGTAGACGCGTCAATAGACGGTGGATGTCTTTGGTTGAAGAATATAATTTCTCATAATAACTTACACATCACATTATCAACGCCTTCATCATCTACGAATTATTAAGAATTAATCTTACCGCAATTAGTAGAAGAATTGTTTTCTCGATATTTTTATGTAAGCGCCAAAATATTAGAAAAACTACTCTTCTAATCATCGCGGTAAAATCCCGTTAACCCCTTAATAATTAGCGTAAAAAAGCTGCAAAATTGTAATAAAAATATAAACTTTGCTGTTATAAATATTACACTATATTCTTAACTAAAACAGGTACTTGGATGGATGGACGTATTTGGATTTGTGAATAGCTTTATATGTTAAATTATTATTATTTATTTATTCTTGTAAGGGAATAATGGTAAATATCCAATTTAAATTTAAACGATATGATGATAATTAAAAAAGATGTACTAAATTTATAGTGGTTGGAAGGAGAGATGGACCCATTACCCTATAAAATATATTATGTATAATATAAAAGACAGCACACGTTTAACCCTTCCTTTTCAATTATCTCCTTGCCAATATTCATGAAAATTTATCATTTATCCATGAAAGCGTAACTGACAGACATATAGATTTTCGAATTTACGATATTAGCATGGATGCAGAGTACCGAGTTATCGAATATTCGGCTCATAAACAGAACTGTTATAGCCAGCAAAGATCTTTTAAAATACTTACCTCGGGAACCGAAAACAAAACCCTTGACGTTTGCACGTACACAGCCAGCTTCTTTATGTTTGGGAGGAAAGTGAGGGAGAACTGCAAGGTTTGTGATCGTGCCTTTATCAAGCTCCAAGGTCGTCGGTGTCCATGCGCATTGAAAGTTCCAATTATACTGAAGGACTCCGGCAGGCCGGTTGGGAATACCCGTCTGAAAATATAAATAAATATATAAGAATTAGAATAAGATTTCTCCGTGTTGGTCCTGGACTCCTTTGAAGAATAGGCCAACTGCCGTTTTGCCAGGCAGGTCGTAAAAGGCAACCGATTGGCTATACGAGTCACTAATATCCTGGCTGTTAGAGTTCTTCATTGTCTCGCCCGGGTCTGGTACCACCGCCTTACCTATTACTACCGCAATGGCGTCAGTGCTAGTCACTGTCGTGTTCCGATTGAGAGGGTAAGGTAACCGGTAAACTTATGCATGTGGCATAAGACCTCGCCACAAGATACCACATTTTGGTGTCTATAGGCGATGGTTGACTCTTTCTATCAGGAGACCCATCTGCTTGTTTGCTTGCTATCTTATAATATAAAAAAAAGTTTTTTTTTAATAATGGACTAACACCAAACAAAACAAGTATATTCTAATAAAAAATCTTTTGCTTACAAACTTATATCTAAAAGAAAAAAGAAACGAAAAGTGATAAAGATATAGTGCGTGGCAACTTGAGTCCATTAAAAGGGAATAACTCAGTATTTATTGAGGCTTAATACGAGTAGGTATAGGATAAATGTGTTTTAAAAATATCTTGATCCGATAGTAAAATTGTCATTTTACTAAATTCTCCAAGGTTAGAAGAATAGAAGATTGGATAGGTACTGACATATAAGCGATGATTGTATCTTTTCATCAAGAAAACAAACCATATGTTGCTATCTTATGACTTATTTCGTGGCTACATTGTCGCGAAAGTTCGCATTGTCACGATGTATACGGGGTGTAAAGAAAACCCCGTCCAATCCGAAAGAGGTATATGGGTAGGTCAATGGAATTGACAAAAAAAATTCTTTTTATTAAAATAAAAAAAATATCGTAATTTTTATTAAAAATTGAGCAACTTCCCTTTAAATCGAGCAAATATTTTGAAAATTTATGTATGAATATCCATAAAATAATGTCACAGATATGTTTGTATTAAGCTACTAAATAATGCCTTTGACGATCGGACAGGGTTTTTTTTACACACCGTATATATTTAGCGAAACAATTCCTCTATTGTGTTCGTGAAATGAATCAAGCTGTCGAGAACCGCTTCGCAAAGTGTTTCGACGGATATCAGTATCCAAAGGCTAATCCAGGGAGTCATGCCCCCCCCCCCCTCCCCCCCCAGGCCGTGGTCTAGGTATGGATTTATTATTGCAAACAAACTGGATTCCGTCAACCGTGTATCGATCGGTCAAGCCGTTTGAAAGTTATGAGAAATTTATATACACATATACAGACGTACTGGCTTCATTCACGGCTTGACCGATAGAAACATGGTTAACCGTATTAACCGCATTTCAATCGGTCAATAGCCGTTCTAAAGTTATGACATGTTTATATACACATATACAGACATACTGATGTCATCGTAAACAGTCAAAACATTTTCCTAGAATATCAAAATGTCGAGATCAGAAAAACTTTATTTGCTAAAAACCAATAACTTATTACGAGGAGTTAAAAACAGGGATAACTTTAAATAATCTATATAATATAAATAAATCGTAGGAAAGTCAAAACTGTACATTGAATATTTTTCTTAATTAATACTTGGGGCGTGATCTACAGTCGATATCAGAGCCAAATATATAGTTTTTAGAATTTTTGTCTGTTTGTCTGTTTGTTTATCTGTTTGTCTGTTTGTCTGTATGTATATCCGGGGTAAACTCAAAAAGGTCTGCATGGATTTACTTCAAATTTTGCATGAATATTACTAACAGGTCGGGTCAACATATAGACTACATATTATCACGCTATCACCTACGGGGGAGGAGCTGTGCGGAGTAAACGAAGTCCGCGCGGACGAAGTCGTGGGCAACAGCTAGTAAAATAATAAAATTGATAAAATCTTCCCTAAGTTATCAATTTCCACAAAGTGACACGAATCTATAAAATACAATAGACATCACTTAAAAAACATTCTCGTTAAAAAAACAAAAACTTATATGTACTAAGGTAGATACTAGACTACTAGGCATGCGCTAAGCCAATTGTGTTCCACTCAAATGCAGTCCATGGACTGCAGCTACGTCAGAGCTCATTGTACGAAATGCGCAAACGCCATGAAATTTACTGCGGTTATGACCTTTTGGTCGCGAGTAATTATTATACTCTATTATACACTGCAGAGCTGCTTAATTTAGACTGGTTAGATGATTTATTATTATTTCAGCGCTGCAGCGAATGCTAACAGAAAGGAATATGACTTCTACTTAAGGCGAGGCATCGCGACAAACGGGGAAAAAACTTACAAAAATTACACGATATGTCTAAAGATATTATCTAAGGAATGTGCTAAATTGTTACATGATAGAATGTACTTTACTCGATCATATAAAATTCCGAAAACAGGCTAAAAAAAATCTCTAAAACAAATAATTTGTTAATCATATTTCTAATCTTCCACATGATTTTTATATGGTGATAGTTACAGTTACGGATATTTACATTACATAGTGGTAAATACAAAAAAGAATGTGCTAAATTTTGGTTTTCAGGTAATATCCTGAATTTATTTATCCGAAAATTAACAAGTTTCTCAGCGGTTTCAGAACATACCGCGCCACCCATTTCCTATAGAATTGACGCGCGTCGAAATACCTCGCCTTAATACAGCTAATCTGCAGTACATGTAAAAATAGACATTTACAAACCGTATGGGCAATGTTAGATTCGCTCCGCCTCCGATTCTGTAAGCTCTCTGTAAATCCTGAGATCCTTGGACTAGTGTGACTCCCATCGTCGATGGTCTGTCTAGCTCGAATACGGCTATGAGATCTACGTTCTGAAAATCTACATCGCTAGCTTCGAGAGAACATGGAGATTTTTCTTTTAATGGAGATATTGTTGTAAAATTATCTGAAAATCATAAAAAAATAAAATCAAGCCGTGTTGGTCCCGGGCTCCTTTGAAGAATAGGCCAACTGCCTTCTGCTGGGCAGGTCGTAAAAGGCGACCGATTGGCTATGCGGGTTACTACTATCGTGGCTACTGGTAGAGTTCTGTATTGTCTCGCCTGGGTGTGGTACCACCGCCTTACCTATTCCTATAGCGCCGCAATAGCGTCATTACTTATCACTGTTGTATTCCGGTTTGGAGGTTAAGGTAGGCGGTAAACTTATGCATGTGGCAAAAGTTTACCGGCTACCTATGTTAGTCTATAAGGTATTTATAATATGAGCCGTGTTGCCTGAAATAAATGGTGAAATAAAAAATAAAATTAGAGCTGGCCACTAAATAACAACGCACTATTAACATCTTTAGTAACTATAGGCGATTATTGACTCTTTTCATTAGGAGACCTGTCTTTTTTTTATAGAAAAAGGGGCAAACGAGGAGGAGGTAAGTGATTACCGCCGCCCATGGACAGCCACATCACCAGAGGTCTTGCAGCTGCGTTGCCGGCTTTTTAAGAAGGAGTATGCTCTTTTCTTGAAGGTGCCTAAATCGTATCCGTTCGGAAATACCCCCGCCGGTAATTGATTCCACAGAGGAGTAGTGCGTGGTAAGAAGTGCCTAGAGAATCGCACGGTTGTGGATTTCCAGACATCGAGGTGATTAGGATGGAACTTTGAGTTTTGCTGCGATGTCCGATGATGAAATTCAACAGCAGGGATCAATCCAAACAGTTTGTCGGAACACTCTCCATGATAGATGCGGTAAAAGATGCTAAGCGAACTTACATCTGCCTGTTTGCTATCTTATGATATAAAATAAAACAACATACCAACAGCATAAACCCCTCGCCACAAACTGGTTATAAATATTGGTACGATAATCCTGTAACAAAAACAAAAGTTATAAATACCATCAAACCTGTATCCCTAAATCAGTAGGAAGAGGAAAATTACTAGCCGTCGTAAATATCGTTTTGTAACGTGTTGTGAACATTGATATAAAAAACCCAAGATACACAATCAGAGTCTCAAAAAACGTCTCTAAAAATGAGCGCAATATTCCCAATTGTGCGCTCATTTCAAATAGAATCACGTCGGTCGTTATCTGTCAATTTTGTTACTTTTCGTATATTGCTTTTAAAAAACAACTATAAATCTTGCGCTTAAGGTTGGATATGCAAAAACGTATAATTTTGCCATAGCTGTAACTACTTGTGTGAAATTGGCGACAATTTTGAGTGTCAGTTTTGTTCGGGATTGTGCATCTTGGATTTTTATATCAATGGTTGTGAAAGGTTTTTTCTGATGGAAACAAACAATATTGACTGTTAGATACTAAATATTGTAAAGATTCCTCTGTATTGGTCCGGGCTCCCTTTGAAGAATAAACCACCCGCCGTTCTGTCAGACATTTCGTGAAAGGCGAACGATTGGCTATGGGCTATGGGCGTCACTACCATCGTTACTCCTAAGTGGTAGAGTTTTGTATTGCTCTCATTCCGGTTTGATACCACTGCTTTACCTATTCCTGCCGCAAAAGCGTCAGTGCTTGTCACTGTCTTGTCCTGGCTTGGGAGGTAAGGTAATCGGTAAACTTTGATACCACCACTAATATAGAGTCGTAAGGTAACTACATCTTCTACCGTCTTTATTATGGAGAGTGTTCCGATGAGTTTTGTTTGGATCAAGTCCTGTCATTGAATTCCATCATCAGACATCGAGACAAAATTTGAAGTTCTATCTTCACCATCTCGATTTCTGGAAATCAACAACCTTGTGTTTATCTCGGCATTTTTGCCTGCAAAGGTGTTCCCAGACGGATACGACTTAAACCTTCAAGAAAAGAGCAACGCACTATCATTGATGACTGTAGACGGTGATTCTCTCTTTCAGGGAAATCATTACTAACCTTATGATATAAAAAAACATCCGTGTGGTAAGGATCCATACGCACATGAACACATGAAAAACAAACTTGCATAACTTGCGTGATAAGGTTAACGATTTTTAAGTAAATTAATTGATGATATTAAATGTAAATTCTAAGCGTAATTATATAAACATTATTTTTTATGTAGTTTAATTTAATTGATATTTTTGCATGCCATCCAAGTGGTGGAACACGAGATCTGTAATAATAATCATATAAGTACACCTGTCCTATAACCGTGTTCAAGGCAAATAAATTCATTCATTCATTCATAAGCTTACCGGTCATCTTAACTTTAAAACAGGAATACATGAATGACAAGCTGTATCTATATTTGTTTTCAGCACTCACCCCGTGCTTGGGAAAACTTGAAAGACTTTAAAAACAACGATGAAAAATTTTAGTCACTAACTCTGTTGGTAGAGCGTCCCGGTTGAGGGAACGTTGTAGGTTCAAACCCTACGTGTCAAAATTTTTCTTTGTTGTTTTTAAAGTTTTTTTTGATATCATAAGATAGCAAACAAGCAGATGGGGCTCCTGGTGGTAAGAGTCAATCATAGCCTATACACACAAGAGATGTTAATGGTGCGTTGCTATCTTGTGGCGAGGTCTAATGCCACATGCATTAGTTTACCGGCTACCTTACTTTTCAAACCGGAACACGACAGTGACAAGCACGGACGCTATTGCGGCAGGAATAGGTGTTGGTACCAGACCCGGGTGAGACAATGCAGAACTATACCACCTAGTAATCACGATGGTAATGACTTGCATAGCCAATCGGTCGCCTTTTACAACCTGCCTGGCAGAACGGCAGTCGGTATATTCTTCAAAGGAGCCCGGAACCAACACGGGGCAAAATTTTTTCAAGTTTTCCCAAGCACGGGGTAAGTACTAAACCACAAATATACAGGGTATAACAAAAATAAGCACTAACTTTCAAGGGTATACGTGTACATGAACTAAACAAACACCTGGTAAAATATTATACCAAAAGGCACACATTTTTTGTTTCATATAAATTTAGTAAAATAAGAAATTAAAGTTTATTTTCACACCCCTACCTTGAAGATGGAAGTGATGTGACGTCAGCAACACGTTGAATGAATAGCGTGACGCACACATAGACATGAAGAATACCGCGTACTTGTACTTACACACATTTAATAAGCAATTTTTTACATATCACTTTCGTCACTGATTAATTATTATACATTAATCCAAATTCACTATTTACAGGCAATAATAAAACAACACTGTCTTCAAATTAATTTATAAGTAAGGTTCAAAATGACCACCACCCTTCTCAATGCAAAGAGCAGTTCTGCGTAACATTGATAACCTTACATTATGCAACATATGTGGGGTTATGGACCTAAATGCTGCATTAATTTTACCTTCCATCTCTTCACGTGTATGACATTCCACAGAGTAAACTTTATTTTTCACATAACCCCATAAAAAGTAGTCTAGGCACGTGAGATCTGGAGAACGAGGTGGCCAAGGCACCGGGCCACTTCGACCTATCCACTCTGCAAATCGATCGTTTAAATAATCACGCACAGGGCGTGCAAAGTGAGCGGGTGCTCCATCGTGCTGAAAAATTATATTACGGTATACATTCAGTGGAAGATTTTCCAGATGTTCTTCTAAATCCTCTCTCAGGTGTTGTAGGTACCTTTGAGCGTTAAGACCCTGAGGTAAAATAGTCGGCCCCAAAACATAGTCCCCAACGATGCCTGCCCAGACATTAATTCTCCACTGGTGCTGAAAGCTACTTTCACTCGAGGCATGCGGGTTATTATGTGCCCACACATGCTCGTTGTGCAAATTGAGCACACCATTTCTTGTGAAAGAAGCCTCATCTGTCCATAAAATATTAAAAGCAAATTCGGGATTTGCTTCAGCACGGTTCTGGTACCACCTACAAAAGTCCATTCTGGGCATATGGTCTGCAAGTCCTATCTCCTGAGTCCTTGAAAAATGGTAGGGATGTCGTCCATCATCCTGCAGAGTACGCCACACCACCATATGATTTACATTTAACATAGCACTGCATCGGCGTGTGCTGGTCCGAGGATTCTCGTCAAAATTATTTAGAATTCGAGTCTCAATAGCAGTACCTACTCTTGAATTAGGACGTCCAACGTTTCGTTCGCGGTGGAAGGAACCAGTACGCTGAAGTCGTAAACACATGTTACGGAATACTGAGTACGGAGGTAAATGACGTTGTTCTGCTGGTGGCCTTCCATCAATAAACCGTTGTCGGTAAATCTCCCTCGCTTCAGTAATGCTACCATTCCTAGCAGCACCAACACATAGCATCATTTCGTAAAATTCACTATTAGTGTAAAGGTGACGGTCATTATTATTTCTACGTGGCATTTTTAAAATCGCGATTTCCAATCAATGGGTATTAAGTAAGATTCATAAAAAATCGGCAATAATAGCAATAGTTACGCTCTCCAAAGACAAACGGCAACTGAATAAAAAAATAAAAATTCCTTTACAATTATCTAGGTACTTTTCCGAACTAATTAGGGTTCAGTGAAACAAATTTAAAAATAATCTTCTTCATCTTAGAGTTTATTCCGGTTATTCTCCACGCTTGCGCTAGGAACGAGTTTGAGTTTGCCGTAGCGACTGTCGTCTAACCTCCGAACCTCTCTGGAGGAAGCCGGTGCCAGGACCTCTTTCATTGTACAGCAGTCAGGTTGTCTTGGGTCCCGAAGGTGGTGGTGGGACCCCTTGCACCATAAATAAAAAAAAATCATTTCCCGTGTTAGTTTGAGTGCCTTAAGAAGAATTACCCTCCATTCTACCAGGCGAACTGAGAATCGAACCCAGTACCTTACGAAGAAACGCCTAAACCGGCATCACTCTTATCATAAAAGTGACAAAAATGTTGACTAAAACTATACGGAACTACATATTAGTATGATTTTACATAAAAACAAAATGGCAGAAAAAAGGGAGTGTCTTGTCTCTTTCCGAAAGTGGTCTTTTCGCCAATCAAAGCGTTTCGTTGCACTTTGTATAAGCCGCAAAACACGTGTAAGTTCTAAAGGCCTGTACAAACGACCGGCGGCGGCTTTAAAGTTAACTTAATACTTTTTCATTTCCAGTATGATAAACAATATTTTGATGAAAAAGATTAATTTTTCTGAATGAATGAACAGGTTGATATGTAATCCCGGCAATCGCTAAAATTAGCAATAGTTTTCGTTGGTTTCGCTTGCGTGGTTTATTTTTGACATTCACAAAAAACTCTAACCACGCGTGCGAAGCCGCGAGCAACGGCTAGTATTTTATAAAATCTTTGATCTAAAATGTAATCAAAAAAACGTAGTCAAAAATTATCTTTTTCCTGAAATAACTACTACTTAGAAAGGTCTTGCCAATTTCTCCCGTGAAACAGCTTTGCTGTGTTTCGGAGAGAAGGGCAAGACAGGCACTGTAATTACTGGCACCGAGACTTAATATCTTATGTCTCAGGATCTTAACATCTTATGTCTCTAACACATGAATGGAATACCTGGGCTAGTTCCAGCCCAGGTATCCCATTTTTGTTCATTAGCGACGTCGACCACTTACCATCAGGTGGCACGTCTGCTAGTTTGCCTATCTCAATAACATAAAAAAAGGTAAGAAGAGGCGCACCTAAAACAAACTTTAGGTAGGTACTAAGTTCCATCAGCCATGTAGTGATAGTGACAAACGAGCCTATCAACTCACCGGGAACATTCCGATTCTTGACATTTTTTTAGCAGTGCTAGCCATGTCAAATTTCATATGTAACGAAAATTAATTTGCGCAATTAAAATTCCCGCGGAAAATATTCAGTAGTGTGTGTGAGCAAGGCCTTAAGTCGGGCGCTTAGTTGGCCGCGTTGAGACGCCTAGCGCGATGTCGGTAATACTTCAAATCAAAGGACTTCTAGGCTAATCAATGCGTAGGTTTATTTGTCAAAAATGCTTATAAAAGGTTGTGTTGTGTCTTAATTCTTAATGATAATGCATATTTATTTTGCGAAGTGTCGTGTTATCAACGAGAAAGTTTTACTAAGTTTTTAGAATTGTGTGTAAAAAAAGTGATAATAGCTATGATTTACCTGCTCAAAAACTAATTACCTATTTAGACACCTTGTTATGTGAAGTTAGAAGCAAACAGGGTAGGTACTAGAGGTAAGTATTATGCCATTAAAACAGTTTGTAAGTTGAAACCACGCCAGATAATACATTGTAAAATGCCTATGAATCACGGAATAGATTTAGGTACCTACACTGAAAACACATGTGAATAGTTGACTTTGAAGGTGGATATTGTGTGATGAAGTAATTTATGTAATGTGTTTTCATAACAAAAAGATACCTTAATTAGTTATATTGGATTATTTGCCACGATTGTTTTAGAATGTATGTACCAAACTAATAGTTTCACTCAGAGTTAGAAATAATAATCCAGGTCACAATAAATTTTAGGTACACAGCTGATATAATTTTGTTGCCAGGCGGGAGATTTTCCTGCATGAAATGCCTAATAGCCGCAGGTTTGCCTTACGTAAACTAGGTATGAGACTACTAGGTAGGTATTTACGATTAATAAAATTTTATGAGATTTTTTTTATTGAATATGAGTATAGTAATTAATAATTATTTTAATATGATCGTAATATGCTATCGAGTGACACCAATAGTCGGACAATGTTTTTTTTAACATAATGTAATAATTATGGCTATCAAAACCCAGTTAAGTTACCTATGAATCAAATTGTCCAGCCTGGTAATCAAACTAAGGACCCTCATGGGTTTATTCCAACATCAGTCCTGGTAGAAAAAAATATAAAAAAACTCTTTAAATAATATCTACATTATTTACTCTGTCAAGTAATTAGTACTTTGTTGTGCGTCTAGCAGTTCATTGACATCTATCATATGATTGTGACCTTTCATAGCTGCGTAAACCGTGCGCGTACGTTACTGCGTGCTATACTTCAGGGCTGCCACAGATCATTTTGAAAAAAAACTTTGACATTCATTTTCTCAGAAATTTCATAGTTTTTATTTATTAAAAATGTATAATTAAAGAGCTAACCACACATCCTGAACGCTCCTTCAGTATTAGTGCTTATTTTTGTTATACCCTGTATAGTTAGAAACACGAAAGTACTGATAAAAAAATAATTATAAATGTGAATTTCATCTGTAACGATGAACACATTTAACTAGTTATACGTATGTATATCTAGCGATCAGTACAATCGATGTAATTGATCACATAGCAATAAAAAATTTTGCCACTTTGAACCTGTTGACACTAGCTCAGTTGGTAAAGCGTCCGGGCTTGAGGGAACGTCGTAAGTTCGAACCCTACGTGTCGAAATTTTTCTTTGTTGTTTTTAAAGTTTTTCAAGCTGTAATTTTATTTCGGTGGAAGAAACTCTGACACTCATTAAATACAGGTAGTCTACATCCAAACTTAACTTGTAAGGTTGTTTTGTTCCAGAAAAATGCATTGTTTCAGAGAGGATCACAAAAAAATCATATAATAATAACTAGCAATCGCCTGTGGCTGAAATTCGACCATCGACTAAACACTAAAACTCTTTAAGTCTGGCAACTGACTTTAACTGTAAAGAAAATTGTTTAGTATCTATGTGTGTATAATGCTTTGACAAGAGAAAGAAAAGGACCTGGCAATAATTTCCATAAAGAATCAACATTATAAAATTGCATGCATTCCAATGCTAAACATATAAAAATGGCATTATCTCTGTCTAACAATTAGAATTTTCATAATAGACAAAGCTACAAAAATTTTGTCAGTGCTCTAATTTCAAATTATTTAAGAAAATAACGTCACCTTAAACAACTTGTGGCCAATACGCCATTACTAAAATACGCTGTCAATGTACGTAATATGTCAAATAACCCTTTGTTTACAAAATATTAAATTGATTTCAGCGTTTTTTGTATTTTTCTATAACTTTAGTGTGTACCTTATATCTAAAATAAAAACTAATTGTTAAAGTAACATGCCCAATTGCAATATAATTTATCAATTGTTATGTAGACAGTAAACAGCTGTTCATAAGTCCGCCATTTCTCGGGACGAAATTACACGGCTTTCCTTCAGTTATTTCATATCTAGTAGTAGTTTCCTTCATGTAAGGTATAATGTCATTTATGTCGCATGAATGTAGTGTGTAATGTTTATTTTTATCATTATAATGTATTTCCAACGTTTTTTATTAAAAAATATTATGTTTCTTCTGTCTTCCACAATATAAACTTTAACTCTGCCTTTCATACTCCACCGTTCGCGGAAATGTCTTAAAGAAGGTCCAAAGTTTCCTCTTCGTGTATTAATATATAGATAATATCGCTGGCCCAATTACATGAATTTGCAATACCAATACATATAAATAGAAATATAAATTCCGTTACATACATAATAATAATACAAACCAAGAAATACAAACATCTATTCTTATATAAAAGCCCATTGATATAAAAAACACAAGATACACAATCAGTGTCTCAAAACCGTCCTCTAAAAATGAGCGCAATATTTTAAATTGTGCGCTCATTTCAAATAGAATCGCGTCGCTTGCGATACTGTCAATTTTATTACTTTTCGTACATTGCTTTGTGAAAACAACTATAAGTCTTACGCTTAAGGTTGGATATGCAAAAACATATATTTTTGCCATATCTATAACTACTTGTATGATATTAGGGACAGTTTTGAGTGTCAGCCTTGTTCGTGACTGTGCATCTTGGATTTTTTATATAAATGTAAAAGCCCGACTTTCACCCGATATATAACTTAAGTCGTAGGTAACCCTCCTTTTAACGCAGTTGAGTAAAAATTATATAGCCAATGTCACTCCACAGTTGAAACGAATCGAATGCCACCTCGCAAGCTTAGATTAATCAAGCCGTTTAAACTACAAAGCGTGTCAAAGACATATACATATTTTACAGATTGTATAAACAGAGCGTATAACTAAAAATCATAACCCTTCTTCTAACGTAGTCGGATAATAATATTGGGCTATTGATTTTGTGATATTGGCAATAAACAGTTAACAAAACTGAAGTCTAAAGCAAGACTTACCAAACTGATTATTAAAACGACCGTCACGACTTCAACGTCTGTGACCTCAAAATCTTAATATGCATAAAAACTCCCATTAAACAATAAATTGATGGCCATAAGTCACTTACACTGACAATATCTTACTGAAATTTTAACATACATAGTATCTACCCGCAATTTCTGTGATATAAAAGTACGTACCTATAATAAACTAAAATAGGTTATGGAACTCCCTACCGCCCAAGATTCGTATAAGTCAATCTTCCAATTTTCAAAAAAAGTCTAAGAGAACATTTTCTTGCTGGGTCTACATAGTATTTTTATTTTTTATTTTATTTTTTCTTTCATTTGCATCGATTGTTGTTCACTTTTAAATATTATGTGGATAAATTTAATGTATCGAGACTGTTATATTCATATGTATCTAGTTTTATGATTATTGTACACTATTTTAACATCTCAATAATTATTGTGTTTACTCTTATTCGGGTCAGCTGGAAGAAATCTCTTTTTTTAGGGATAAGCTCGCCCATTGTACAGTCTGTTTTTAATAATTCTCTATGTACTACTTCTCTTTTAATTGTGTACAATAAAGTATTAAATAAATAAATAAATAAAATAAATTCTATGTCCTTCGTGTTATGCACAAATATTTAAGTACCTATATGTTGCTCCGGGCACCTTTTAAGAACAGACCACCTGCTGTTCAGCCAGGCAGTTCGTTAGAGGCGAACGATTGGCTATACGAGTCACTACCATCATGGCTACTAGGTGGTAGAGTATTGCATTGTCTCGCGCGAGTCTGATACCACCTATTCCTGCCGCAATAACGACAGTACTTGTCACTGTCGCGTTACGGTTTATTCCAGGTAAGGATTTTTTTTTATATCATAAGATAGCAAACAAGCAGATGGGTCTCCTGATGGAAAGAGTCAACCATCGCCTATAGATACCAAAGATATTAATGGTGCGTTGCTATCTTGTCTAATGCCACATGCATAAGTTTACCGGCTACATTACCCTCCAAACCGGAACACGACAGTGACCTGCACGGACGCTATTGCGGCAGGAATAGGTAAGGCGGTGGTACCAGACCCGGTCGAGCCGATGCAGAACTCTACCACCTAGTAGTCACGATGGTAGTGACGGTAATAGCCAATCGTTCGCCTCTTACGAACTGTCTGGTAGAACAGCAAAAGGATTTTCCAAACCGGACCACGAAAAGACAAGCACCGACACTATTGCATCAGTTGCAAAACTCTACCACCTAATTACTAGACACGATATAAGTGACACGTATTATCACTTTCTCACCATTTAAGAGACGCCTAGCAGTAAGTTGATGGTCTACTCATCGAAAGGAGTCTGGACTATATTCTACAACTGGCATTATCGATACCATATGGTTTGTTTTATACCCTAGGGAAACAAACAAGTAGGTAGATGATCTAATGCAAAGAATTAACCATCGCTAAATTACTTTAAAAAAGTAAAAGGTGCTTTGAACACTGAATGTCGTAAACACTCGGTAAAACTCCATATTAACTTATATTTACGGTTTAAGAACGTTTATTAATCTCAAAAGAATTACAATAATTCACTTACCGAGATTACACACTAGAGAAATGTATGCTACTACAAAGGCTTAGTGGACAAACTTATATTTGTAACACTTCTTAACTAAAAATAATAACACTTCTTAACTAAAAAAAAAATATTTACATTATACTAGCTTTGTCTGCGGCTTCGCTCGCGTTAAATTTATCTATATAAAATTTCACCCCCTTTTTTCAAGGGGTTGGGGGCAGATTTTCAAAAAACGTACGATTTTTTGTTAGTCACAAATAGTCCGCATACCAATTTTTAGCTTTCTACCTTTAAAATTGCAAAATTCTCCATACAAACTTCCACTCACCATTTTAGAGTAGTGGGGGGTTAGAAAGTGAAAAAAAGTAGTCTATGTCACTCTCCATCCCTTCATCTATTTCCACTTAAAACAATCACGTCAATTCATCGTTCCATTTTACCATAAAAGACGGACAAACAAACACACATATACACTTTCAAATTTATAATATTATTAGTATGGATTTTAAGCACTTTTACTGTTTCAGTTGTGTAATATAATATATTATACTAATTAGTTGCCCTGATGATGCGTTGAAACCAGTTGGTGTTAATAGTAAATAAAAACCAAGTAAAAACCCAATATACCCTACATTACCAGTCTAGCAGGGGTGTAATTCCACAGCATTTTTGGAATGGCTACTCACACTCAAGCTGACAGCGAGATAAACATGGGTGTTATTTCGGCGGAATAAAATAAAACGGTGATACCGATCTCGAAAAGGTGGCTAAGGGAATATCTAAGCACATGCTGCATGATATTATTAAAATCGAAGAAACATTTCTTTCTGCCGGTCTGTCGCGATTTCGTAGCTAACTCGCTGAACCAAATTTAATGAAATTTGGCATGAAGATAGTTGAAGATCCGTCGGCAAATATAAGCAGTTTTTTTTCAAAAAACGACCCCTGAAAGGCTGAAAGAGGGGATAAAAGTTTGTACGAAAATCTCGGTATCGTCCGCTATCGGCGAAGCTGGGCGGGGCAGCTAGTTTTTTTAGTAAAACCTTTACAAAATACAAACATTATTTTTGACGATGTCTGCTATAAGTTTGAAACTATTCAACCGATGTGTACCCCCAACCGGTCAACATTTATTTAATCAAAATAATTTATTGACCAAAAATTGTTTAGAAAATATTGTACAACAAACAAAAGATATACCAGGCTACCCTATGTTGTGGGGAAAATATAACTTCATGGCGGGCGTCAGTGAAAATACAGTGTTGTTAGTGGAAAGCCTAGAAATAAGAGAGGAAACTAATCTAAGAAGTAACTTTAACACGACGAAACGACGTAATTCTTTAAGCAATGTTTCATCCTGCTATCCTTCTGTCACTTTCATTTTTATGACAGTTGATTATTAAAAAATCAGCGACCTGAGATTACACACCGTACATTTCCCCGGTGTAGGCCAACTGCCGTTCTGTCAGGCAGGTCATAAAATGCGACCGATTGGCTATACGAGTTACTACTATCGTGGCTACTAGGTGGTAGAGTTCTGCATTGTCTCGCACGGGTCTGGTACCACCGCCTTACCTATTCCTGTCGCAATAGCGTCAGTGCTTGTCACCTTCGTGTACCGGTTTGAATGGTAAGGTAGCCGGTAAACTTATGCATGTAGCATTAGACCTCGCCACAAGATAGCAACGCTCCATTAACACCTTTGGTGTCTATAGACGATGGTTGACTCTTTCCATCAGGAGACCCATGTGCTTGTTTGCAGTTTTATGATACAAAAAAAGTCGAAGTTTTTAGTAAAAACACTATATATTTATAATAGAGCCCAAGTAAAACCTAAGTGAAACAAAAAATTACACCATTCGAATAAAGAAATCGGTTAATCAATTTCAATCTCTCACCTGTCATCCTTGAAAGTTTTGTCTTTCAAGTAAAGAAAAATTTATAATTAATGGCCACAAAAAGACAGGGACTCAGGGACTCATCATTTTGAGAACAAGCCAACTGTAAAAAATACTATCTTTACAAAGTTTTCTTACTTCTAACATTTTTAACATTAGATTTTTGCCACCCATACAATTTCGCCTCTCGACTTGAACTATTGACCTATTTAGTTTATATTCGAACTTAAAAAATCGGATAAGACTGAGTCGGTGAATACAGCTTTTGGTTTTGGTATGAAATTTCTATGTCAGTGAGTGGCTTCTAAGTTTTGGGTATTAGAGATTAAAACAAAACACAATTTCGTTTTGGATAGTCTAATAGCTACTATTAGTATTAATAAACGGGGAGATGATGACACAAAATATTAGATCATTGTACCAGTATGGCGGTTCTTCAGGGGTCTAATTACGTAATAACAAAAAGGAATAATGTCATCATGCTACCACCTACTTCTTTTTTATCGACTATCGGAAAATAAAAGAGTTTTTGTGGAATAACTCGTTAGAAACTCGTAATTTAATCAACACGCTCGATTAACGACCACGCGGTTGGGCCGCCGGTACCAGCACTTGACCATTATTTTCCTTTTTGTCATTACGTAATTAGACCCCTGATAACCGCCATACTGGTACAAATGATCTAATATTTTGTGTCGTCATCTCCCGGTCTATAAGTATATTTAGACGATACTGGATAAGGACGTAGTTACTATAACTTATTTTAAGTGTTATCAAAGTTTTACTTTAGTCGTATTTTTATATATTGTTTCAAATAAACTTTATAAATATGCGAAATAATTACTGCCCTATTACTTGTAACTTAGCCGTAAGTTACACTACTTAAATTAATAGAAAACACCCGTTTTCGTCATTCTACGACGCGACGCGCCCTAGATCTTATGCCAACTGAGGTTCATATTGTAAGACTAATAGTTTTGTAAATAATAAGACGATATAACCCTTTTCGTTACAGTCCACTTTTCTAACGTAGTGGATCCAGGGGGGCTAGAGCGTTTGAGCCCTGCTTGTTCCAGCAACAGGAGTCCACTCGGATAATTCAGTGATTCGCTCTTCGTCTACTTCGCTCGCTCGTTTAAAAAAGACAATAGTCGTTAATAACTTTGCACATCAAATAGTTTATTTATTTACAATTGTGCGAATCAAGAAGAATCAATCGTGACCCAGTTTGAGAGCATCAAATCTCGATACGGGGAGGGTCAACAATTAATTGATCTACAAGAAACTACAAAGGCCTTTGCATACTATCGACTACGATTTCCGCATGAAGCTAGTCAATTAATATATCACTAGCCGTGACAAAATTGTCTTTTCAAGGTCAACATATTTACTTAGGCCATTATTGGTCTGTACAATACAAGTGAATGTCGGACCCATGAATTATTACGTAATGCTGGAACTAGCACTCGTATTAATCACTTGAAACAAATTCAATGTAGGTCTTTGCAAATTCATACGTTATATCTCAGTCTCAGTCTATTAGGTCTCGCCATCTCTTTTTATACATCTGTATTAGAAAGAGAGGGTAGAACCTCAGAAGTTGACAGCAGTATTTAAAGTTTTGTTTCAAGTAGGTATTAGAAATGTTGCCACCAGATTTAAGGGCTGCGTAGTTTCCTATCACATTAACGCAAACTAAAAAGAGGGCTTTTTTATTTTTTTATTTTAACTTTTTCAATTCCTATGACGCTTTTACTTATCCAAGTAAATTTTGTAAGTTTCTCGACTATTACGCGTAAAGTTGTAAAGCCTTTTAAAGCTGTTATAGTTTTCTTGTGACTGTCGGGAATCTTTTCACACGTCTGAAAACAACAATTTAACTGGCAGAAGTAGGAAACACTTGAACTCTGACAAAAATTAGCAAATTAAATCTTAATATTTTACAAAAGGGTCACTTAATCGAATAACTGTTGTGACAAACCAGCAATTTTTAAAGACCTTTCAAATGACACTGCAGACCATAGGGCTTCGAGAATAAAAAAAAAGAGATTCCTGCTTTACCTGTGGCTAAGTTTTTTAGTAGCCTAAATTTTTTTTAATATTTTATTTTACCACTTTGCAAGGGCCAAGGGCCTGGCCGCTTTGCGTGACCAAAGCAAGGGAGGATCAAGGGCGGGGGCTATGATCCCCCCCCCTGGGTAGGGGTCTAGGTATGATTTTTTACAATTAGATAAGGATTAGAACCTAAAATGACTGAACCTCAAATATGTGACCCCCCCTGAACCGAAGGCTGGATCCGCCCTTGGACCAAAGGACTGCTCTTCGTGTTTAGACAAAATTATAGTTTTCTAGTACTAAAAGTCTCTAACTTGCGTACAGACGTACGGACGGACGGACATAGCGAAACTATAAGGGTTCCTTCTAGACTATGGAACCCTAAAAAGCGAGTAAAAGCTAAACATATAAAATCTATCGATATCATTAGACAGGAGAATATATAATGACTTACCGTACCACTGCCATACTCATTTCTACCACCTTTATTAATGTTGTAGATTCCGAATTCTAATTTGAACGAAAAGATTACTAAAAAAATTCGCTTATGCGCACTTTAACGCATTTTCTAAAGTAGCTTCAGACCCGTATAATCAAAAAGGTAAGGTAAAACCAGGGCACCAACGATTAGCCGAAGATAGTTCCACAATGTGATAGATGGTAAGCCTATCGCCAACTGGATACTTTTCCAATCCCGAGCGAAATTGTTGTTAACAGAAAACTGAAAAAACACACTTTCGAATTGCACGAACCGAGAACCGAACCCGAGACCTCATGTGGTTAAATCTAACACCAGACCACTAGACCACAGAGGCGATCATTTAATGCGCATTTTAAATCTTGACGCATTTTATGCGCATTTTGAATCTGCAATGACAATAGCAACGTACTTTACTCCTACCATTAGAAAAAACATCTGGTTGCTTAGTATTCTATAACAAATAAATACTGTCACGCCTATATCTTGATTAAGCAGGCAGAGGGCAACAACTAGCATATCCTAAATTAGCCAATTGTATCGTCTTAGGACTTATGTTACAGATAACCAACCTAACGAAAAATCGGACACATTTCCAATCTCTAGTAAGATGTTTTCCAAAAAAACTGAAAAAAATATTTAGAACGAATTACTTGATTTATGACTTCATGCTTATGTATCAAATTCCTATCCTATCTTATGATCTTACTGGTATTATAAACGTAAAACTTGTGAGGATGAATGGGTTTATGAATTATCCAAAATAGTTCGCAATCGCAACGGTCGATATGCACATACCCTAGCAAGTCGCGGCCCATTTTAAGCAACCTTCAACACTCGATCAGCAAGGCAATTTAGCCACAGACGCTGTTTATGGAGATTGATATTCACAAAACAAATCTTGTGAAGGAAATATCGTGAATTTCGGTAGATACCTATGTCTCAGGCGGAAGTGATAAAATTAACACAACTATTTATTCCCCGGTATTAGTCTAAGATATCTATAAAAGAAATACCATCTGAGAGATCATAAAAGGTGAGCAATTGGCTATATCCTGGCAACTAGGTGGTAGAGTTCCGCAACGTCTCGCAATACCGCAATAGCTTCAATGCTTGTCATTGTCGTGTTTTAGAGGGTAAGGTAGCCGGTAGACTTATGCATATGACATTACCATCCCGCCACATTAATAGCAACGCACCATAAATATCTTTTGTGTTATAGGCGGTAGTTTTTCTGTCCACCAGAAGAGCTATTGTTTATAATGATAATGATGAAAAAAAATGTGTAAACGGTTGACCCTATGGGCCACCCCTGAAACTTCCCACCAAATTAAGGTATTTTAAGCTCAAAAGAGTAAAAAGTGTAAGCATAGATTTTTCAGTTCAAACATCTATTTTGTTAAAAATGTCAGTATATTAATTTTTGAAAAGCTTATTATACATATATATATATATATATATATATATATATATATATATATATATATATATATATATATATATATATATATATATATATATATATATATATATATATATATATATATATATATATATATATATATATATATATATATATATATATATATATATATATTTATATATATATATATATATATATATATATATATATATATATAAGCTGTAAATTTGAAAACGATGATGGCATTCAACTCAATTTTTGAGATCTAAAATATTGCTTTAGCTAAATAACCGATAGGTTGAAAAATTTCGATGATATGTTAGAAACATTTTATTTTTAATTTTCTTCGTTGATAAATCCCAAACAAATTGACCGATTTTGATTTTATTAACGGTATTTGACGCAGTTTTTAAAGATATTTTTAAGTCAATCGGTAAATTAACTTGAAAGTTATTTAAAAAAATTAAGTAAGTTTGCTAAAAACAACGTAATTTTAATATTTGAAAAGCTATAAGTTTTGAGAATTAGATTCAATTTTGATTTTTGAAACGGCATTTGACGTAGTTTTTTTAGTACCAAAATATCGTAAAACACAAAAAATGATTGATTGGAAAATTTCGAAGCTATGTCGAAAAAACACTTTTTTCAAAATTTTTCGTCAACTATTACTCTCAAACGCATAAACCGATTTTGATGCAATTTATGTATTAGACGTAGTTTTTTGAGGAATAGAGCTGATTAGTTTTTGTACTCAATCGGTACATAAATCCGGAAGTTATATTAAAAAAATACTGTTTCGTCAAAATTTTTTGGTGTGTTTTCAAAATTTCTCAAAATCTCCTGGACCGAATCGGTTCAAATTTTCAGGAAATCTAAGTTGAGCGGAATCCAATCGAATGTCATCAACTGCGTTTCGATCGGTCCAGCCGTTCAAAAGTTATGAGATGTTTACATACACAGATACACACACCCACACACACACACATACATACAAACAGACATACTGACGTCATCGTGAAAATAGTCGAAAAAGATTCCTAGAACCTCAAAACGTGGACATCTGGTGAAAATTCGATTTTCAAAAATCGGGGTAAAATCAGTAACTTCCTTATCTACATACGTAGTGGGAAGTCAAAAAAAAACAACTTTTCAGTGATTGATTTTTGAATATACTGATTCCCTTACGGGAATTCCCCATTTTTATACCTTAGGAAGTTAGGTTAAAATATTAGAATCTACCAACATCTCCCTAATTTGTTTTTAAAATAGAATATGGCTCATATTATTACCTAATGGCAATTTAATTATTTTACCTTCCCGCTAAAATTTTGAAAATTTCAAAAATCAGAAATTTGTTATTTCACCCCGAGTTTTGAAAATCAAGTTTTCGTCTGATCTCGACGATTTAAGGTCCTAGGAAGATGCTCGGAATTTAGCATAGTAATATTTTTTATGTTAACCGCATAACTTCGAGATTTTAAACCAATCAATTTTGTACCCAGAACAACAATTTTTAGAGCTCAAAAAACTGCTTTGAATAATCAAAATCAATGATCGCGTCCAAAAGTAATAATTTTTTAAAGAATAATATTGTTATGTTTTCAACAATATTTGTGTTTCGGTTACAATTTTTATAAATGTACTAAAGAACATGGCGAAACTTCATACATCGTTTTTTTAGTTATTACCTTAAAAATTAGTATATTCCGTAAGATTCTATATCAACTCCTTAACTTTACGTATTTAATAAATATTTTCAACCTGGGGAATAGTAGCTAAATAATGTTCGAATTTAGGTAAGGTTAAACATTCAGTTCTTTCCTTACTAATCTGTGCTTAGGTATTTATCTTGTCAGTGGGTGTCTTAAGCACAATTGCTAATCATAGAAATCTAAATTAGACTGACAGAATTCTGAGCTAGCTAAGATTTTGCCAAGATACTTCTTGGATACTTAAAATAATAAAACAGAAATTAGCTTTAAATTATTCCTTTGTACAAAGACAAGGAGAATTTTTATTTGACACTTATAATGTAAATTATGATATATAAACTTATTGTTGTTTTAATGCAAATGTAATTAAAGTTTTATACAATGGAAACACTTAAATATGATATTAGAGGTCGAGAGAGAGGAGAGAGATATCAAATGAAAGTCTCAATATTTTTATATGATTGTTACTAGCGATATATTATTTAATTTATTTAAAAAACGTAGAAAATTATTCTAGTATAACTAATATTCGTCACTCCGAAAGACACACAAGGGATGTACAAAACGAAAAAAACCGCCTGTGTTGTTTCTTTTCTATACTTACCGTCTACGTTTGTTAATTTTATGAAAAGAGACTTCTGTTTTTCAATAATTCATATAATCCAATGTTACTCTCATCAGATTTCACTGATAATAAGAACAATGCCAGCAATAAAAAAATCTGTATGTCAGTTGTTATTGCAGGCCATCTCTGAAGCTTTCTGCTAAGTTGTAATATTTTAACTTTATTTGAAACTAGCTGTTGCCCACTACTTCGTCCGCGCGGACTTCGTTTACTCCGCACAGCTCCTCCCCCTTACGTGATAGCGTGATAAAATGTAGCCTATATGTTGACCCGACCTGTTAGTAATATTCATGCAAAATTTGAAATAAATCCATGCAGTACTTTTTGAGTTTACCCCGGACATATATGCAGACAAACAGACACACAGACATACAGACAAAAATTCTAAAAACTATATTTTTGGCTTCGATATCGATTGTAGATCACGCCCCGATTATTCTTTAAAAAAAATATTCAATGTACAGTTTTGACTTTCCTACGATTTTATTATATGTATAGATCTACGCTTAGGTATATTTTTCACTACTTTGAGCTTAAAATGTCTTAGCGGGAATTTTCAGGGATGGCCTGCAGAATCAACCGATTTACAGATTGTTTACTGCAATGGCAATAAATATTTCTATATTATGTACCTCTATAACCTATGTACTATTATGGCTACAGCGTACAGCCCGCTGCATTATAAAGTTTTTGTCGAATCCTATGTCTTTTATAGCCTATGTCCTTTTCCAGGTCAATATCTACTTGTATGCCAAATTACACATTAAAAAAAATTACTATTAATCTTTTTGAAAGCCCGCATAGTAATATTTTCAGGGTACCGAAAAAAGCCGCCTATGAAAATTGAAGCTCCATATTTTAATACTAGCTGTGCCCGAGACTTCGTCCGCGTGGAAAAATTTCTAAAATAAGAGTCCTGGGGTTTTACCCACATTGTTTCCGTTTCCGTGAGATTTCGGGGATAAAAACTATCCTATGTTCTTTCTAGAGTCTTAAACTATCTTTGTACCACATTTCATCTAGGCGTGAAGAAGAGATAGACAAACAGAGTTATTTTCACATTTATATTATTAATATTAATTTAGAGGTCGCGCATTGAAGAATTCTATTTTTCATTTAAATGTCATGGATTTTATTTTTTTTAGAATTTTCTAGCTCACAATCCAATCAACAGATTTTTATGTGCGTTAAATATTTTTGTAGGAAGTTGAAGGAACGTTCTACAAAAAAATGTTTGATTTTTCGGTAAACTAACGAGATTTAAAGTTTTTCAAGGTTAAAGTCAAATTTATCTGATAATTGCATTTTTACTTCAATTTCAGGCGAATTCATTAAAGATGATATTTTTTTTTTATATCATTAGATAGTAAACAAGCAGATGGAAAGATTCAACCATCGCCTATAAACACCAAAGATGTTAATGGTGCGTCGCTATCTTGTGGCGAGGTCTAATGCCACATGCATAAGTTTACCGGCTACCTTACCCTCCATACCGGAGCACGACAGCGACAAGCACTGACGCTATTGCGGCAGGAATAGGTAAGGCGGTGATACCAGACCCGGGCGAGACAGTGCAGAACTCTACCACCTAGTAGCCACGATGGTAGTGACTCGATAACCAATCGGTCGCCTTTTACGGCCTGCCTGGTCGAAAGGCAGTTGGCCTATTCTTTAAAGGAGGCCGGGACCAACACGGCGAAATATCAAATTAAGAAATTTAAAAAAAACAGGTTGTGTCATGGACACAGCCGTGCATATTTTACGTAAATACGTCTGCGTCACGCGTAACATCTTGTGATGGTAACATTTTTCATTCGTTGTTCCAATCACAATGCTACTAATCAAGCTAGCCTACGGACTCGGATCACGTCCATATTGTGGATAGCAGAGCTTAGAGCGGCACTACCACTGGAGGGTGACCCACTATTACACACCAATACCGAAGAAGTAGGTGAAATAATCAAAAACCTACGCAATAAAAAGCCTCGGGGTCTGATAAAATCACAAATAAGGTAGTTAAATACTTCCCTCCCTCCCTTATATACCTACTAGTGTACATTTTCAATGCACTCCTAGCCAGTTGTGTGTTTTCGGACGCGAATGTAAATAAGCCACCATTATAGGAATACACAAGCCGGGAAAACCCCGAAATAATGTCAGTAATTACGGTTTCCCTAGCCTAATCAATACATTAGGCAAAATCTACGAAAAAAATCATACTATCTGACTTTAAGGCATTTGTTTACGAGCATCATAACAAATGAGTAAGTTCAGTTTCCGAGCAGCTCACTCTTGCACGTATTAAGTGCACCGACTCACATTGTACATTTTAAACTCTTTAAATGCAGCCCCCGGCGCTCAATTTTTCGGCGTCGCGAAGGCGTTCGATAAGATCTTGCACAATGGCCTACAAGCTATGCCAAATGGGAGGGCCTGACAAACTCGTTTTCACTATACGAGAGTAACTAACCAACCGCCGATTTCTTGTTGAGTGGGTTTATTCTCCACTCATAGGTTGATCACAGCAGGCTTAGACACAAGGTGACAACTTACAAGATTTGCGTAAGGCCTATTCTATCATACGCCTACGTAGCGTTTGCCCACCTCCCCCGTACAGATTTGCATCTGTTACAAGTAGTACAGAACAAAAACTAGCGTATTGTCACGGGTGCACCGTGGTTTACATTGATCTTCAAAGTTCTCGAATTGCCGAGCTTAGCTAGGCATTTCAAGATATTTCCAAAACATTTCAATCACACCAACTCACATCCTAACCCACTGCGGCAGACTATATTTCAGATCCTAACCCCGATCCCAAATTACGTAGGCCCCGCCACGTTCACACGAAAAACGGGAGAATTTAAACATCTATTGACGTTTTATAACTCAGTCTACCATGATGAGAGCGACAATTTTATAATTCCTCTTCATTGCAAGTAAGTTATAAAAAAATGTAAATTTCATTCAACAAAACTAAAACAAACAAAAAATAATCTAATTCAAAGTGATTTCTTGCAACAACCCCAAAAGAGAATATTACGGTAAGAAGTTTATTGCAGAACCGAAAAATTCTGTTTTATCATTAAACATAAATAAATAAACCAAAGTTACCTGGAAATCGGACAAATAAAATGTACAGATAGGGGACACAAAACAAATGACAAAAGCCCGTATTTTGTAATTCAAATGTCACTATCAAGATCTATGTATGTTTTCTGTGATCAAGACTTTTACTAATTTTGACTTTTGAGCCCCAAAATGAGCGTTGATTTTTGAATTAGTAGTTAGTTAGTACTTGATTTTTGAATATTGTCATAAATTACATTCATAATTCAAATCTAATTTTAAAAATAGAATTCATTCTGGAATACATTCTATAAAGTGGAATGCTCATTAACATTTGTCTGCTTGATACTAATTTTAATATAATATTTGTATATATGAACGTTTTTGCTTAAATCAAAAGAAAAAACTCACATGTGAAGATCCATGATACGAGACATTGACAAGCTACGGACACCTCATGATCAATATTGTGTGTACCAACTGATTCACTAAATACCGAGATTTGCCCGCACCACACCAATGATATATATCAATTAATATGACGCTGACAGCCTTTTAATATCCTCCATCATACATTCCTATCTGCGTGTGTGTGACGAAATAATAAATTAGGATGCGTGTACATCTTCATGATTTAAAAGGTTTTCCTTCTTTTGATAGAATCAATTTTATCCCTTTCCCCTTATTGGTCCGGGATCCTTTGAAGAATAGACCAACTGCCATTCTGCCAGGCAGGTCGTAAGAGGCGACCAATTGGATATACGTGTCACTACCATCATGACTACTATGTGATAGATTACCGCAACGTCTTGCCCGGTTATATGATACCACCGCATTACCTACTCCTGCCGCAATAGCGTCAATGCTTGTCATTGTCGTGTTCTGGTTTGGAGGTTAAGGTAGACGGTAGACATAAGTCTACCGTCTTTGCATAAGCAAATGTCACTGCCATTCCGTCAAATGGATAGCAACGTACCATTAACATACTTGGTGTCTATAGGCGATGGTTGATTCTTTACATTTGGAGAGCCATCTGCTTGTTTGCTATCTTATGATATAAAAAAAAATTGGTCCCAGCCCCCTTAAAAATTAGACTGTTTTCTACTAGGCTGTTCGTCAAGGCGAAAAAGTGGCTATACGATTCAGTAGTACCATCGTGAGTACTAGGCGGTAGAGTTCTACAACTACTTGTCCAGGTCTGATATTACCTATTCTTACTGCTATAGGATGAATGATTGCCACTGTTGTGTACTGCTTTGGAGGGTAAGGTAGCTAGAAAACTTATGCATGTGGCACTGACACTCCGCCATGAGTATAGCAATTCACCGTCCATCGTTCAGCGTTGGTTTCTGTAGGCGATGATTGTCTACTTACGTCACAACCATCTGCTCGTGTGTTATTAAAAAAATATTGACCGTCTCGTTATTCGACAACTAGCGATCCTGACTATAACATCGATAAAGTTGCTCAGGTTTGATTTTAAAAACAACTGGTTACCCCGTGTTGACCCGAGTTCCATTGAAGAATAGAACATCTGCAGTTCGTAAGATGCAAACAATTTTTTTTTTTTTTATATCATAAGATAGCAAACAAGCAGATGGGTCTCCTGATGGAAAGAGTCAACCATCGCCTATAGACACCAAAGATGTTAATGGTGCGTTGCTATCTTGTGGCGAGGTCTAATGCCACATGCATAAGTTTACCGGCTACCTTACCCTCCAAACCGGAACACGACAGCGACAAGCATTGACGTTATTGCGGCAGGAATAGGTAAGGCGGTGGTACCAGACCCGGGCGAGACAATGCAGAACTCTACCACCTAGTAGCCACGATGTTAGTGACTCGATAGCCAATCGGTCGCCTTTTACGACCTGCCTGGTAGAACGGCAGTTGGCCTATTCTTCAAAGGAGGCCGGGACCAACACGGCGAATTGGCTATGCGAGTTACTACCATCGTGGCTACTAGATGGTAGAGTTCTACATTGTTTCGCCCGGGTCTGGTACCACAGTCTCATCCATTCCTGTCGCAACAACGTCAGTGAAAATGAATGAAATGAAAAATATATTTATTTTCACCACTACAATTTGAATACATCAATACCTAACAAAATATGGTTTATAATTTCATTTCGTTAGTGCAGAGTGGACTGGAGCCTAAACTAGGAAAAACCTGTATTTCAGGACTCCAGGTCTCTCACCTTCGGCACTGTACATGTAGGTACAAATAGTAAAAACTGCTTTAACTTAGTCAGTGCTTGTCACTGGCGTGTTTGGAGGGTAATGCAGCGTAGGTAAACTTATAGAAGTATCATTTATACCTCGCCTCTCGGATAGCATCGCGCTGTTAACAGTTTTGGTGTCTATAGGCGATGGTTTGTCTCTTTCCGTCAGGAGATTTATTTGCTTGTTTGCTTATAATATAAAAACCTCGTGTCTTCCAGGGTCCATATTAAAGGATAGATCTTACCTTACTGGTAGGTTTCTCGTAAAAGACAAGAAGACTACTACGTGATGACTACCAACTACGTGATAAGTTCTGCAATATCTCAATCGAGCTTTGTACCACCACCTTACGTATTCATGTCGCAGACTTAGCTTGTCGCTGTCGTGTTTTGGATTGTAAAGTATATAATGTAGCATCACAAAGGTAGAATTGAAAAATCCGGTGAAGTTTTTAAATTAAGTGCGAGTTTCAGTGAATAAACAAGATTTACGTGATACTATTCAAAATAATATTATTGAAATATACTATTCAATCAAAAATTCAAATATCGCCTCTGTGATCTAGTGGTCCAGCGTTGGCGTTGACCACATGAGGTCCCGGGTTCGATTCCTGAGTCGGGCACTTAAAACAAAAAGTGTTTTTTCAGTTTTCTGATAAACAGAAAGTTGCCCGGGATTGGAAAGTGCCCGGTTGGCGATAGGCTTGCCACCTATCACATTTGTGGGACCAAGTCTCTTTGGCTAATCGTGGGTGCACTTGCCTCTCACTTGTCTCACCTCTGCCTACCCCTTCGGGGATACGGACGTGAAGATACTTTTTACTATTCAAAACAATATTTCAATAATATTATTTTCAATAGTTATTTTGAATATTTCAATAATAATATTTAAATAATATTTCAAATTTATTTCATCAATATATTCTCGCAAAAAAAACTGTAGTATAATTTTTAAGATATATTATATTTTTATTTCCATTGGCAAAAATTTTGTGTTACTCTGATCCCAACCTTAGGCACATGGAAGGCAAAGCTCCGGCACCACCATAAGATACAATAATGAGTCGATTACCCATTTATGGCCATCTTTGAATGAGTCTACCATTAGCTGACTCTTCTGTGCAAAAACCATTAGCTTCGGTACAGAAGAGGAGGTGAGGCATCTAATACAAAAAAAATCTTTAAAGCTGGAACTTAAGGCTCAAAGCAGTCGAAATATGCCTAAATATAGATTTTTTTGGATCGAAATATTAAAATTCCGAAGATTGTTGAAAACGACTATATTTTATCTTCTGAAAAGCTGTAACTTTTAAACAAGATTATCGATTTTAATCTTTCATACATTCAACGCGAATTTATAGCTCTGAATTTTCGTTTCAAAATCAATTGGTTGAAAAATCTTGTAGTTGTGTTAAAATAACTCTTTCTCAAATGTATCATCTATCACGATAACTCTTGAACGTATCGACCAATTTTCACCCCATTTTTGAAAAAAAATTTACAAAAAAAATTTGGCACAATTGTTACCAAACTGGAGGAAACAATAACTCAAAAAAATTATTGTTTAAGCTTTCTATTGAGTTTTTTTTAATTTCTCAACTCTACTTAACCGCATCGGTTCAAATTTTCAGAAAATCTAAATTTGGCAAAATCCAATTAAATGTTTTCAACCATATTTCAATTTTGACCAATTGAAATACGGTTGAAAACATTTGACTGTTCAAGAGTTATGAGAGGCTTACACATATATATACGAGTACATACAATCATATTAACAACCTGAAAATAGAATGTATAAAAAAGGACCTCAATATTGGAGATCTGACGAATGTCGAAATCTTGATTTTTGAATATCGGAGTGAAATCAGTAACTTCCTTTTACGGGAAATCAAACAAATAAAATCTTAATTATAAAAATATATTATGCTGTTTAACAAGAAACATCCTAAGCAATTGACATAAGTATAAACAAACCGTAATATCTACAACGACCTTTAACAATGACAGCTGTTTCATTAAAGATTCTCTTACAATTTTAATTGATGGATCATCCCAGGAACAGTTAGTGTGTGCATTCATTACTGGAAGGTTAGAATTGCGATGATGTCTAATTTCCTGAAACTCGTTTAACTAAAATGTGACTACAGGCCTAAATGTTGTTCGAAGTCAAGTCGGTAACCCTGACTTTACATTCAGCTTCGATGTTTCACATGGATATTTGTATGACGTGTTGATTTTAAAGTGTACTAAATAGATAAATTACACTACACATCACAAAACTCATTAAATACTTCACCCTTCATAGAGTAAAGTGTTATTCGACTTTCCTGAAGATACTTCGGTTACGAAGTGAAACGTGCATTGAGCACATAATTTGTGTGTTACTCCTTTGCTATTGACGTGGAAGAAAATGTGGTAGACGTAGGTGCTATTGTACCGCTGGGGCCTACTTTAATTTTCAGGCTTTGGATAAGTTTGCTCAATTTCTTACTCTTCCTTTTGTTTCAGTTGCATCACAGCAGTTCCATATAAGATTTCGCAGAATTATATCATAGGATTTGCTATCCTACAAGCTGTTGATTCATCTCCTCTTCTCTCGAAATATCCATTGCGTATAGGTGCAAATATGATCATACTGCGTTGCTATCCGTATGGAAAGGATGTAATGCCAAATGCTTAATTTTGCCAGCTGCCTTACCCTCCAAACTAAAGCCAGACAGCGACAAGTATTGAAGCTATTTTGGCGGAAATAGGTAAGGAGATAATAACAAAACCCGGAGACTGCAGAAGTCCACTGTCTAGTCAGTAGCTTCACGATGTACGTGATAGGTACGTATCGACCTTTTCTTGACTTTTACAAGATGCGCAGCAGTCATGTATGTCCGGGGTAAACTCCAAAAGTACTGCATGGATTTACTTCAAATTTTGCATGAATATTAATAACAGGTCGGGTCAACATACAGGCTACATATTATCACGCTAGCACCTACGGGAGAGGAGCTGTGCGGAGTAAATAATATAATATAATATAATATAATATAATATAATATAATATAATATAATATAATATAATATAATATAATATAATATAATATAATATAATATAATATAATATAATATAATATAATATAATATAATATAATATAATATAATATAATATAATATAATATAATATAATATAATATAAGTCTAACTTCACGTCCGGCTAAAACACCTAGGCCACGTGGGGGGCGGACATCAGCGCTTTGTAGCGAAAATGACTCACTGATGGCAAACGAAGCACTAGCACTACCTTCACAATGAAGAGACAACGAGACAGATTACGAATTGGGCCGCTTCCCGGGGGTGAGCGCCGGGGCACGTCTGGGGCTGACGCTGGACGTGACAGCATACGGACCGTCAGCGGCTCTTTGCTGAACAGGCGGGCGGGAGTCGGGGGACCCGAAGATACTACAGCCAAATTTCGGGGTGGGATAGGTACAGATGAAGCTTTGCAGAGTGGGGCTTCCACCCGCATTGAAAGCGCTGCCGGCTCATCTGGGGAGACCATGGAAAATTTGAGTTATGATAGAAGAAGAAAATGGTCGACAGAGGAATTGAAGGAGTTGATGTTTTGTTTCTTCAAAGCACAATCTCAGGGACCGGGCTACATTAATAGACTATATACATTGTTTAAAGACAGAAACCCGACTAATACAAAGATCCATAAGTTTAACGGCAACACTCTCTCAAACCAAGCACGTAGGATAATTAAACAAAATGTATTGTCACAGGAACTATTAAGTCGCATAAAAGACGAAGCTGAAGGGAGGGTAGTGATAAACACTGATACGACAAGAAACACAACAGAAACAAATATCACAACAGACACAAACACTATACAACACAACTCTCGCATAAACACACATACAAACACGCAAGATAGATCCAACACAGATACCCTGCCTTTAGCCGAGCAAACTGATTTATTAGACCAATTAACTAGAAACATTACAGTTACAGAAGACCAGGAACCGTTAATATTAAACTTTTTACAAGTGTTGGCTGAAACTAAGGAAACTGAAATAAAGGACAGACTTGTATTACCCAAAGCTAAGTTAAATAGACAATTTATTGAAAACCTAAATATGCTTAATAATTTTTTACCAAACCTTTTAACCACTATAAGCACACTTAGAGAATTAAATGACATTATATACGCTACAGCAAAAACACTAATTCTTAATAATAGGCAAATACCATTTGTTCCCAAAAAAATAATTAAAGTGATATCAGATCCGCCTTGGAAGAAAAGAATAAAAAATAGAATAGAAAAAATCAGAAAAGAGCTAGGACAGTTTATTGAAATAGATAGAGGCATAAACACCCGTAGAATGATTAATATAAAAACCAAACTATACAATAAATATAACATACAACAGGAAAATGAACGGAGTAATACAGTAGAGATACTTAAACAAAAGATCAAAGCATTGGCTGGTAGAATTAAAAGATAGGAAGAAACCAGCCAAAAGAAAAAGCAAAATAAGCTATTTAATGAAAACGAACATAGATTATATAGGAGCTTAGGAAACAATAGTACCACTCAAGATATAAGACTACCCAGTAAAGATAGTGTAGAAGAATTTTGGAAATCGATACTGTCTAATCCTATACAATAAAATAAAGATGCAAAATGGATTGAGGAAATAGAAGTATCGTCGGACAGAATAACCACAATAGAATCACATGAAATCACAGAAGAACAAGTAAAAATAGCAATTACAAAACTACACAATTGGAAGACTCCCGGCATTGACAAAATACACAACTATTACTTAAAATATCTCACTAGTACACATAAATACTTAGCTACAATCTTCACAAATATCATAGAAGGACGGGAGCAATTTGAAGAATGGTTCACCACTGGACAGGTTATATTAATACCCAAGAATGAGAATACACAGGAGGCGAAAAATTGGAGACCGATAGCTTGTTTACCTAGCATTTACAAATTGCTCACGTCCATATTAGCCAACCTACTGTATGGCCATTGTCAGGAGAACAACATAATGGCGATAGAGCAAAGAGGATGCCGACGCGGAGCTCGAGGCTGTAAAGACCATCTCATGATTAACAAGGCAATTTTGGAGGATGCACATCAGTCCCAGAAGAACCTGAGCATGGCATGGATAGATTATCAGAAGGCATTCGATAGTGTATCGCACGAATGGCTTCTGAAAATCCTTGATATATACAAATGTCCACCCATGATCAAAGCTTTTCTTAAAATTGCTATGCCTGCTTGGAAAGTGATCATGACAGCCCGCGGAACCCAGGAATTTCTAACGACTGAGCCGATTTATATCAAGCGTGGCATATTCCAGGGAGATTCTCTGTCGCCATTGTTGTTTTGCCTGGCCATTAATCCGATCTCATACATCTTAGGCAAATATGAAATGAAAGGGTACAAACTTAAAGATAGTTTCTGGATAAATCACCTGTTATACATGGATGACTTAAAGATATACGCTAACACTAGATACAATTTAAAAATTTTATTAGACAGTATAGAAATTTTTACAAACGACATAGATATGACATTCGATTTAAGTAAATGTAACACATTACACATTAGATCCGGGCATAGAAGTAATACATCAGATGATGGACATGTACTACTAAGCGGTGACACATTTGAACAATTAGGTATAGACAAGACATATAAATATTTAGGCATAAACGAATCAGGGAAAATAGAACATATTAAAATCAGGGAACAGGTCACAAAAGAATATTTTAATAGAATAAAAAGACTGCTAAACACCTACTTAAACTCACGAAATGTCATAAAAGGAATAAATACTTACGCAATACCAGTCCTTCTGTACTCATTCGGAATAATTAATTATAAGAGTAGTGATTTAAGGGCAATAGATGTAAAGACTAGGAAATTATTAGCAATTAAGAAAGCACAACAACAAAAAGCAGATATAGAAAGATTGTATCTACCTATAGTAGAGGGGGGAAGGGGGTTAATTAACATAGAAAATATGTATAGAACGCAGATATTAAAATATAAGCAATATTTAGATAAAGAAAATGACGAATTGATAAAAGTAATAGTACAACATGACAAGACTAGAGACAAATACTCAATACTTAAAGAAGCAAAAGACATAGAAAGAGAGCTGCAATTGACTCCACATAACATACACACAGACAAAGAAATCAAACAAGCAATAGCCGAGAAACAAAAGGCTAAATGGAGAAATAAGCAACTACATGGGAAGTTTGCTAAAGCTGTTTTGGACCAAGCAAATATAGACACAGCAAATTCGTTCAAATGGATAAAAAAGCAACACATAACACCCTCCATAGAATCAGCAATATTCGCCATACAGGATCAAGCTGTTATGACGCGCCAGCATCAACGCGATATATTAAAGACGGACACAGACGGTAAATGTCGTCTGTGCGCTATTAAAGACGAAACGACCCAACATATTATTTCAGGATGCGAAAAGTTAGCGGGCGCATATTATGTCAAGCGACATAACAGCTTGGTTCAGTATGTACATTGGTGTCTAGCTAAGAAACATAACTTTGAGGTGTCGAATTTCTGGTGGAAGGAATCATTAACACAACCCCAAGTTAAGGAAAACGATCGAGCTAAAATTATGTGGGAAATACCTATACAGACTGACGTGACCGTAACACATAATAGGCCAGATTTAATATATTTAGACAAAACCAATAATACTACCTTTTTAATAGATATTGCAGTACCTTCAGACTACAATATAGGAGCCAAAGAGATAGAGAAATTGAGCAAATACCATCTTTTAAAGACAGAAATTCGACGCCTCTGGAATACGCAAACCAGTGTTATCCCAATAGTAGTCGGAGCAACAGGCGTAATAAGTAAGAGCTTACATCGATACATAAACCAAATGAACATAAACATAGACATAACAGTCCTGCAAAAACAAGCAGCCATTCACACTACCATAATACTCAGTAAAGTGTTGGGAGACACTGTTTTTGCGAACAGTACATCGCACACACAGGAGACTATATCAGAAACACAACAAACACCACACTTATCGACACAACCTACACCACACTTGGTGGTCTCACAACAAACATTAGTCACACAAAGCACACTAGACACACAGGAGGTCTCAACAGATACACAACAAACATCAGACATGTCAACACCAGGCACGCAACTAACATCATATACAGACACCTCACAACAATTATCTACCACACAACACTCAACACATACATATACAACACACACACACAATAAGACAAGCACACAAACAACAACTAAGACACGAAGAAAAACAAGAAGGAGATAGAGATAGGGGGATATGGACATCTTTTTTCCTGTGGGACGCAGGACGGGGTGTTTATTACACCGACACAACGTCGAGTATCTGGAACAGGAACATAATAATAATATAATATAATATAATATAATATAATATAATATAATATAATATAATATAATATAATATAATATAATATAATATAATATAATATAATATAATATAATATAATATAATATAATATAATATAATATAATATAATATAATATAATATAATATAATATAATATAATATAATATAATATAATATAAAATAATATATTATATATTTTCAAAGGGGCCCAAATCGACACGGGAAATATCACTTCCACATTGGTCGGGGAATCCCATTCACCATATTCCCATATTATTTGAGGCTCCTTTTAAAAAATATACCACTGGTCTTCTTGCCAATTATTTCTTTGAAGACCAGACAAGGTAAAACATATAACTTACGTCACGACTTTTAATTAAATATAATTCTGCAACGACTCCCCCGAATTTAGTACCACCATCTAATTTCTTTCGCAATAGCTCTGGTGCTTGCCGCTGGCGTTTTTCTGTTTGAAGGCTAAGGAAGCCATTGAACTTGAGGAATTAGGTATTTATCTATTATACGTATAGGATTGCAACATATCATTAACATCTTTGTTTTATACGTAAGTATAATCTGTGCATCTTTGGTCTTAGACTTATACGTAACAAAATACTTTGACAAGGCACGCACCACACACTAATGCAGTCAGAATTAAACGCGTGAACGCCATGAAATTCATGGTGGTTACGACCTTTTGGTTTATTTTTAGAATATCATTGGTTACGAATATATATATGCTGCAGCTCTATTTGCTGCAGTGCTGTTTAATTTTGACTTTGGTTGGACGATTTATTATTATTTCGGCACTGCAGCGAGTGTTAAGGAAATGGAACACGACGTTTACATAGATTCTCTAGTACGTAGTACACTAAACTTTGTCTTTGGTATTTACAGGCGATTCTCTATCTCTTTCCTTCAGATGAACCATCTGCTTATTTGCTATCATCTCATCTATATATATAAAAATCAATGCCACTTTTCGTTGTAATTTTATAACTCAAGAACGGGCTCACTTATCCAAACCAAAAGTTTAGGCATTGTTTGGACTATTTAATATTTTTGGATTGAATCGGTAGAGCGGTTCTTCATTTATTACATTATTTGCAACAAATGAATTCAATAAATGGCGATACGTAGCGAAGCACGTAACGGGCCGCTACTCGCTAGTATAATATAAAAAACCTTACCCGACATTGACAATTATATCTGTAGTGCATGTTGGCCAGGGCTTTGGATGAAAATGCCATCTGTCAGGCCACTCTTTATAGATGATGGTTGTCTCTTTATTTCAGGAGAACCATCTGCTTGTTTGCTATCTTATGAATCTTATGACATAAAAAAACACCCCTCTAATGCCATATGCACATAACATGCTCTAGTGCCATATCGTCGTTGCACTTACCAGTCTTGTTTCATGTTGGAGGGTAGAGTAGCCTTTATACGTGCACTTAAATAATTTTCCCGTGTGTTGGTCGGGGCTCCCATGAAAAATAGAGCAACGGCCATGCCACGCAGGTCGTAAAAGGCGAATGCTTAGTAGTCACTACCATCGTGACTACTAAGTATGTTACCACCGCCTTACCTATTCCTGACGCAATAGCGTCTATTCTTGTTAGTGTCGTGTTCCGGTTTGAAGGATATGGTAGCCGGTAGACTTTGGCTTATGTATTTGGCATTGTCATCCCGCCACAACATTAGCAACGCACCATTAACGTATTCGGTATCTACAGGCGAATGTTTCTCTTTCCGTCAGGAAATCTGCTTATGTGCTATCTTATGATATAAACATATGCTTAGGCTAAATATTTCACTTCCATTATGACTATTAATTAGATGGTAGTGTTCCGCAAGTGTCGCCCGAGTTTGGTACCACCACTTCACCTATTTCTGCTTTAACAGCGTCTTCGGAGTCGTCTTTCGCTTTAGGTATCTGTCTTCCTACAAGGCAATGGATAAAGACGAATAAAATCCATACATATTACTACCATCGTAGTGGCTATGAAGTACTAAGTGGTAGAGTTCTGCAACGTATCATCGGGTTTTGATTCTCCTTCTGCTTTAGCGCCTGAACTTGTCACTATCGTATACTGGTTTGCAGGGTAAAATAGCTGGTAAACTTTACTTTTATTATAAAATCCTTGCCTCACGGATGGCAAGCACTATCAATACTTTTGTTACCAATAGAGTGAATGAAGTACGAAGAGTTGTCTCACATTTCAATATTTTCTCTAAATTAAAAATATTCAAGACATCTTCATGACCTTTATTTGTTTATTTTTTTATTTAAATACTTTATTGCACATAATGGTACAAAGGCGTAACTTAATGCTATTAAGCATTTTCTCACAGTTTGCCTTCCGTAATGCTGAGAGAAAAAACTTGGGTAGTGCATAATAAATTAATTAAGAGCTATTAATAAAACTTAACACTAGATACTAATTTATCATACTTTATTGCACAAAAGTCTTCGAATTTTTTTTCTCGACTTTCCGCTAATTTCAGCGATTTTTCAGCGATTTTTTCCTGATATAGTTTCTATTTAGGTTGCAAGAGCTGAGCAGGTCCCAGGTCTGCGTGGGCCTCTATCATACCTACTGCTTGGTTTGCAGCAAGCCAGAAAGGCCTGTGGGGGATCCATGCAGGCTTGGACCTGGTTGTCAAAGACCACCTCACCTGTATGGTCAGTCCAACGGTATGCACGTGCCATGTGGTATTATAACCGCGAGACATGGCGATGGATGGCTTTCCATCAGAAATACCCATCTGATTGTTTACTATCCCAGTATATAAATAAAGCCTAGGCTACTTCCATTTCCTTAATTGTATCCATTTGCTTGCTTGCTATTTTGTAACACAAAAAGGTAGGTTTATGTTCTGTGGGAGGGTTTAGTTCTAGCTTATTGTTTATATAAAAAGGAATTAGGTACATAGGAAAATATAGAATGTATAAGGGACGGTCTATCGAAAATCAAAATCATGGATTTGGACCATGATTCTGAGGTGGAAACCATTGGTAATCTGTGAGGGTAATAATCTTTAATTTTTGATGAATATTTTACCTTAACTTTGTATAATTTGATGTATTCCAATTATCTACAGTACTTTTTCAAAAAAAATAGTAAAATTTAAGGAAATACACAAAATAAGTAATTTATTATGATTTGCGCGCCACATACGCCGCAAAATAAACGGCTGGTTCGAGAATTCCGCGGGCGCGACGAATAGGAGCATTGTACGCTTTATCTTGCGTAACGTGAAAATAAGACAAAATCAAAAAATGCGAATTTTGCATTTCCCACAAAAATTAAATTGTCGTCATAACTAGAACGTAAAAAAGGCATTGTTTCTCAACTTTTCAGTAGGCCATCTGTTACACGCTTTAGCTTATGTTAAAAAAGTACCAAAAATTGTCTGTAATTGAAAAACAATTAATATTTATTTATTTAATGTAATCATACATGTTACTCATATTCCCGACAACTCGAACGTTATATCTTAAATAAATTAAATCGGTAATTACGTAAATACTTAATATCAAACATTTTGTTTCAAATACCTATCTAATTCAAAATATACTAGCGACTAGTGGTAGCGATCGCCTGTGGCTGAAAATCGACCATAGACGTATAACCTTTTTCTTTAAGACTTGAGCTGCAAAAAAAAATAGTAAGTATATACACATGTGTGAATGTTTTCATAATGTTTATTCTTATTTATTTATTTATTATATCTCAAATACATTTTATTTATATAATATTATGTAATATTATATTATAAAAAATATAATATTATGTATTAGGTTTCTGCAATATAAACTTTAACAGTACCAAATTTCTTACTCCACCTTTTGCGCAATTGTCATAAAACTCGAGAACGGCTGAACCGATTTGGCTAATTTTGGTTTTGAATTAATTGTTTAAGTCCAGGGAAGGTTTAAAAGGTAAGAAAATATGGAAAAAATAAGATAGTTAAAAAGGTTAGTTAAAAAGGCAGAACAACGTTGCCGGGTCAGCTAGTATATAGATAAATACTTTTACATCATAACATAGTAAGCAAACAGATGGTTTTCTAAATGGATATAGTAGTAGGGGAGCCCAAGATGCTAAAAGGATAGTTACTCTAGCGTAAATAATATAATATTTCTATACTCTTTGCTCGAGCTTCCTACTACGACCTATTGGATTTTTTTGGATTAACTTAAAAGAAAAATAAAAGGTTGTATAATGTTTTTCATTTCAGTAGTGGAGGAAAATCTACAGATATAAAAAAATGTTTTAAAAAAACTGTGATATGGAAACACTAAATCGTGTCAGATTGAGTTATAGTGGATTAATTGCCAACTTAGCCCCAGGGCTTGATAACCGGTTCATATTCAACCCTTAAGCACCGCAAGTATATAAGAATGGTTTTGTAAAGATTTGATTTGACCTTAATCTCAAAAACACCGGTTTACGTATGGAGCAAAATTATTAGGGTTTTCAATCAATAAGTCGATACGCTCCAGGTGAAACCTTTTATAAAAACCGATAAATATCTCTATTAAGCAGTACGTTTTGAACCGGTTTCAAACCCTGCGTAGCACATCACGGACGCGACGTTGTATCGTGTTTATGTGTGTAAGAGACCTAAACGCTTCGATTCGATTAATGTTTTGTTAGGTGAATCGAGGTGCAGATCCATAGTTTGAGTATAATATGATATTCGGACAGGCTTGGTATCAAATACGGTAAATCGGTTCAAAATTTTTGAATCATTCGGGATTTATCAATAAGGAAAATTTTAAAAAAATATATTTTTTTAATATTCGTCATGATAAGAAAATTATTTGCAGGTATCAAACTAGGTGTCTAAGCCTAGAATTTCCAATCAATAACATACCATTTTAGAGTGAGCACTAGACCATATGAAGGTGGGCACGGACCACCCGGCCCTTACTCTACATACACCTAAGTCTACCGTTCTAACCGACCGCGTCAATTCCTAAGAGGCAAAAGATTGGCTATGCGAATGGCTATGGCTACGGCTACTAATACGGCTAATTGGCTATGGCTACTAGGTGATAAAGCTGTGCATTGTCTCGCCCGGGTTGGGTACCACCGCTGTACCTAATCCTGCCGCAACAGCATCAATGCTTGTCACTGTCATGTTCCGGTTTACACAGTAAAGTAGCCAGTAAATTTATTCATGTGGCATTAAGACGCTGCTACAAGCTATAGCAACCTTTTTCAAAGGGTTTTTCGCAAAATGGCGGCACTTAAGCCTAATTTTTAAGTATTTTCTGAATTTACATTCAGTACACCATATTGAACCTATAAAAAGTAAATCCTCCAATAAATTGCAGGATTTACTTTTTATATACACTAAAGTGCAAGAAAAATTCTCTATTGCCTTTACTGTGTACCTAGTTTAGCATTTGAAATGTAGTAAGTAGTTGTCAATCATCAGTGTCAGCTACAGTGTTAGCAGACGTACAATAATTATTGTACGCGTACCATAATTTCATGAATTTTTCAACCGTCAATCCTAAGTTTACAATCTTGACATAAAGTAACATAATTTCGAATGATAGCAATTTTCTATATAAAGAAATGATAAAATTATTTTTTTAAACATAATATATTACACCGCCATGAATGCTGGGCTGCTACGGCCCGTCATAAATGTTTCCTGTTCTCAATCGCTTTCTGGCTCTTGCAAACCCCCCCCCCCCCCCCCTCCTGTGTTAAAACTTCATCATTTACTTACATTTACACATACATTTTCAATAACTAATGTCTTAAAATATAAATTAAATATAACTTTATTAGTGTACAACATGGAACATACAACAAGCGGAATTGGCAAGTACAAACATTTGTATCAGGAACGCGATCGCCATACTCACCCATAAAATAAGCATTATTGCATATAAACTACTAATGCAAACATTGTTTCATTGGTCGTTTTCATTTTAAACAACAATAATCCGAAACACACAAACAGAACATTTAAAAATATACCAAACTGCGTTACAATAAATATTATTCTGCTACAAAAAAAAGAGTATTTACGTCCTTTTGTAGTCTATTCATAATATTTCACTATTGTACAAATAGACTCATCTATTTGTACAATAGTGAAACTTAAGATCTTAATAGTTTCGCTATTCTACAATAGATGGCAGTATTGATTTTTCCGTAGTTTTCAGTTAATCATATTTGAGTGGAGAACTTTCTAGAACGATATACGTAATGACTGTCATTACGTATATCTTTCTAGAAAAACTAGGTCAACCTAAAATGAACTTTATATGTAAGGTGTACGGCTGATTTTAGCTTGACTTTCTATTGTATCATTAGAGATTATATTAAATCAAGAATTTAATTAAAATTGTACTTTCGAATGATATGAAAATTCTCCATTTTTAATCATCTGTATTCTACTATCATTTCTGCATTCAAGGATGGCACAATACGGCATAATTCAGTGTATAATAGATTTTCGCACGACGACTATCTCCTAAAGACATGGTAAGTATCACTAAGGCAATTTAAAGTAACAGCGCATAATAGTGATGCACGCGGCACGCCCACTCTTCATTTCCACTTGTTCTACGTTCCATGGTGTACAATAAATGTACGGCTCTGGCTCAATAATATTTTATTGCGGATCTGCCAACACTGGTCAGCTGTCAAGTCAATTGTCAACAGTCAACTCGTAGTTAACTGTCAGTTAAGTAGTGGGTCAACGTGAGCGATATAATTTCATCATTTCTTTAAAACAAGCTATTTTATCAAATAAAAGTTTAGAAACAAAATTTAAAAGTATGTCCTTTTATAATTCACCATAAAACATCCTTCATTTTTAACCGTTCTGAAAAATATTTAGGTTATGTTACGTTACAGATGCCGTTGTCGTGTCGATTTTATCAGGAAAAATATCCAGAAGTGGAAGATGTAGTGATGGTTAATGTGAGATCGATCGCAGAGATGGGTGCCTACGTCCATCTGTTAGAATATAATAACATTGAGGGCATGATATTGCTCTCTGAGCTGTCCAGAAGGCGTATTAGGTCTATCAACAAACTTATTAGAGTTGGCAAAACTGAACCAGTAGTTGTGATCAGAGTGGACAAAGAAAAAGGTATATTAAAAGCTTTGTATTTGTTGTATTAGTAAAGTGCTATAAAACTTTAAACCTTTCTTCTGTCAAATTTATAAAGAACTAGCTTGCACTCGCGGCTTCAGCCGCCTGATATCCACAATCTACTCCCTGAGATGGGGGATTTCCAAAAGCTTAATGGAAGTGTACACCATAAATAACTTCATTAAACTATTTTTTAAATTTCAATCCCATCAGTGATAAGTTTAGTGACTGAAGTTCTGTATTTATAAATCACCAGTTGCATTTTCCTTTTGTTTATTATTGGTATTGGAGTATTTTTCTAGATATATTTTATTTGCTTGTTGGAGACTGATAAATACTATAGTAATAATAAGGGGCTGTTCATAGGGGAAGGCTCTCTCTCAGTTTGACAATATGTGACAAACACTCATGACAGTCATTTGTTCTGTATTTAGTGAATATATAGATGTTTAACTGTATATAGTTTTATTATAATAATTGTAACTGTATATAGTTTTATTATAATAAATTGTAGCTTGATTTACTTATGTTTATTTTTCGACATGAGCCCTGACTCTGTGGCACGGCTAGAGCATTTTGACTTGACACTAATGGTGTCATAATTAGGTTTTCTAACCACTCGACCAACGGAGTGGTCAGGGACTAGATGTATAACTATGGGTCCGAGTTATCACAGGTTATAAGTTATATTTGTTAAGGTTGGCATAAACAGAACAGCGATTATCTCTATCTTTTCAATGTAACAAACTTTTTAACTAATAATCAAGTCACAATCCTTACCAAGCAATTTTTCCTTTTTTTGAACTATTATCTGTAAAATAGTTTTTTTATACATATATTCCATGTGTAATAAAAATGAAATACTTTAGAAATATGCTAAAGAATAACCCTAGACAACTAATATTTCTCAAATTATTTCAATAGCCATTCTAATTATTAGTGCAGAATAGTATACCTATTTTGAAGTTTAATTGATTCTGCCTTTGTAGGTTATATAGATTTATCTAAACGTCGTGTCTCAGCCGAAGATATAGATAAGTGTACAGAGAGGTATGCAAAAGCTAAAGCAGTCAACTCAATCCTCAGACATGTAGCAGAATTATTACATTACGAGAGCTCAGATCAATTAGAAGAACTGTACAAAAGAACCGCATGGCTCTTTGAAGAGAAATATAAGAAAAAGGCATCAGCTTATGATTTTTTTAAACAGGCTGCTGTGTGAGTATCTTTTTCCATTCATGGTTTGTTTTGTAAAGCCTTATTAATGTTTCAGTAAAATTTCTTTAACACAACCAGTCTTAGAAATTCTTCACAAAAACAGATCAAAATACATTTTTGATTTGTGACTTGCACATGCAAATATAACATATTTTTTTTATATAATAGTACAAATTGAGTAATAAATGTTGTATTTCTAAAAGTATTATTTGTAGTATTAATTTATGTCTATGGTCTTTTACTCAATTAATAATTACTTGAATACAAAAAAAAATATATGTTGTTAATGCCAAAGGCATATATAACTTCTTATATGTGTCCTTTAATGTGTTTGTAAGACTTAAGTACACTTGTAGATCTTATCTTTTAATAAAATATACTAACCTAATATTATACATAATCTAAGTTTGTTCTGCTTATACTTGTAAACTACTTAATCATAAAAAATTCGCCTTTCAAATCAAACTTTTAAGATGTATTTGGAAGTTGTAATTAAAAATGTTAGTTACAAAGATTATTGTATGTTAAATATTATTTATTATATTTCTAGTGTTTAAGCATTTTTATCAATCAATCTTTTAGTTTTTGAATTAAGCATATTATGTAAATATATTATGATATGAGGTGATTCCAAATGAATATGACAAGGTCCTTGAAGAAAATACTTCACACATTAAACATAATTACATATGTTGGTAGTTAACAAATATTGTTTACAATGCAATATTTATCATAATAACTACGCCAATGTGATGGTAACATTATATAAATTCTTCTAGTATATAATAATAAAGATCTAACTGGCCTTTACATATACAACTAACATATATAACTTCAGAAATAATAGCATCATTTTAATTTTCATCTTTTAAATTATATATTTAATTTGAACTCTCAGTCCATTATACTGCCCTGCTAATTTAGTCAACCATAAGTGCATGTTAGCAGCAAAAGAGAAAATCGCACTCAAAAATTTGCACGTTTATTTTAGACACTACAAAAAATTTAGGTAGATCAACATTTTTTTCTGTCTTTCAAAGATTTTTTAAGCGTCAAAATTAAAGGTGCTGATTTTTGGGCCCAATTTTCTCTGTTCTCTAAGTTGTTCTGACTAAGTTAATAGGGCAGTATAGCTGCCTCTGTGGTCTAGTGGTCAGTGTTGGTGGTGACAACATGAGGGAACTGGTTCGAATCCTGGGAGTGACAAATCAGTAATGTGTTTTTTCAGTTTTCTGACACAAACATTGTTGACCGGGATTGGATAAATGCCCAGTTAACGATAAGCTTGCTACCTCTGTTTGACACAGACATTGTAAGAGTATTTTCGGGTAATTGTGGGTGCATTAGTTGCTCCTCTGCCTAGTTCTTTGGGGATATAATCGTGTAGATACTTTCAGTTCATTATATCTTCATTTTAATCCAATCTTATCTTAAAAGAATCTTTTACTTCTTTTGAATAAACAATAAGGGGCCGTTCATAAAATACGTCACACTAAAATCAGCTTTTTTTGACCCCCTCCCCCCCCATTGTCACGCTGTGTCACACTTTTTGTGACCCCCCCTAGAAATATTTCGTCACAAAAACTAAGACCCCCCCCCCTGCTGAGTATGATAAATTCTAAATGATAGTACACAAATTCTGAAAATTAAAAATATTTATTTAGTTATTATAATAACATTACGCGCAGGGTATGTGGAAACGTTACTGTCTTAAGTATTGGAAAAACAAAGAAACCCGTTGTGACGGATCGCACGCGAACGTCACGTTGCCGTATACCCCCCCGTCCCCCCTTGTCACATCTTGTCACACTCAGCCAGACCCCCCCCCCCCCCCCCTGTATGCGAACGTATTTTATGAACGGCCCCTAAGGATTTTTTATGAAGTTTAAATTTTTTGATATTTCAGTGATCCATCAGTTCTAAATGAGTGTGGTCTAGACGAAAAAACCAAGGAAGTCCTTCTAGCTAACATTAAGAGGAAGCTCACTTCACAAGCTGTCAAAATCCGAGCAGACATTGAGTGTGCGTGTTATGGGTATGAGGGAATTGATGCTGTAAAAACTGCTCTTAAAGCAGGGCTTGCCCTTTCCACATCTGAAATGCCTATCAAGATTAATCTTATTGCCCCACCTTTGTATGGTAAGTGCATTTCTTTCCATTAATTATTCCTGATTTTTTTATATAACTAGCAGTTAGCCCTCCTCTTATAAAGACAATTACGAACCTATAGCCGTCAAAGATGTTAATGGTGCATTATTATCTCATTTTATTTTATATATTATGATATAGCAAACAAGCTAATGGCTCTCCTGGTGGAAAGAGACATCCATTGCCTATAGACCTATATTGGTCCATCCCTTTGAAGAAAAGTCCAATAGCCATTCTGTCATTCAGTTTCTAAAAGGTGAAAGATTAGCAATGTGAGTCACTAACATTGCGACTGGCACCGACCTGCTACACTGATAGATAAATTTAAAATTAAGGAGGCACATTCAAAACATATACTTAATATAATTCTCTTATCTTTTGATTGACATCAGATATGCAAATGTTAAATATTAATATACTTGTATGGAAGTGTTTATAAGGGCTTGAAGCTTTAAACCTTTGTTTAAAAAATACTATACATAATGGAGATTGTTAGCTATGCCTCTAAAAGATTTAGTTCGGAGCATATCTGAGATAAGATTGCTTCATAAAGCAGTTCAAGCCAAAACAAGAATGAATTCTGAGTGTCGAACATCAAGGAAAGATTAAAAAACTATCTCTATAAACAATAAACATATTTGTTTAAAACGCCTGTAATTATGCTACATACGGAAACCGGTATTCTTACCTTAACAAAGCACTCCTTACGTACTTGCGTTGATTTAGATTTGGAAATTAACTGGTAAACAAGCCCTGATGTTTATTATTTTTAATTTTTTATTATAAATTGTAAAAAATGAAAAAATCTTATTTTCAGTCATGACGACTTCAACACCTGAAAAGACTGATGGTCTCAAAGCGTTGCAAGATGCTATTGACAAAATCCAAGAAACCATAACCTCGTCTGGTGGAGTGTTTAATGTACAAATGGCGGTAAGTGTTTCATAATGTCCCCTGTATTAGTCCGAGCCCTATGTGTATAATAGACCATCTGTCATGCTACCAAGGGCTTCATAAAGGCGAACAGGCCAAATATGACACTATTTGTAACAATTGAGTGATGGCTTCCACAATGTCGCTCTTGAGTTTGGTATCACCGCTTTATCTAATCCTGCCGAAATAAAATTTGGTGCCTATAGGCAGTAGGTGTCATTTTTTATCAGGCATACCGCTTGCTTGTTTGTCTTATGATATATAAAAAAATGAACACCAAACTGGTACTTAGATTTAACTAGATTCTGCATCTACATGCTAATGGGCGTGACAGTATTTTTTAAACTGATCTAATTTAATCTATACATATAATAAAATTGTAGGAAAGTCAAAACTGTGCATTGAATATTTTTTACAAAGAATACTTGTGTGTTGTGTGTGTGATCTACATTCAATATCGAAGCCAAAAATATCGTTTTTCGAATGTTTGTCTGTTTGTATGTATGTCCGGGGTAAATTCAAAAAGTACTGCATGGATTTACTTCAAATTTTGCATAAATATTACTAACAGGTCCGGTCAACATATAGGCTACAAATTATCACACTATCACGGGGGAGGAGCAGTGCGGAGTAAACGAAGTCCGCTTCAGCTAGTATTATATATTTTTAAATATTTGCACACTATATTATATTCTAATATATAACACTTATATTGCTGCAAAAAATGTTTTGTTTCAATCTCACTCTTATAAAACACTAGCCGTTACTCATGACTTTGTTAGCTTGACCCAACATCATTACATCGTTTTGGTCAATCAAGTAAATTAATATAGCCTTCATTCAATATCTATACATATAATAAAATCGTAGGAAAGTCAAAAAGGTACATTGAATATTTTTTAAAAAGAATACTTGGGGCGTGATCTTCAATCGATATCGAAGCCAAAAATATTGTTTTTAGAATTTTTGTCTGTTTGTATGTATGTCCGGGGTAAACTCAAAAAGTACTGCATGGATTTACATCAAATTTTGCATGAATATTATTAACAGGTCAGGTCAACATATAGGCTACATATTATCACGCTATCACCTACGGGGGAGGAGCTGTGCGGAGTGAACGAAGTCCGCGCGGACGAAGTCGTGGGCAACAGCTAGTCCATACTAATATTATAAATGCGACAGTCTGTCTGTTTGTCTGTCTGTTACGCTTTCACGGCTAAGCCGCGGGACCGATTTTCATGAAATTTGGCATGGAAGTAGTTAAGATCCGGAGTCAAACATAGGCTAATTTTTTTTTTCAAAAATCAGTCCCTGGAGGGACGAAATAATAAGGGATGAAATTTTTATTAAAAGCTATTTGGACGATTTATTAATGTACTCGCGGGCGAAGCTGCGCGGGTCAGCTAGTTTTATATAAATAAATCAATATTTTATATAAAAAAACACTTGTACTATTTCATAACAAAACATTTTATAAAATTAACATTTTCGATCATAGAATCATAACAATTACATTTTTTGTTTTTAGTTATAAATTGTAATTGCCCTAATGATGCTTATCTAGAAGCGAAACCAGTTGGATAATATATACATATAATAAAATCGTAGGAAAGTCAATGTATGTCCGGGGTAAACTCAAAAAGTACTGCATGGATGTACTTCAAATTTTGCATGAATATTACATATTATCACGCTATCACCTACGCAACGAAGTCCGCGCGAACGAAGTCGCGGGAAACGGTTAGTATATAATAATTTATTGTGAAACAGTACAAGTGTCTTTTTATATAAATTATTGAATGAAAATGGAGTTTCACCAAGTGCCAATGATGGAGTGTAGAATATAGTATTGCCTTTGCTATTCCTGTATAGTGTAGCTTTCTGATTGTAAAAAAAGCTAGGATGGATCCTGTAGTTTTAAGTGGATTCTTTACAAACTTATAAAAATAAAAATGCTTGCTCTATATGATATTAGTGTAAAAAATATTTTTTCCAGTGTTGGTCCCAGGCTTCTTTGAAGAAGCAAATATCGTTCTGCCAGGCAATTCATAAAGACGACCAATTGGCTATGCAAGTCACTACCATCGTGGCTACTAGGTAGAGTTATGCATTCTCTTGCCCAGGTCTGGTACCACCGCCTTACCTATTCCTGCCGCAATAGCGTTAGTGCTTGTCGCTATCGTATTCCAGTTTTAAGGGGAGAGGTAGCTGGAAGACTTATGCGTGTGGCATTAGACCTCGCCACAAGATAGCAACGCACCATTAACATCTTTTGTGTCTAAAGGCGATGGTTGACTCTTTCCATCAGTCTGCCTGTTTATTAACTTATGATATAAAAAAATATCTCAACCAATTTTTATTGATTTACAGCCTAAGGTAGTAACAGCGACTGACGAAGCCGAATTGGCGCGGCAAATGGAAAGAGCAGAGGCCGAAAACGCAGAAGTCGCTGGAGACTCGGCGGACGAGGACGAAGACCAAGGTCAGTGGATCTCCATTAACTTAAAAGGATGGGCCGAAATTCATTTTACATTTGGTTTGACGTAATTTGGGCAGCTTGAGCCGAATTTCGACATTCGGCCGAAATTCGGTTTAAATGCCGTACATTCGGCACTAGAACAGTAGTATCTACTTGCGCTATATTCACTGAAATCTACACTAATATTCTAAAGAAGGAAGATTTGTAATTTTTTATATGTGGCGAATAAACTCAAAAACTACTAAATATGTTTAAAAAATTCTTTCACTATTAGAGAGATATATCATCCCCGAGTAACATAGGCTATATTATATTTTCAAAAAAATTAGAGATCCCTACCTAAATTGGAACAATGTAACACAAGGTATTGCTTGGTTGGTGTGTTAGTTCTGGGCTCCTTTGAAGAATAGGCCAACTGCCGTTCTGCCAGGCAGGTCGAAAAAGGCGACCGATTGGCTATACGAGTCACTATCAACATGGCTACTAGGTGGTAGAGTTCTGCACTGTCTCGCCCGGGTCGTACCACCGCCTTATCTATTCCTGTCGCAATAGCATCAGTGCTTGTCGCTGTCGTGTCCCGGTTTGGAAAGTAGCCCGTAAACTTATGCATGTGGCATTAGACCTCGCCACAAGATAGCAACGCACCATTAACATCTTTGGTGTCTATAGGCGATGGCTGACTCTTTCCATCAGGAGACCCATCTGCTTATTTGCTATCTTATGATAAAAAAAACTTAATAGGCCAACCCGAGATTCTAACCCGGAACTTCATGTGGCCAACACCAACATCGGACCACTAGTCTACAGAGACGAAATAATAGGCTGAAATAAGAGATAAAAGTTTGTAGGATAATAGTTTGTTAGGTTGACGATCTTTTACTCTCTATTTGCAAGCGAAACTATGCAGAACTTTAAGTTTACTATCAAGGGCGTATCCAGCCTTCGGGTCAGGGGATCACATGTTTGAGTTTCAGTCAAGATTTGCCCTAATCCTTATTTGTTTGCAAAAATAAATCCTTAATGACCGCCCCATTGATCGAGTGGTTACCGACCTTGACTACGCAATCGACGGGGCTCGGGTTGGATCCTCGACGGGGACAAGCATTTGTGTGATGAGCATAAATGTTTTTATTTCCGGGTTTGGGTGTTTATTATTAAATATATTCTAGTATTTATATATGTATTTATGTTTATTAAATGTATTCTAGTATTTCTATGTTAGTATCGTTGACTAACACCCATAACACAAGCAAATAATTTGCTTACTTTGGGGTTAGATCAGTAAGTGTAATTTGTCCCGTGAATATTATTATTATTATTATCTAGATCGCCTCTGTGGTCTAGTGATTAAGTGTTGGCGTTGACCACTCGAGGTCCCGGGTTCGATTCCCGGGTCGGGCACATTAAAAAAAAGTGTTTTTTCAGTTTTCTGAGAAACACAAAGTTGCCCGGGATTGGAAAGTGCCCGGTTGGCGATAGGCTTGCCACCTATCACATTTGTGGGACCAAGTATCTTTGGCTAATCGTGGGTGCACTTGTTGTCCTCTGCCTACCCCTTCGGGGATATGGGCGTGAAGATACTTTTTTTAGATCCCTGCCTAGGGGGGGCGGTCATAACCCCCGTGACACCCTCCCCCTGAATCCGCCCTTGTTTGCTATAAGCGCACTATATTTGTTTCAGGCATGGGTGATGCAGGTATGGATGATGAACCTCAGCAGAATGGTGCTTCTGATGATGAAGACGAAAACTGATAACTTTTGTATAATATATTGTATACATGTAACAACCACTTCTAAATATAAACACATTTTTAATTTTGTGTTTTAATTCTCTCTAGTTAATGCCATGAATCTTGTTGTTTTAAATACGTATTTACATAAATATTATGTATTGGGTTTTCGATACTTTACTCACATGCTGTACGTATAAATTTATAGACAAAATCCATATAAAAAGAGGCACATATTTCACCCCTCTGAATGGTAGCCATTTTAAAAGTAATTTTCTTGAATTATTATATTAAATTCATTGAAACTGATTTGTTTTCATCCAATTTCCCAAAAGGAGGATGTTATTAATTTGTCTATATCTTTTTATGTTTGTTACCATAGAACTTGGTCATTTGTGAACTGATTTTGAAAACTTTTTTTGTGAGAGGGTACATACCTGCTTCCCATTTTAATTAGATAAAGATCTTCTTATATAGAATAAGAAGAGGGGGCAAATAAGCAAGAGGGGCACTTGATGGTATGTGATCACCACTGCCCATGGACATCCGCAATTCCAGGTCTTACAGTTGCGTTACCCGCCTTTTAAGAATGAGTAAGCTCTTTTCTTGAAGTCCCCCAAGTCGTGTCTGTTTTGAAACACTCCTACCGGTCATTGATTCCACAACAGAGTAGTAAAGACGAAAAGTACCGAGAGAAACGCACAGCTGTGGATTTCCAGACATCTAAATGGTGAGGGTGGACACAGGGTGGAACTTCAAAACCGATGCAGGGCTTCAGATATACAAGAAATGGAAAGTCGATTACCGCAGTTTTACTGCGTTAAAAATTTTTATGTTTCCGTATGCAACAAAATTATGTTATTTAAAAGTTGATTATTTTTGACAAATTTAAAAATATTTTCGTCGAAATCAAATGTTTTTGTTTAGTATTTTTTTTAAATCTTAATAAAATTGATTTTAGCTGTCAAATTTAATCACCTTTTCGTTATTAATGAAACCACTTTCTTGCATATGTGGAGAATATAAAATGCTACAAAAAGGAGTTTTAAACTTATAATGCTGGCCGCATACACACGCTTTCCATATTTGATTTCCGAATTCGTTTTCCGTATTCGGACATCCGAATGCGTGGATTCAATCGAATACGGAAAGCGTGTGTATGCGGCCAGCCTAAAAGTTCGAGAAATTCATTTCCTAAATGGATAACCTTCAAATATATAAACCTCTGGCAAACATTCAGAGAGATAGAGGTGCGCCCTCTATTGTATGGTTTTGTCGATAAATTTGGACGTACGCCACGTGGGTAAAGTATCGGAAATCCAATCCCAAACACTTGTATATTTACAACAACTTAGAAATGGATTTTGTGGCATTGAAAATAAATTTAGGAGGTCTCAGAGCTTTCGCAAGTTAAAGTTGTTGTTTTTCAAATTCCATCACGCCGAATCACCTTGTCGTATGATGAAACTACATATGTGTGGATGAAATTAAAGAAAGCAACATTGTTTATATAAATAACATTATGTATTTCAACAGAAATTTTACACAATATAATCATACGCATTTATAAAACAATTACATATTTACACTCGGTACATTTTTATGTACCTGATCAAATAATACAATGACGTCGAACTTTTAAGAGTTCGTGACTTAATGCAAACAATATATATATATTTTTTAAAAATTTACCAGAATATATTTACTCAATTAACATATTATGTTAATTTAAAAGACATTTTATAAAAAATAAGCATATTTATATAAAATTTGAATATGTACCTACTCATCGTACCTACATTCATTTTATCTAGCAGATTGAGCAGACCATCTAATGTCAAGTTTTTAAAATTCTATCTTCTATAAAATCAAATGAAAATTCTTTATATAGATTATAAAAAACATTTATCACGCCGGTTTCTTTGCGGGCACGTCAAGACACTCAGATTTACAAAGGATTCAATGATTTACTGGCTGATGATATAGGTAGGCCTTGGAAGTCATTTTAAATTTAATTATTCATTTTGATATGTTTAAATTAGCATATGTGACGATTATAGATTTTTATATAAATTAACTAACAATCAATCTCTCTAGATAGAAAAATATAACTATCATCTAGATACGAAATACGATAATGGTAAATTGCTAACAATATAGCAGGGATTCATAACTAGTTTCATTCCCGGGTCGAGCAAATTAAAAAAAAGTGTTTTTTTCAGTTTTCTGAGAAACACAAAGTTGCCCGGGATTGGAAAGTGCCCGGTTGGCGATAGGCTTGCCACCTATCACATTTGTGGGACCAAGTATCTTCGGCTAATCATGGGTGCACTTGTACCTCTGCCTACCCCTTCGGGAATATGGGCGCGAAGATACTTTACAATAAGATCAAACTAAGTACAGGAAAGTCAATGATTTCTAAAATGTTACCTAAACATAAAAACTCATTTAAAAAACTTATTTAAATATGAATTTTACTATTCAACTAAGTTTAGGTTAAATATACCTTTATACAGTGTAAGTACATAAATTGAATACAGCCCCGTTCCTATTTCAATAAAACGGCTCGTTTTAGTTACAGAAACACTTTTAATTTACGAGACGTAAGCTTAAACTATATGTCGAATTACCAAATAGCCTTAGAGTTAGAAAATTCTGAATAGTGTCACGTTCTCTCGTAGACAGTATAAGTGTTCTGTGGTCACGTCTCATTATTATTATTAAGTTGGTTACTAATGATAATTGCTACGAATGACAGATCGTTGATTATATGAACATGCCATCACTCGATTTATTGATTTTCCTTATGTAATATATGAAAATAAGGAATTTAACTAGTAACTTTCTACACATTATATGTAATTCCAATGAAACAAGAAAAAAAAACGCAAAGCAAAAACTTATCACTCTAAAGGTTAAAATAGTTTTTTTTTAAGTGAAATAATAATTTATTACCTACTTGCGTTTAACTTCCTATTAATAATAAAGACAGTAATCACATAAAAATCTGTGGAAAATTAATTAACTACTTTACACTTACAAGTTTTTAACATCTATAATCGACAGATAAAGAATCCTGCAGTTATTTAAAAAAAAAACGGTTATGTTACAAAATAGTGAAGGACGCTATTCATTTAATTACATTACAATACATGGTAATAACTAAATCATCTTTGGTTGATGAAAGGTAAGGCTTTTAAAAATTGCGAGTTTTAAATTGACTAGAGTGTTGACGTTCGGGGTCACATAATGATCTATCTAGTATCTTTTTTAAAACTGATACTAGTTTCATTATATAAATAGGGGGCATGTAAGTGTGTCAATGAAGTGGTTAAGTGGTTTTAAAAGTGATTTTAATCTGGCCCTGGTTGTATAACATAATATGTGGAAGGTAATTAAGAGTTGAACATACTTAATATTCTAATCTCAATCTTTTAAAAATATAAATATAATAGTTAACTTTATTATAAAGTTATTTCTCTACATTAGCTATCATGTACATCTTCTGTACTATTTCTCTACACTTTCTTTCCATTGATCGTACATAGTTTACTTCTTTGTATTTTGTCAAAAAATAATAAACCAGCGGCCCTTTCTACAGTTTCGGGCGGGACCTAAAACAAACAATGGCATGTAAACAAAAATACAATTACTAGGGGTACGTAAATTTCGTTTTTACGAAATAGATGCGATAAAAGCGAAATCTGCATTTTATTTGCGATAAAAGCGAAATTTGAAAATTAAATACTTTCGCACCTTTTTACGTTACGTGCTTTCAAATGTTGATGAAATGCGCTAACAATGATTACAACTCTGTTCAAAGCAGACAGAGACGGCACGAGTTGTTGCGTAGATGAGGAGCGAAAAAACCTTGCTACCCTGGATTTGCAAAAGCAGCTATTCAATGTCTCAATTGCCCTGTCAATAGTGTTGATGCCGAGAGGTACTTTAGTATCTACAACGTTGTCGTAACTGATCGCAGGCAAACAATGAAAATGTAGAAATTACAATGCTAGCTTTTAATTGTGTTTTTACACTGTATTTTTTTTTGCGAAATCAATGCGAAATTTTCTATTTTGAGTTTTTTTAAATACGAAATCACGATTTTTTATTTGCGTAATTTACGTACCCCTTACAATTACATAATTTTCTCCCGTGTTGGTAAGGGCTCCTTTGAAGAACTGACCAGCTGCCGTTCTGCCAGGCACGTCTGATTGGCTATATGTGTCACTTCTATTGTGACCACTAGGTTGTAGAGATCAGCAACGTCTTGCCTTTTTTTATATATATAATAAAAAAAGTCAATGGTTGTCATTGTCGTGTTCCGGTTTGGAGGGTAAGGTAGTCGGTAGACTAATGCATGCGGCATTGCTATCCTGCCACACGGATAGCAAGGCACTATTAATATCTTTGGGGTCTATAGACGATGGTTTTTTGGATGGTTTCTCCTTCAGCTTGTTTGCTATCTTGTGATATAAAAAGAAACGCAGGTTGCTTACTGCAATAAGGCAATATTTCCCCTGTATTGGTCCGGGTCTTCTTTTGAAGAATAGACCACCTTCTGTTCTGCCAGGCAGTTCGTTAGAGGCGAACGATTGGCTATACGAGTCACTACCATCAAGGCGCGGGACTAGTACCACCGCCTTAAATATTCCTGCCACAATAGCGTCAATGCTTATCACTGTCGTGTTCCGATTTGAAGAATAAGTTAACCGATAAACTTATGCATGTGGCATTAGACCCCGCCACATGGATTGCAACGCACTATTAAAAGCTTTGGTGTCCATAGGCGATGGGTGTCTCTTACCACCTGGAAAAAACATCTGCTTTTTTGTTATCTTAAAATATAAAAAGAGTGTAATTAATGTGAAGGAAGCAAACAATTTTGCAAGCCAGTGTAACTTTTTTCCTCAGACAATATCCGCGTGTGACAATATTGACTGAACTGTTCACTAATGATATGAGAAAAGGATATTTATAAGATTGGCCTAAAAGAGCTACAAGCATATAGCGTCAGCCGAAATTATCAAATTAATTTAATGTGAAATAAGCCCTTATTAGAATTCAACGAACACTTTTTAATAGCAAATAAATTTTAAAGAGGAATAAAGTTGGAAGTCATGAACTATTTAAACTTTACGCTTTTGCTTATTTCTGAATCAAGCAAAGACTTATCTTTTCTGCCATACAGTTAACATTTTCCTTTATTTATGACCAACCAAACAAATAGAAAAAATGTCAAATAGGTATGATGCAAAATTTTATATTAATTATTGTATAACATGTAACAACATGAAAGTATTTATTGCTATAGTCGAAACTTACAACACAGAAGGCTGTATAAACATGCAACTTTTAGTATCAACACAAGACAAAAAAAACAAGTGTCATCTATTTAATCTGAGAACGAATAACACGAGTTTGTTTACAGCTAAATATTTACTGTAAACAAATATTGTTTAACTTTTAACGAAAACGTATTAAATTTACGTTGACGATATATTGCGACATAATTCGTTTAAAATAGTAAGTAATATTTGTAATGCAAGTAATATTTATCTTGCAAGATATTTCGTGAATTTAAAAACATTATAAAAAGTGTATGTGATACAATGTAGATTTCAGAAAGAATAAATAATGTATTGCAATCAGATAATCATGTATCAACATGCGTTGCTTTTGAGGCCAACTTTGTATTGACTCTCATCATTCTACTTTTCGTAGTTGTGATGAGTTTTTCTACATACCATATAAGAAGTAAGTGGTGTCCCATCAGGTATTTTCTGGTTCGGCATTACATACGACTCCATGTGTAATGTACCATCTGGACATTCCCCCACTACTACCTTGAAGAAATGCGTTGGCACGGCCACCGTATTCGCTCCTATTACTTGATATTTGACGTAAGTTTTACCATCAATGTCCTTCCTGAAATATATTTTTTTAAATTATTATTATTGAGAAATAGATCAACTGGCTTTCTGTTAGGTGTCTCGTAAACGCCAAGAGAAGACCAAATACATTTCACTGACGTCGTGAACTATTAACCGATTCATTGCGGACGACACGGCAGCCGTGTCATGATTGTTTTTTAACGTATGGCGTATGACACGGAAATCGTGACATTTTTTAACCTGAACAAAAGTTCAGAGTAGACCCTTTTAAAATGGCGGGTTACACGGTAACCGTGTCCTCAACTTATATGGCGTTTGACACGGCAGCCGTGTCACAAAATATTTGTACGCCGCCACTACTAAAAGTTATGGAAAACATGCGCCACAGCCCGCCATGAATCGGCAAAATAGGTGGTAGTTCTGTAAAATCTCGATAAGATTTGGTACCAACGGCTTACCTGTTCTAGCTACAATAACGGTGGTGCTTGTTGCTGTCGTGTTCCGGTTTGGAGGGTGAGGTAGATGTGGCGTTAAAAACCCCGCCACATGGACTACAATGCACCATTAACATCTTTAATGTTTACAAGCGATGATTATATCTGTTTGTTTAATATTCTATAAAAGAAATAAGAGCAAATACAAAAGTCACTAACTTTCCGATTCCTATTTCAGTCCCCAATACGTGTATTGGATGTAACCGATCGGATTCGGGTCGGGTAACCGATAAACAAGTGCTTGTAACCTGTGGTAGAAGCTGCAGGGACAGTAGGCAGTAGACATCTTGCACTATTAATAGACAACACAACAACAGCGTGTTTGTTTATACAAATGTACTTTTAGCAGGGACGGTAGGTACTTTACTGAAGTTAATAAATGAATGGTTTATAAAACACAATGCTAACATGAGGGATGTAGGTACAGGGACTGACCCAGACTGATACCATGATCAGACTGATCAGATGTTGTCTGAAGATAATTTCAACAATCTTCGTAACTGACGTTTTTGTGTAGAGTAATATGGCACTCGGTTCTCTCTGCCTAGCTAATAAGGGATGTGGCGTGTATATATTATGTAAATATGTATGTACAATAGTCGTCGCTTATAATCAGCTTGTTTGGAAAAAAATAGTTCAAGAATTAATTGTACCTGGGAAGATATAATGGGCCAGTACAACAGTACACATTGTTGTAGACTTTTGTTAATTTTCTTACATGCTTCTCTAAATTATTCCATGCGTGTCTGTTGAATCCTTCTCCAACCTTAAATAAAAATAGTACATTATTGCAAAGGCCGGGAAATAGACAATTGCAGGTCAAGCATGAGTTTAAAGACCGAGCCGTAGGCGAGAGCTTCGATCGAGAATTTTTCTCAAAAACAATACAAAGAAAAAAAACACTTTTTATATACTTATTAGGTATATAAAAAGTATTTTTTTCTTTATATAAAAAGTATTTAATTTGAGATTAATTCAAATTACAACCCAGGCAATGACTTTCATTTTTCTGTGTACGTAAATACGATATTCGTATGCTCTTTATTCAAACGTAATGACATTATTTCCGCGCATGTTTGAGGAAAAAATATTTACTAGCCATTGTCAACAGAATCACTACAACTATTCAAATTACAATGTATTTTGTACATAAATTGTTGTATTAAATTGGTAGAGATTAAAAGCATCACTCAACGAAGAAAACTATTCAATTTGCAAATTTCCGCGAGCTACGAGCGATAATTTCTGCGAGCCTACTTGCACTATTTTGACTGGGATCTACACTAATATTATAAAGAGGGAAGATTTGTATTTTTAATGTATCCTATAAACTCAAAAACTACTGGAACGATTTGAAAAAATGTTTCACCATTACAAAGATAATAAATCGTCCTCGTCGTATTCCATCTTGCTGGTTAAGACAGCACACCACACAGATAGCAATATACAATTAAATAGGTGATGATTTTTTTCTTTTCATCGGGTGAGCTATCTGTTTGTTTGCTATTATGTAATGTATTTAAAAAATAAACTAACCAACCCTAGATATAATGTTACCTGGAAACAGATACCTGTGGTGCCATATTTGTTAGATAAAATGTTTGTTCTACATGTTTTTGTGCTAAACGATGATTGCCGGCTGCTGCCATATGACCTCTGTCAAATCCAGAACCTTTGTAATCACTATTTTGAGACCTTAAATAAAAATATTTGGTATTATGCATGTTGCTAATAATAAAAAGAATATTATATAGTACAGTATCTTCACACCCATATCCCCGAAGAGGTATGCAGAAGTACACAAGTGCACCCACAATTAGCCAAAGATATTTAGTCTCACAATGTGATAGGTGACAATCCGTTCGCCAACCGGACTCCTTTCGATTCTGGGCGACATTGTTTTATCAGAAAACTGAAAAAACAATTTTGAATTTCCCAACAAGGAAATCAAATCTAGGACCTCATGTGGTCAACGCCGACACTGGACCACTAGACTACAGAAGCAATAGTATCAGTAACAATCAATTTTACTGGACACATGACCTAAAATATGCAAATCATTTGCCTGTGATATATGTGTTAATGACAATTGTAGGTAAAGATGCTAATATACATGGGCGTACCCAGGCTCTGGGCAAGGAGAGCAAATCGGATAATAAATAGTGACCAACCGAAACTGGGTTTTCAGTTGAAATTGAAAATGAACATTCGACTTCTGTTCCAGCTTCAGTTGAAACGGAATCCATGTAATATATTGTATTGCAAAATAAGAACATTTATCGACAACAGTACATAGTATACAGATAGTAAGGAGGTAAAATAAATTCAGAACGCGGCAGCTGCCCCTCCCTATTATTAAATCAAGAATTTATCATGAATAAATTTCCCTTTTATTGTTAACAAGAACACTCAACCTTCCTGACCAAAGAATAAATGTTGAACTAAGTTCTGAAATTATGTATCAGGGCATGCGACTACTTATTTATGCCACCATAATATCAATGCTACACTAGAACAGGAAATTATTTGGAAAAGGATATTCAGTAAACTTGTATTTGTACAAGTTTACTAACTTTTTTAACTAACAACATGGATTAAATTTCATAACTAACCACATAGATTGAAGTATATAATTATCTAACAACATTAATTGAAGTTTATAATTTTCTAACAACATGGATTGAAGTTTATAATTAATTAACAACACAGATTGAAGTTTATAATTATCTAACAACATGGATTGAAGTTTCTAATTATCTAACAACATGGATTGTAGTTTATAATTATCTAACAACATGGATTAAAGTTTATAATTATCTAACAACATGGATTGAAGTTTATGATTATCTAACAACACAGATTGAAGTTTACAATTATCTAACAACATGGACAGAAGTTTATAATTATCAATAAACTGGATTGAAGTTTATAACTAGCTAACAACTTACAACATGGATTGAAGTTTATAATTATGTAACAACATGAATTGAAGTTTATGATTATCTAACAACACGGATTGAAGTTTATAAAAAACAACATGGATAGCGACAGTAGCGGACCCATGGGGGGCTTAAGCGATGAGAAATAATGAAGTCTCAATTGTTTGTTAAAAGAACAAAGTGAAATACTGTTACGAATATGATGAGGGAGCGAGTTCCAGAGTCTTATAGCAGTGACTGTAAAAGAGTGAGAAACAACACTGGAGCTGTGCATAAGAATACGTAAAAGAGTGGAAATTGACGGACAACATGGAGAATTAGGTGGATGAATAAACTAAAATGTTCTTTTAAGTAATGTGGTGTTAAAGGATAAAACGGAATGTTATACAGGGGATCTAGTTGATAAATGAAACAATTTACCTGAAAAATGGATGTATGCTTTCATCTGGTGTAAACTCACATTTACTTCTATCTACAGCATCATTCTTTTGTATGTGTTCTTTGGTTATATGTTCAAAAACCCAATGCGGTACTCTTGTTCTTCGATCATAAGATAAAACAAAGTCATCATATGAATGTACATTGTCTAAGCCAGGAAAACCATATTTCATTATTTGAGATACCTGCAACAGGATTTAGAAAATAATAGTATGCAATCAAATAACACAAAAACTGAAACAATTGGTTATTGAATACAGCTGTTAGTTCCATAACACAAAAAAAACACTGGCCAATAAAATATTGCTATAGATGTCCTCATTAACTACATTATTTTATGAAAGATCATCTCTTGAGTATGATTTAAGTGATATTTATATTATGTATTGTCACAATGTTTAAAACCAGGGCTTCCAGCACAAATGTTGTTGCTCACGTTTCACTCTTACGAAATCACCTAAAACAAATTATCACGAATGTCCTCCTTTTTAATTCTTCAAGAGTTCCTTAAGAAAGTAATTGGTTTTTAAGTGCGAGAATCACATCTAGAGCAAAATAAGTTCACTACACAATACTTTGTGCATCAAGCATGTTCGGTGATGAGTAGAAGGAATGGAGAACGATAAGAAGTCAGGTAATGATAAAAATTATGAATTCTACAAAATAAAATATAGCAAAACGTTATATTTACTCGACTGGAGGAGGTACCACTGTCTGCAAACGGTGTAGCAGCCGATACCGTGGCGAATACCGGCAATCCTGGTAAATTTTTAATATCTTTTCCATTTTTTACTTCACTCTTATTATGTAGTTTTCCTAAGCAATAGCCAGCTAAGCCGACAGTGCTAAGTTGGGCTATATTTACAAGCTTTTTTGATATCATTGAATTGGTAATTTTTATTCACAAATATTGAAATTTTTAAATACTTTATGTAAGAGTTTGTGACGAAAAGGAGACAACATTCACAGCTGATTAGCTGAAACTGACAACTGTCAACTAACTTAGCTATGACCACAGAACAATTAGAACTCCTAACGGAGGCTATTAATTAGCTTGACACTTGACAGTTGACACAGGAGCTAGTGCTCTTTACACTGTAACTAGGCATGTCAATGATTGCTACTTTTAAATCATTATCATTCGATGAAATTAAGAAAAAAATCGCAATGATTTCGAAGGCGAAATGTCGCTTACGATGATTTTCAGGTTCTAAAAAAAACTCAATAACATTTTTACCCCACCCGGGTATCGAACCCGGGACCTCATGATCTAAGTCGAATAAGCTACGCCTATACCGCAAGGCAGGCAGGCTTAGAAGTTAATATGTACCTATATCTCAAAAAAGTTATCATGATATGAGTTTAGTATTCAATTTAGGCCAAAAAAGGTACTTCAAAATTTTCTCTGTTTTAATTGAAATTTAATAAAATTTGGTAGGCACTTAAATGTTTAAAACTCAAATGTCTTTTTAGATGTGTACCGGAAGTTTTATACGAATACTCTTTTACATAATATACATTTAGCCATAGTTTTTCCTGGGATTTTTTTCATTAGAATTCCATATAAGTCCAGTCATTGTATTTATTTTGGTTTTATTTACGCTATACATGTACCTACTCACTAAAGAACAATCTAAATACTTACTAAAAATATTAGGATAAATAATTACTTTCTATATAAATCGCAACAAATCGCAAAGTACACAAATCACAATACGTCGCAGTTCAAACGCCATGCTCGAATCACTGACCTATGACTTGTCAAAAATCATTATTATAAAATAATGAAATGTAACTTAATTCATGTTGACAGCTATTGAGCGGGTGTGGAGCGCTTCGCTCTTCGTAATCATAACACGGCATACTATACATAACATGCACGATTCGTCACTAGTCACTACTCGCTCGCTAACTACGTCGATGTCAAAACGATGATACTGAGAATATTTATGTACGATGAGATTTCATCGAGTGCGACATATCACAAACCAAATGAAGAGACGTCGCATATACGATTTGCGACAAATCATATCATATGTTTTGTCACAAGCTATTTATGAAATGTTCCATGCCTAACTGTAACCCTCCGAAGAGTATATTATTCTGTACTTTATGGTCTAAGAGCCCACGATAAAAAACCTAGTACCTACCGTAAGATTACCGGATGGTATATGCACAGTTAGATTTGTCATGAATTGGGGAATGCTAAATGGTTTTACTGCAATACGGAAACCTGGTAGCGTTATTAAAAAAATTGAAAAAAAAATATCGATTTCTAGTACGACAAGACTACCGAATTTCGTTTGTTCCTTGATATAGAGGAGGAGTAATGCTTGACTAGACTATGTGAAAATGCACTGCTGCATGTCCCCATGACTGGCAGCAGCATTATAAGTGACGACTCGTGCCTAGGTATCTACTATGATCGACCTACTAAAAGAACCAAAGATCATCTGAAAGATCATCAATTTCTGTATAAGAAAAACCACTGCTGCATCTGCGAAATCGTGGATGAGGTGGTTGCTGCAGCGATGGAAGGTCACCTACAGCACAGCTGAAAACAGCGTTTTTACTCGGTTTTGTGAGTAATCACCCAGTTCCTTTCGATTGGTGCTAACTGAATACCCATGTACGATAAGACTACCGAATTTCATTTGTTCCTCGATATAGGGGACAGGCAGGACTATACAAAAATGCGGTGCTGCATGCCCCAAAACTGGCCTTATCAGTGGCAGCAGCATTATAATTGACGCTTTGTACCTAGGTATCTAGTACCATCGGGCTACCGAACGAACCAAAGCTCATCTGAAAGATCATCAATTTCTGTAAAAGAAAAACCACTGCGCTTTCGAAGACGCACGAAACAGTGGATGAGGTGGTTTTGCTGCAGCCATTGAAGGTCACCCACTGCACAGTTGAAATCGGCGTTTCTACTCATTTTTGTCAGCAATCGTCCGGTTTATTTCGATTCGTACTGATTAAATACCCATGCCACGGTCAGATACGAACAATTTTACTGATCTCTGATTGTTTAGACGAATTAGGTAGATCGTATATTTTATGTAATATTGTTCGATTTTTCAACCGTTTTCATTAGGTTGGTTTAATTTTATGTACTACTTAGGGATTAGCGATTTATAGGTTTCTGAAAAAAACAAGAAACCCTTATAGTTTCATATGACCGTCCATCCGACAGTCCGTTCGTCCGTCCGCAGCTTAGCTCAGAGATTCTTGGTTCTAGAAATCAGCTGTGCAATAAGCGACCTTCAATCGCTGCACCAAACACCTCATCCACTGTTTCGTGCATTTTTGAAAGTGCAGTGGTTTTTCTTACACAGAAATTGATGATTTTTCAGATGAGCTTTGGTTCGTTCGGTAGTCCAATAGTACTAGATACCTAGGTACAAAGCGTCACTTATTGTCCACGCGTGTTTTTGCTTAACACTATGCACCTGCATAAAACACTCGCACACGCACTAATCAAAGTGAAGACCAGGCTTTAATGCAAGCAAATGGGTTACAAGGGGTAATTTACATAGCTGTATCTAAATATTTATATTTATTTAACTTATGTGCAAATTAGAGTTTACTATTATTATTATTGTTGGCCGCGCTAAATATATCACCTGCAAACCGCAGTTTGACGCACTGATTAAATAATTAATATTTACTTCAATATTAAATCAACTCATTGCGAATGGCGAAAACGTTGACGTTTATTATTTTTTAATATATTCAACGTAATCACTTCGTGAAATTGCGAAGAATTTATTAGGTTTATATTTTTAACAGCTTTTTTAATGGACAAGAAACAGTTAGTCCATTGACGAACATAAAAATGTTAGTAAAACAGTTTATACGTACTATATTGATTTAACTACTACCTCTACATTACATCGTGCTAGCGCGATAGTTCGCCGCAGCCCGATATATTTAGCCGCATGATAGGCTAGCCTAGACTTTGATTTTTTGACAATTAAGTAGGTACCTATTAAATCAAACTGTTAAACGGTGTCAGCAGATGTATAATAATTATTGTACATGTACCATAATCTAATGAATATTTTTTAAATCATTAATTCTATGCGTACAATCTTGACAAAAAATGCGATAATTTTGAATGATAGCAATTTTCTGTACATAAGTAATAAATTTCTGTATTATTTTCTTAAAAATAAAAATTATTGAAAAGTTTGAGTAAAATTTTGCCATCATATCAATAACTGAGTTCTCAAGAATAATATATAATATATACTTTACTGAAAATATTGCATTTAAAAAATATATTTAATAATTGCCGGAATATCAACTAAATAAAATAATTATTACTTCAGTCATTCTTTTTAAAGCTTTCAGACGATAATTTTGAAATGTACAATAATTTTATTGAAAATAAAATAATTTTACGGTCCTGATACAATAATAATTTTCACGGGTCTGCCCAAAGAGTAGGTAGTGGAGTGGATCTGGCAACCTTCTGCCAACTGCCAACACTGCTGTCAAAATCAAAAATCAAAATGTCAAGAATCAAGATATAATTTAAATTATAAAAATAAAGTTAACAGTGTTAAATATAATAAATGTTATATTAAATATATTTTACAAAAAGAGAATAGTATTTAATATAAAAATGACTGCAAAATTTCGTTTTATAAATCGAATATTATTCAATTCACTACAAAAGAAATATAGCACTTCAACAAAATCAGTGGCAACAGTGCAAATTAATGAAAAAATATTTACCACCGATGACTATACTAACATTACACCAAAAATTTTATCATATTTAAACCATAATTTACACTTACAGAAGAATAATCCACTTAATTTAGTACGACAACGAATAGTCGATTATTTCTATTCGTCATTTACCCATGGAGGAAATCCCACTTTTAGTGTGTATGATAATTTATCTCCAATCGTATCTACAAAACAGAATTTTGATGACTTGCTTATACCTGAAGATCATCCTAGCAGAGCAAAATCTGACTGTTATTATATAAACCAGGATGTGCTTCTACGAGCTCACATGACTGCCCATCAAAGTGAGTTGCTTCGAGCTGGTCTTGATAACTTTTTAATGATAGGAGACGTGTACAGAAGAGATGAAATAGATTCCACACATTTTCCTGTCTTTCACCAAGTAAGTCATGGGTTAAAAAGACTTCTTTATGAGATACTCATATTGGCTATACTTTTATAGTTCAAATTTTTGCACTTGGTGAGACTTTATAGCTAAATTAATTCGAAAAATACTGTTGCTAATATGGAAACCTATAAAACATTTAACTAGGGATATATATCCCTGTGTATGAATATCTAGCATTCAATAAAATCGATGGAATCACTCACAAAACAAAGAAGAATGTCACCACATTGAACCAACCAACATGTGGCACAGTTGGTTAGAGCATACCTAATAAAGCCTACATCCCTAACTCAAATCCAGATGTGTCAAAAATGTTTTTGTTAAGTTTTGAAAATAAAAATTTAAGGGTGAACAATTGTTGTTCATGCAACATATAGTAATGGTTGCTGTTTAAAACAATAAAGCTGTATAATTCATTGGTATTACTAAAAGTAGAAAATGTAAGACAAGTTTTTAATGCTACAAGTTATCCAACTACTCCACCCTCTTACAAACCAAAAAGTGTCATTCAGTGATTTGTTATCTTTGTCATATTTGATATCCTATTTGATTTTGTAGGTTGATGCTGTAAGATCACAAAGAAAGGAGCAATTGTTTGAAGATCATCAAGGATTGGAAATATTTGAGCCATCATTTTTAAAAAATCCCAAACATTTCAAGAATTCTATTAGAGATCCTAATAAACAGAGTTGTCATACTTTAGAAGCAACAAAGTTAATGGAATCACAATTAAAAAATCACCTTATTGGTCTAGTAAGGGTTTTATTTGGAAAAAATATAGAATACCAATGGGTTGATGCATATTTTCCATTTACCCATCCATCGTGGGAGTTAGAAATCTTATATGAAAATAATTGGATGGAAGTATTAGGATGTGGCATAGTCAGAAATGAAATTTTGTTCAACGCTGGTCCAAATAACAGTATTGCCTATGCTTTTGGACTAGGTTTAGAAAGATTAGCTATGGCCTTATATAAGATTCCAGATATAAGACTAATGTGGAGTACTGATTCTGGGTTTTTGTCACAATTCCAAGATAAGAAAGTAGATGCCAAAATAACCTATAAGCCTGTTTCTATATATCCACAGTGTACAAACGACTTATCTTTTTGGTTACCACCTACATTGTCAATAGACACATTCACAAGTAACGATTTTTATGATTTAGTGAGAGACGTTGGTGGTGACATTGTAGAACAGGTATGATTTAAAAAAAATTTAAGATAATAATTCTCAGATAGCCTCTGTGGACTAGTGGTGTTAGTGATGACCACATGAGGTCCCCAGTTCTATTACCAGGTCGGGCAATTAAAAAATGTGTTCTTTTTAGTTTTCTGATAAAAGTAATGTTGCCTGAGATTGGAGAAGTGCCCAGTTGGCGATAGGCTTGCCACCTGTCACATTATGGGCCTAAATATCTTGGCTAATTGTGGGTGCACTTGTACCTCTGCCTACGTCTCCGAGGATACGGGACTGAAGATTCTACTACTAGTTACTGGATGATGCATAGCACTTAGGACATCACAATTCATAAATTTCTCAGATTATGAAATCAGTAGTCATGTCTACATTTTTCTATTTTAACAAATGTTTCCTGTTAGTTGATGAAGCATAGATTTATGCGATCCTAGTTCGGACAAATTAATCAAAATATTTTTTTCTAAAAACATAATTTACTCAGGACTTTACTATATTATGTCAGATTTCTCAATAGATTGACCACCTATCATTTATCTTAATATATTGTTGCATGCATAGTGTGCCAGGTGCATTTCTGCCTATCACTTCAGTTATATGGGGGTGGCGTAATTATTTAATTATGATATAAATGTTTATATCCAATATTGTGATAGTGTGATAATATGTAGCCTATATGTTGACCCGACATGTTAGTAATATTTATGCAAATTTTGAAGTAAATCCATGCAGTACTTTTTGAGTTTACCCTGGACATACATTCCTACAATTTTATTATATGTAAATATAAATATACATACAGATATACAGATAAACATTTACATATATGATCTCAAAGTACTATTACTTTGATATAGCTTTGATTTATTACAGAGTAATTAGGCTATCATTATCAAAGTCATACTGCTAAAAAATATTCAGAAGACCTCCATATGGTCAGTAACAAACTCCCTATCCGATTATCAAAGGCATTATTTAGTATCTTAATACAAACCTATATATGTAATGTTTTATGGATATTGATTGATAGATGCAAATATAAATTGTTTGATTTTAAAAGAAGTTGCTTAAATTTGGTACTAAACTGGAGTACTTTAAAATATAATAGTAAAATTATTGGAATTAAGTAATGAAAATGAATATAATAATAGATTTAATGAGAAATATATATATATATATATATATATATATATATATATATATATATATATATATATATATATATATATATATATATCCTAACTATATGGCTTTTTTGGATTGGACTGAACTTATGTTACTTATTTTATACAAATATATGTATTTCTTATTACCTATATACCTTCCTGTTGTTCAAATGATTAGCTACCCGGACTATGCAATCACTGGGGCTCTGGTTATCATGATCTATAAATCTATATTGCTATTAGCATAGCTTGGATAGGACCTTGTAAGTTTATCAGATACCCTGCAAGATAGAACACAACAGCATCAAGAGCTGATGTTATGGTAATTGGAATAGGATAGGCAGTGCGAAATTTCTTAAAAACTTTTGCAGCACTCCATCATCTAATCACTATTCAATTATTTATTTGTTTATTTAATTTACTTCTTTACACAGTAAACAATATTATCACAACAATGAAAGAAAGGAAGTACAATAGGTGAGCTTATCTCTAGTAATATTAAGGGTATTTAGTGACATTAGTATGATATTTTTTATAATTCGACTGCCCTGTTGGTTGAGTGGTTAGCGTACCTAATTACATTTTTGATGCGACTTGGGTTCGATTCCCCATTGATAAACATTTGTTTAATGAGTGTAGATGTTTATATTTATGGGTTTGGGTATTTAGTATCTATATTACAGTATTTATATATGTAATTCTATGTATTAATATAGTTAAGTAATATCCAAAACAAGAAAATAACTTGCTTACTATAAAGTAAGGTTATATAAAGTTATAGTTATATCTATTTATGTACTCATAATTTGTCCAGCGGTAAAAAATGTTATTTTATTGTATTAATTTAATTGCAGGTGAAACTCAAGGACAAATTTATTCATCCTAAAACTAAGAAGCACAGCCTATGTTACAGTATTGTATACAGGCATCTTGAACGAACTCTCACTCAGGCGGAAGTAAACAAAGTACATAAGGAAATAGAGAAAGCAGCAGCTAATGCATTTAATGTTGTTATTAGATAATTAAGATTAGAAAAGTCATAATAAATAGCTATCAAATTTACAGCAGGCACTGTCCTTATTTCAATAACTCTTCCCAATACTTTGACTGACTTGAGACTTGATGTCTTCTGCACCAAAACATAAAAATTTACTTCTTCATTCATAAAACCCTAACTATCTATGCAATCGACGAGATTATGATTCGATTCTCGACAGGGAAAACCATTTGTGTAATGAGTATAAAATGTTTGAGTGTGTATATATGTATTTCAATGTATTAGTATTATTGATTAACACATATCACAAGCAAATTATTTTCTTACTTTGGGGCTAGATCAATTTGGGTAATTTGTTGAGTGATATTATTATTAATAATTCAAGCAATAGCAAAAGCGTGCAGCCTGCATTATAAGTTTTTGGCAAATCCCGTGGGATCACCTATATTTTTTGGGATAAAAATAGCTTATGTGCCATTCCAGGTCATCTATGTACCAAATTTCATTCGAATTCGTTTAGTAGTTTTTGCGTGATTGAGTAACAAATCCATCCATCCAAACTTTCACATTTTTAATATTATAATCATACTAGACATTTAGTAAAATTATTCACCAAATCAAATACCGAATTTTCGGACAGGCTCTAAGCTGAAGCGCCGAATATTCGGCTTCCGAATATTCGGCGCTGATTTTGTCTAGTAACACGTGATTATTGGTCGCTAGTCACCTATTGGTTACATATAGTGGGTAGATAACTAATGGTCTTGCTATAGTGTATTGCTAAAAATATTCTCTATCTGATTATATTTTATTGGACGATCTCCAATAAATAACCCGTATGAAGATATGCTAAAAAAATAACTCTGAAAAACTTTAAGTAATATTTGTGTTTGTTCGTAAAACTATAAAAATGTAAAACCTATTCAGTTTTTGCGTGATACGTGCGATTAAAGAGAAACCATCGCCTATAGACACCAAAGATGTTAATGATGCTTTGCTATCCGTGTGGCGAGATGACAAAGCCACATGCAGAAGTCTACCTTAGTCTCCAAACCGAAACATAACAATGACAAATAGGCCTACCTACTAACGCTATTGCGGCAGGAATTGGTAAGACTGTGATGTGAAATAATCGGGCGAGAGGTTGCGGAACTCTACCACCTTGTAGTCACTATAGTAGTGACACATATAGCCAATCGGTCGCCTTTTACGACCTGCCTGGCGAAACGGCAGTTATATTCTTCAAAGGAGTCCGTACCAACACGGGGGAAAATTATAGATTTCCTAGCTGACCCGGCAAACGTTGTTTTGCCATATAAATTATTTAATTAAAAACAAGGGTTGGTGATAGAAGGGTAAACATTTGGAATTGTATGTATTTTTCAATGCTGAATCATAAAAAAATTAGGGGTGGACAACCCTTAACATTTAAGGGGATGAAAAATAGATGTTGGCCGATTCTCAGACCCACTGAATATGCATACGAAATTTCATCAAAATCGGTCAAGCCGTTTCGCAGGAATACAGTAACTAACATTGTGACACGGGAATTTTATATATAAGATATACTACGTTTCGACTCATTAATCAGCCAGTTTCATTTTTACTGTTACAGCAGTTTAATATTATAAAATACTAGCTCTTAACCGGCAACCTGCTACTTTAAAACCATTTCTGTCAGTTGCTTTGTCGGATAAAAACTAGCCTTTAACCTGAGACTGCCGTGTTGAAAGAAAAAACAATCAAGATTTATTAGATTAGTAAAGATAACCCCAAAATCAATAGATTTGATGGAGGTAAACTTAAAATATATGCGCGTGGCATTGTCAGCTTAATAGCCGAGCCACATTGTTGGAAACAAGCTTCCAGTTCTAACACGGGTGACCTTGGTGGGAGGCCTGTGGAGTTTGTATCAATTAAATTGCAAACAAATGTTTACACTGTTGTAAACCGCCGGTGTGGAGGGCTTGTTTCCAACAGTGTGGCTCGCGTTTAAATGTCTTCGCACATTAGACGAACTCGACGCCCACTCTACTCCGATAAGACTTACCTACAGTAAATCATTTAAATGTAAACTTTTTTTATATCATAAGAAAGCAAACAAGCAGATGGGTCTCCTGACGGAAAGAGTCAACAAAGTAGGGATGTCTTAATGCCACATGCATCAGTTTACCGGCTACCTTACCGTCCAAACCGAAACACGACAGTGACAATCTCTGAGACTATTACGGCAGGAATAGATAAAGCGGTGGTACCAGACCCGTCACCCGAGCGAATAATGCAGAACTCTACCACCTACTAGCCACGACGGTAGTGACTCGCATAGCCTCTTACAAACTGCCTGACTGAACGGCATATGTTTTATTCTTCAAAGGGGGCCCGGACCAATAATCCACGGGGAAAACGAAATTAATAAAAATGGCTACTGTTACAACTATAGCCATTTTTACTATAACGAAATATGTAGGTATTATTTTGTTTATAAAACTACCTATAGGAAGATAACCCAAGTGTGCCTAAAAACAGACAATTCTTCAAAGTGACTTCTGTCGCCGCGTCTATTCAATACAGAAAATAATTTACAAATACTCCAGTCTCTACTCTCTACCAAAAACCAAGGAAATAGATACTTATTTTTAACTCTGTTCCATTTACACGTATTGTTTGAAATACAGCTACGCTCACGTAAGTACGAGACAGATATACAATTCGAGCTACTTGCAGGTGTCGCATGAACATTTTCATCTTTCGTTTCGGCCATTTTGTGATTGTACGTCAAAGTGAACAGTAGTCTCTGTGTAGTGAGAAATATGGTTGTGTGATAAAATATATTAACATTTTTCATATAGTATCAAATAAGTGATTACCTATATATTTCATTTAATTTGCCAGCATCATGTACAGGTAATTATAATATTTGATTTTTGCTTCACTCGGCAGTCGGCGCTCCTACAACTTGTTACAACATTCATGGTCATTCGAGATTTAGATCTTTGTGTGAACGGACGTATCGCCCGGAGATAAATTTTCTTAAGAATATTTTTACACAACGTGACCTTTATTATTGAGTAATAGTGTACAAATATTCAACAAACAGTTTTAATTTAGTTATATTAATTTTAAAAATAAAATAATCAATATATTCTTTGCTGGAGGTCAATGAAATTGTCAGCGGTTGGCTGGTTGAACGTGACGAGCCACTTTCCAAATAAAAACGAAATACCGATTGTAATACGTAACGGACGATAAGCGTATGGCTTGATAGTTTATACTTGGCGATGCCGGCGGCTTCGTTCGCATAAATTGTATCCATATTTATATAACAATAATTTAAATGCATAACAATTTATATAACAATAATTTAAAACAATAATTTAAATTTGTTACAACCGTCTTCTAAACTCCTGTATCTATAGAATCTAAATTAGATATTTACCAAATGCATAAGTAAAAAAAAAAACAGGGAGCATATGGATGCGACGTTGAGTCCTCATCAAAACTGTTGAAGTAAAAAAACCAAAACTTCATCTGTGATATTTTTAAAGTATAATATCCATTCATTATTAGCGAAGTGATTATGTGACAAACAAACATCTATAATCTATACATATACATATAATAAAATCGTAGGAAAGTCAAAACTGTACATTGAATATTTTTTCAAAAGAATACTTGCGGCGTGATCTACAATCGATATCGAAGCCAAAAATATAGTTTTTAGAATTTTTGTCTGTTTGTCTGTATGTATGTCCGGGATAAACTCAAAAAGTACTGCATGGATTTACTTCAAATTTTGCATGAATATTACTAACAGGTCGAGTCAACATACGTATTATCACGCTAGCACCTACGCGGGAGGAGCTGGGAGTAAACGAAGTCCGCGCGGACTAAGTCGCGGGCAACAGCTAGTATAAAATATACATAGTCAAATTAAGAACTTCCCTTTTTTAAATTTGGTTGAATATACTCATCCATGCCTATGCCTATGATACTTGCTGATAATAATATATATGTATTAACATATATATTGTTTGTTTAAACAAACATTACTTTTCTTTTATATTAGTAAGGATATCTACATACTTCATGTTTAATAAGAAAACTTAGCCTACTACTTAACCTTCAATTAACAGTAGGTAATTTGTTAGCACGGCGAATGCAACCATTGGAGGCCACCAGTATTATTAAGTTAATCATCTGCCAGACAACCCGTAAACTGCGAGCGGAGGCCAAAATATATCGCTATCATCGTAACATCGTATTAGGGTGATAGAGTTCTTTTCCTAACAATAATTCCCTCAAAATCTTCCAAGTAGACCTCTTCATCAGGAGAGTCATCTGACTGCTGCCTTATGAATCTTATGATATAAAAAGTATCTTCATGTAGATTTTTGTTTAGTAGGAAGTCCTTGATGTTTTTTAAATTTTTATGATAAAAGTAGAGACTTAGGTTTTTGAATGATAACTGATAAGACGGTTTTAATTTAGTATTCATATAGTCTGTTATGGTGGTCTTAATGTTTGTATCTCTATGTTTTCATAGGAAAGTTGGTTCATGGTTCACGAAATAAATTTTCTACTCTAAACTTCGCGCTTTCTCAAGTTATACTTACCTTTTTCAAAATCAAATTTATGCAAGACTCATACCTAATTGTAAAGCATTAGAGTTGTGCTCTACGATCGATACATTTTTTTCAACTACTTTCTGCAACGATATCTTCAGTTGCACACCTGCCGGTACACTTAATCCTGCTTAATTTCAATATTTTATTGCAATCATTTATTAAATCGTGTATAAAATCGCCCTGTGGTCTAGCAGTCCGGTGTCGGAGTTGACCACAGGAGATCCTGGGTTCGATTCCTGGGTCGGGCAATTCTAAAGATGTATTTTTTCAGTTTTCTGATAAAAACAACGTTGCCCGGGATTGGAAAGTGCCCGGTTGGCGATGGCTTGCCACCTATCACATCGTGGGACCAAGTATCTTCGGCTAATCGTGGGTGCACTTGTTGTACCTCTGTCTAGCTCTTCGGGGATACGGGCGTGAAGATACTTTTTATTAAAAATTATTAGATCTTAAATACTATTTACACTATAGAACGACTATAACATGAACATAGCAATATATTTAAATTAAAACTCCTTTTGAAATTTATCATTAAAAATCGTTTATACTACTATGGCATTTAATTATAAATATTATGTTTTAGCAGTGTAGAGTCGGGCCAATCTATTTCAATCAAATTAAAACTCCTTAAAAATTATGATTAAAAATCGTTTATACTATAATATCGTTAACTTATTAATAGGTTTTAGCAAAGTAGAGTCGGACCAATCTATTTATATTAAAACTCCTTAAAATTTATGATTAAAAATCTTTTATACTATAATATCATTAACATATTAATAGGTTTTAGCAATGTAGAGTCGGATCAATCTATTTAAATTAAATTAAAAGTCCTTAAAATTTATGATTAAAAATCGTTTATACTATAATATCATTAATTTATTAATAGGTTTTAGTAATGTAGAGTCGGACCAATGTATTTTAATTAAATTAAAACTCCTTAAAATTTATGATTAAAAATCGTTTATACTATAATATAATTAATTTATTAATTGGTTTTAGGAATGTAGAATCAGACCAACACATTTAAATTAAATTAAATTAAAACTCCTTGAAATTTATGATTAATAATCTTTTATACTATAATATCATTAACTAATTAATAGGTTTTAGCAATGTAAAGTCGGAATATCTATTTAAATTAAATTAAAACTTCTTAAAATTTATGATTAAAAATCGTTTATACTATAATATTTTCTTATTAATAGGTTTTAGAAATGTAGAGTCGGACTACAACGTTTTTGTATCCCCACACACGAAACCACAAAACCTGTTTTGCCGACTTTTTTACTCGAATTAATCATAGCAGTACTTACAAACGTTTGTCTAGTATAAATAAAACATAAATACTGTTAAATAATACAAAATATTGTACCAGTTTTTTAGTGTGGGTCGCAATCCCCTAGGTCGTAAAGGGGTTCGTGTGCTGCCGTTTAGCGTCATTAAAAAAAGAAACAAAAAACATTATGTATCTGCTAATAATAAAAAATTATGTAGCGGTGGGTAGGGTGGTTGATTTTTTTTAACCATACTAAGGGTGTCGGAACATTATAAAGGTTGAAAAACGAAATCTAAATACTGCCTACCAACAATGAAACGGAACTCCAAAAAGTCAGTAATTGTCATCATCGTGTTACGGTTTGGAGTGTAAGGAAGCCGGTGAAAATATGCATATGGCAATTTAACTTTAACATGTGAGGACCTGTTATTGGCTGTCTGTTATATATATATATATATATATATATATATATATATATATATATATATATATATATATATATATATATATATATATATATATATATATATATATATATATATAAAATTGTTAATTATTATGTTAATATGTTAGGTGGTGGACCTGTAATTGGCTGTCTGTTATATATCTATATCTATACATATAATAAAATCGTAAGAAAGTCAAAACTGTACATTGAATATTTTTTTAAAAGAATACTTGGGCGTGATCTAGAATGGATACCGAAGCCAAAAATATAGTTTTTAGAATTTTTTTTGTGTGTCTGTATGTATGTCCCGGGTAAACTCTAAAAGTACTGCATGGATTTACTTCATTTAAACCCCGCCATAAGGATAGCAACGCACGATAGATAACATGTTTGTTGTCTGAAGACGATGGTTGTCTCTTTCTATCAAGAGAGGCATCTGCTTGTTTGCTATCCTGTAATATATAAAAAAAATTACATCTATTCTAATATTATAAATGCGAGTCTGTCTGTCTGATATGCTTTAGTGGCTGAACCGATATAGATAAACTTTCGCATGGGGATAGGTGAAGATACGGGGTCAAACTTTACTTTTTTTTAAGATTAACCCCTAAGAGACAGAAACAGAGAATGAAAATTTTATAAAAAACTACATTAATATGTGCAGAGCGCATGTTATTTTACGCATCGTGGGGGATCTATATGGGTCAGCTAGTAGTTTTCTAAAAAAAACAATAATTTTACAAAGGCCGTCCCTTTTAATATTGCACTTAATTTTTTTTCAGTTAATAAGGCTAAAAAAGCTTTAATGTAATCGCTAAACCTAAACACAAATTATATGTATACACTCGAAAATCATTACCGTTACTTAGCATCGTTGGATAAATACGTTACGCTCCTGCACTGTATTCACATAACAAAAAATGTATTCTGACTCACTGGTGGTGGAAGCAGAACAGCGTTTATCCACTGCTTTATTCCGAGAAAATAGAAATACCGGAATGAGAAATTTTGTTAGATCAAGATTGAAGATTTTTTAAAACATTTTTTAACTTCAGCGACACATTACACCTCCAGGCCAAAAAACGAAATTTATTTTCTCTCCACCCTATAACATGTCACCGTAAAATTGTAATAACTTTAGATTATATTATAATTAAACCTAACCTAAATTACTTTAGTAATATTATTATAATTAAACTGCTAACCTAACCACGTTTAAAATTCCTAGATTACTATAAACTAACGATTTCCTAATAACCTAAAGATTTTTATAATTTTACGTTGACCTATAGTTGATTGACAGGTAAAACTCACTAAGTACAGGTTTGGATGATTTTAAGTCATTTATACAATAATATCAATTCAAACTTTATATCGACCTGCAAAAAGCTACCAATCCCGAAGCCCTAATATTTTCTAATGAGATATGAAGAGGAGACATTTATTTACTACATTTCTTTTAAAACATGGGCAAGAAATTATTCATAAAAATGTATCTATCTTAAAATAATTTTAATTACTTACTGAGTTTTTCCTGTCATACGACGATATACTTACAAAACAATCAACGTTTTGACTTTAAGGAAATGTGAAATCCCTTAATATTCCTTAAATATGAAAATTTAAGATCTGGAAAAAGTGAATTGGCAAAGCGATAAATAATGACTGCGATTCGTCGATAAGCTCTACCATCAGCTAATGTTTACGAAGATACTGTTAGGTTAAACCCATAGCCTTATAATGCCTCCTTTAACCCATGCTTGCCTTTTTTTAAAGATTTAAATTACAATTGGGTACTTAATACAATGATAAATAAATAGTAGTTTAAACAACAGTTTATTTTAACGTTAAACTTTATTTACTTCTGCAATGTAATCGCTATACAATTAGGTACATATTTTTTTAAGTTTATTTACCCATCAAAGTAAGAGTTTAATAAATGACAAATGATTATATTTTCTCGGACATTCCGTGGACAAGCACACTCAACCTTTTTATTTTTCTATCGGTCGTACTTATTACAAATTACATAGTTTTATGACAAATGTACCGTTACTTAATAAAATTACCTTAAACAATAAGATAATCTAAAATAAAATTAGTTTAGAAAATAGTTAGATTTTCTTGCTCTATGTATAGCTCTACTGTCCCTACAACCCACGTCTTTTGAGTTTCGCAAACAATTTACATTTATACTGTAGGCTGTAGTCTCTACGTAGTAGAGAACCAACGAAATAGATAGACGTTTCTTGTCCCCGTTCCGTAATATAGATTTGAATTGAAATGTAGCTCAACGCTTAAGTTAGTACGGGACAAAGATATCGTTAGAGCTACTTACACTTATGTGTCGCTGGGAAGCATCAAAAGCGAAACGTGCATTTCTGTCCTTCGGCCATTTTGTAATGATACGTCGAAGTGAACAGAAGTCTCAGTTATTGTAAGGAGTATATTTTGTGATCAAAAATTTAAAATTTTTCAATTTATTTAGTAGTATTCAATAAGTGATTATAAATTTTGTGTAATCAATGACATCGGCTGCTCAATGTATAGGTAATTATAATATTCGCCTGCTGGCGTTGCTTCGCCTTCATGGCCATTCGAGATTAGCGTTCTGTGTGTAGCGGACGTATCATATGGAGTTTATTTCTACAAAAGGTTTTAACTCAATGTGGACATTATTATTGATACTATATCTGTATTTAAACTATCCTAAGGATGTTTTGATTATTTATATCAAATTCGACTATTAATAGAATGAAAAATCACGGAATTAATAGTTTTTTGCTTTTAATATTTTATACATGAAACATTCTGCCACGAGTGCCAACGCGATAAGCCGTGCTGCGCCGTGCGCGTTCAAATTAAATATAAAATATCGACTTTATAAAATTTAAAGAGCGTACTTAATGATATTAACAAGCTGTGCTCGCGACTTCGTCCGCGTGGAAAAAATCTAAAATAAAAGTAGCCTAAGTAACTCCTTATTACTTATATTATCAGCTTTAAGCTAGTAGAAGTACCTACCGTCAAAATCGGTCCAGTCGTATTAGCCGAAACAAACAGACAGACAGACAAAAATTGTAAATTTTTTGTATTTTATTTTGGTATAATTATTTTGGTATAATATGTTCCGTGTATAAATCCATAATATGCTTTAGTAAAAAGAAGTTATTTTGATATTCCAAACAGACACTCCAATTTTTGTATTTGTATGTATAGATTCCTTCGACCGGATCGGAAACATGGTCAATGTATATAATGTTTACATGTAAACTAGTTAAAGCCCGCTACTTTGCCCGCGTACCTAATTATGAATTGGATACTTTCTATTGTCAAACAAGCAAATGGCATGGATGGAAAGAGACACCATCGCTTATAGATACTAAAGATGTTGATGTTGCGTTGCTATCCGTGTGGCGGGTTGGCAATGTTACATAATACATGCATAAGTCTCTACCTTATCCTCCAAACCGGAACAACTAAACTAACTGTTTCCCTCGATTTCGTTCGCGTGACCCTAAAATATCACATTATCTCAGTCGGGTAGAAATATTACTTACATTTTCTCAGTCGGGTAAAAAGCAAGCCTATAGTCTCTTCCTCGTGAATTTGGCTATCATACACAAAGATTTTTAAAATCAGACTGGTACATTCGGAGATTAGCGCGCTCAAACAAACAAACACGCTATTCAAGCTTTATAATAGGTCTCTTTCTCTTATAAACTCAAGCTTTATATTAGTATTTGGTATAAATTTTATACCTACATTCAACCAGTATTGCTAATTACAACATCATCAGGGATGTTTAACATAGTTACCTATTTATAATGTTTTAGACAATTTTTAATACTTTTAGGGTTCCGTATCCAAAAAGTAAAATGGGATCCTATTACTAAGACTCCGCTGGCCGTCCGCCTGCCACTAGGCTGTATCTCATGAATCGTCATAGACAATTGAACTTTTTACCAGTTGATGTACGTATTTTTGATGAATTTTGTCGTAGAGATAGTTTATACTCGGACTAATAGGCACATTTTTTTCAAAAATTATTCCCTAAGGGGTTGAAATAGGTGATCAAGGTTTGTATGAAAGATTATAAATACCTGCGTCATCTGTGAAAATTTCAACTTTCAACGTTAGTAAGACACTAACGACACAAAAGTATTCAATCCTAGTCCCATATCCATACTATTTTTAAAAATGCGAAAGTCTGTCTGTCTGTTACGCTTTCACGGCTAAGTTGCTGAACCGATTTTGATGAAATTTGGCGTGGAGATAGTATAAGACTCGTGCTTATAGGCACATTTTTTCAAAAATAGAATTTCAAAAAAATTCAAAAATAGGGGATTAAGGTTTGTATGATAGATTATATTTACGACGTGTTAGGTAAGTAGGTACATACTCTATTCGCTGGCGAAGCTGCGCGGGTAATAACATAAATGTAAAAGTAACTTTGTTTAATTATTATTTTACTAGCTGTTGCCCACGACTTCGTCCGCGCAGCACCTCCCGCGTAGGTGATAGCGTGATAATATGTAGCCTATATGTTGACCCGACCTGTTTGTAATATTCATGCAAAATTTGAAGTAAATCCATGCAGTACTTTTGAGTTTATCCCGGACATACAAACAGACAAGCAGACAAACAGATAAACAGACAAACAGACAAAAATTCTAAAAACTATATTTTTGGCTTCGATATCGATTGTAGATCACGCCCCAAGTATTCTTTTAAAAAGATATTCAATGTAGAGTTTTGACTTTGCTACGATTTTATTAGGGCGAGCGAAGCGAGCCCTACACTAGGCCACTTTCTATGCACTTTTGTGGTACATTTTACTCAAAAATTATCGGACTTTTAGAGTGAGGGGGGAGGGGGAGAGAGGGAGAGGGAGAGGGGGAGGAAGAGGGGTGAGGGAGAGGGGGAAGGGGTGATGGGGAGGGGGAGAGGGAGAGATATGCATGCCTATCCCAACGATATTGTATGAAAGTGAGAGTTGGGTATGTTAGAAGGGCATGAAAGTATAATCAACGCAGAACCAGGTTCGTAATGTTGAAGTGAGAGAGAAGTTATGCTTGAAAGAAAGTGTTGGTGTAAAGATGAGAAAGGGCATGCTCCGTTGGTTCGGACATGTACAAAGAATGGTAGGTGAAAGATTAACAAAACAGATATACAATGCGAGAGATGAAATACTTTATTATTTATTTTTCTATACATTAAAAGATGTAATTCTCATAAAAATACTTTTCTAACAATATTACTAGATAGTATAACTTTGCGAGCCCCTACAAAGCTCTGCTTTTTGCTAGTTATATGTATAGATTATAGTTATTATTTTTTTTATTTTACGATCTTTTGTTATTCATACCTACTAATCTTACAAATGGGAAAGTGTGTTTGTCCGTCTTTCACGGCAAAACGAAGCGACGAATTGAAGTGATTTTTTAAGTGGAAATAGTTGAAGGTATGGAGTACATAGGCTACTTAGAGTCTCTTATAGTTGAAGGGATGGAGTGTTACTACATAGACTACTTTGTCTCTTTCTAACCCCCCCACTTCCCAAAAATGAATTTAACGCGAGCAAAACCGCGTGCTAAAGCTACTAATATCATAATTGTAAAAGTAACTTTGTTTAATTATTATTTTTTTATTTTACGATTTCCGTTTATTATTATTATTTAATTGACGATCGCAATGGAGAGTAGGTATAAATAATTATAATTTTGTTTACCTTACTGTGTACTAGCTGTTACCCACGGCTTCGCTCGCGCATATTTACCTTAGAATTTATTTAACCTTTCTTTATAAGCTACTTCCCTTATTTTACTCCCTTTGGGATCGAATTTTGAAAAACGTTTAAACACGTATTCTTATTATTTTTGTACTCAATTCATACGAAATTTCATGCAAATATGTCCAGGGAATAAAAAGTTTCATACAAACTTTCCTATCCCCTACTTCACCCCCGTTCGGGGTTGAATTTTGAAAAATCCTTCCTTAGTAGATGCCTACATCATAAGAGAAATACATATGTGTGCGAAATTTCAAGTTTCTAAATCTAAGGGTTTGGCCTGTGGGTTGAATAGTGTTACATCAGTCAGTCACTTTTGCCATTAAGCTTTTACGTCTTACGATTTTATTAGGGCGAGCGAAGCGAGCCCTACACTAGGCCACTTTCTATGCACTTTTGTGGTACATTTTACTTAAAAATTATCGGACTTTTAGGTTTGTGCTTCGACGTAGTAGTTTAAATTCATGTCTAGATATGTTATCTACCATAAAAATAGAGAGAGGGAGAGGGAGGGGAGGAAGAAGGAGAGGGAGAGGGGGAGGAAGAAGGAGAGGGAGGGAGAGAGGGGGAGGGGGAGGTTGAGGGGGAGTGAGAGGGGGGGGGAGAAGAGGGATAGGGAGAGGGGGTGGGAGAGGGAGCGGGAGATTGAGGGGGGAGGGGGAGGCTGAGAGAGTGAGGGGGGAGGGGGAGAGAGGGAGAGAGAGAGGAAGAGGGGGAGGGGAGAGGGGTGAGGGAGAGGAGGAAGGGGTGATGGGGAGGGGGAGAGGGAGAGATATGCATGCCTATCCCAACGATATTGTATGAAAGTGAGAGTTGGGTATGTTAGAAGGGCATGAAAGTATAATCAACGCAGGACCAGGTTCGTAATGTTGAAGTGAGAGAGAAGTTATGCTTGAAAGAAAGTGTTGGTGTAAAGATGAGAAAGGGCATGCTCCGTTGGTTCGGACATGTACAAAGAATGGTAGGTGAAAGATTAACAAAACAGATATACAATGCGAGAGATGAAATACTTTATTATTTATTTTTCTATACATTAAAAGATGTAATTCTCATAAAAATACTTTTCTAACAATATTACTAGATAGTATAACTTTGCGAGCCCCTACAAAGCTCTGCTTTTTGCTAGTTATATGTATAGATTATAGTTATTATTTTTTTTATTTTACGATCTTTTGTTATTCATACCTACTAATCTTACAAATGGGAAAGTGTGTTTGTCCGTCTTTCACGGCAAAACGAAGCGACGAATTGAAGTGATTTTTTAAGTGGAAATAGTTGAAGGTATGGAGTACATAGGCTACTTAGAGTCTCTTATAGTTGAAGGGATGGAGTGTTACTACATAGACTACTTTGTCTCTTTCTAACCCCCCCACTTCCCAAAAATGAATTTAACGCGAGCAAAACCGCGTGCTAAAGCTACTAATATCATAATTGTAAAAGTAACTTTGTTTAATTATTATTTTTTTATTTTACGATTTCCGTTTATTATTATTATTTAATTGACGATCGCAATGGAGAGTAGGTATAAATAATTATAATTTTGTTTACCTTACTGTGTACTAGCTGTTACCCACGGCTTCGCTCGCGCATATTTACCTTAGAATTTATTTAACCTTTCTTTATAAGCTACTTCCCTTATTTTACTCCCTTTGGGATCGAATTTTGAAAAACGTTTAAACACGTATTCTTATTATTTTTGTACTCAATTCATACGAAATTTCATGCAAATATGTCCAGGGAATAAAAAGTTTCATACAAACTTTCCTATCCCCTACTTCACCCCCATTCGGGGTTGAATTTTGAAAAATCCTTCCTTAGTAGATGCCTACATCATAAGAGAAATATGTGTGCGAAATTTCAAGTTTCTAAATCTAAGGGTTTGGCCTGTGGGTTGAATAGTGTTACATCAGTCAGTCACTTTTGCCATTAAGCTTTTACGTCTTACCAGTAGGTACTTAATGGTTAACCGATCATCTTGAAAATATAAAAGGGGCATAGGGTACCTGGGATAGGGATAGATGGAATCTCGAAATAAGTACTGTTCCCGAGGGATAATACAATTAATTTTAACGCGGGCGAAGCCTAGGGCAAACGTATGTCGTAGGTAGGTAGGTATATACCAATTTAAAAAATCGCCCAAATGCGAATCGTACTCACCCACTAAGGGTACCGTACCCATAATCAATAAAAAACGGCAAAAAAAACACGTTTATTATATTGGAGCCCCCTTAATTATTTATATTATTTTGTTTTTAGTATTTGTTGTTATTAGCGGCCACAGAAATATATCATTTTTAAAAATTTTAACTGCAGCCATCACGGTTCATGAGATACAGACTGGTGACAGACAGACGGACGGACAGCGGAGTCTTTATAATGGTTCTGTTTGCACTCTTTGGGTACGGAACCCTGCAAATCTATACTAATATTATAAGATTGTAGAGTTTGTTTGTTTGTTTGGTTGTACGCGCTAATCTCGAAAACTGCTGAACCGATTTGAATTTTTTTTTTTGAGTTGGATAGTCTGTTTATCGAGGAAGGTTATAGGCTGTATAACATCATGCTACGACCAGTAGGAGCGGAGCAAAGTCCGCGCGGACGAAGTCGTGGGAAAACAGCTAGTTACATATAAAAGGACAGATCAATTTGAATATATTTTACCCGACGAAAGAAGGTATTTTTTTTCGAACGGCCTTTTTAGCTGGCTATGTATGTGAGTAAGTACATAAATTTCCTGGCACACCCCCCAGCCACCCACAGCCCCAACGGCTGAACGGATTTTAACGTGTGCATTAGTTTCGTTTTATATCGCGCTGAGTTCTAATAGGCAACGATCCGTGAATCGTTATTCGTAGGAGTAACTATTATTTACTAATTTAATAATAACGAGGCGTTCAAGTTGTTTGGCTATTTGGTAATTTGACATTTTTAACAACAGTTTTAGCTCACGCCTCGTAACAAAACGAGCCGTTTTATTGATATAGGAAAAGGCCTACGTAAGAGTAACATAAATTATACAATGTTAACCGATTGCGCAACGCCAAAGTAGGGTAATGATTCAGTCAGCTTGGAAATCTTTTATTTCGCTCCGATGATAATTTTTCATGCGAAAACGGATTATCACGGAGATGACACTTACCCAGATCAATTTTATAGTTAAACTATCTAAATACAAAATTTCGTCAAAATGATTAGAGCCGTTTGGACAAACCAATAACATACAATTTACAAATAAATATACAAGAATTGCTCGTTTAAATTATAGGACACGGTTTCTCAAACTAATGTCTCATTGTACCCCCGTTAGTTTTTTAAGACAACGTCCACCCCTTATGAAGTAAGTTAGAGATGAAACTCTATGTATTAGTATCTTTGAGTAGCACCCTTAACAGAAGCAAATAATTTGCTTAATTTGGGGTTAGATCAGAAAGTTGTCCCGTGAATATTTATTATTATTATTGTATTATCCAAATATTTGAGAACTGAGTTTGTTTTAGGCGCAAGTTGAGCCAATTTTATAAGTAATTTTAGTCCAAACTCCAAATACGTATTCAGCAATTAATCGATTAACGAATCGATTAATTATATGCTGAATATATATTTGGATCATGATCTGGTGAAATGATATAATTTTGAATTTTCAACTCCGAAGTAAATAAAGCGGCAATTGTTAGTCTTACGATAAATATTGTTACAAAGAATAAACATTTTTTCTATTGCACGTAACTTTTGTTAATAATAATAATAATAATAATATACTTTATTGCACACAACACACATAATTTACAGTAGAAAATAACAATGTACGATAAGGAACGGAGTACAAATAGGCGGTCTTATCACCCATCAGTGATCTCTTCCAGACAACCAGCGACTTTAGTCTTATAATGAAATAAAATTACAAGTGTGTTATAAACTAGTTTCAACTAATAATAATATAATTTCACCAAGTGCCGACGATTGAAAGTGTAAAATCTATAACACATTTTTGAATTGCCCGCGATCTTCATGTCGCGAGGTAAAATCTTTTGCTTTCGGACAGGATTTCTTCGAATTCTTTCCCCTACTGCTTTGATCGCCTTTTGCATACGAACACTACATGGACGGCCAGATCTTTTCCTGTCACAAACAGAGGAGGTTTCATTGTACCTATCAATAGCCCGGTACACAAACATTTGACTAATACCAAGCGTATGGAGAGTTTTAAAAACTGCATTCGGCTCCATATCTACCTTGTATAATGCAATCACAGCGATTCGGGTTTCTTTATTGTCCTACTCTATTTTAATATCATAAAACATTTTACAATTTATTGGCGTAGAAATGAGAAAACACAATGAACAATCATATAAAAATGACAGATTCCATATTCAAATGTATAAATTCTGTCGCTGTACAATTGTTTTGAATACCCCAAGGGGTACGCGTACTCCACTCCGAGAAACCCCGATATAGGATATCTATTTATTGTATTAGGTACTTTGTTTTGTTAACTTCCCGCTACGTATGTAGAAAAGGAAGTTACTGATTTTGGCCCGGTTTTTGAAAATCGAGTTTCTCCACATCTCCACATTTTGAGGTCAAATATGTCTGTATGTATGTAAGTATGCCAACATCTCATAACTTTTCAACGGCTTGACCGATCTAAATGCGGTTGGCATTCTATTGGATTCCACTCAATTTAGAGATCCTGAAAATTTGAACCAACTCGGTTTAGTAGATTTTGAGTTTTTTTTAAAAAAAATCTCAAAAAACATTTGGCGAAACAGTCCTTTTTAGTATGATTTCCAGATAAATATACAGATGGATCACAAAATGCAATCAGTTCTTTTCCTTAAAGAATTGCATTCAATGCCGCAAATTGCGTCAAAATCGGTTTATCCGTTCGGGAATTATCGTTGACCAAAATATTTTGAAAAAATGTTTTTTCGACATAACTTCGACATAACATAACCAATAATTTTTCGACCTTCTGCAATATTTTAGTACTTAAAAAACTACGTGAGATTTAGTTTCAAAAATCAAAATCGCATCATGTTTTCAAAATTTACAGCTTTTTTAATATTAATATTACTTTACAGCAAACTTACCGACTGACTTAAAAATCGAATCCGCTTTTCTCTCTAAAAAACAACGTCGAAAACCGTAAATTGGATTAAATTCGGTCGATTTTTTGGGATTTATTAAAAACGTAAATTTTTGAAAAAAAAAAACTAAAACTTTAGATATTATTTCGATATGTTAAAGCCTATAGATTGTGTAGCTAAAAAAATATTTATGAGCTCAAAAATTGCGTTGATGCCATTCGAAATATGCAGCTTTTCAAAAATGGAAATAGGTACCGTCATTTGTAACAACATTTAGATTTTTGAACTCGTGAAATGAAAAAATCTATGCGTAGGTAGTTTTTGTTTTTATTGAACTTAGGTTTTTAAAATAGCTCAATTTAGCGGGAAATTTTAAACAAATGCGGGGTCAACCAGTTTACAGATGTTTTGTTGGTGTTCGTATTTTACTGATCCCATGTTGGTACCTAATTGTCAAACAGCTAGTTTTATTACATCTGCACGAATATTACCTATGTCTATTTGCCATTATGCCAGGCAGTTTAGATTTAGTTATATAATAGATAGTTTAGATTTTTATGATTTTTTTATCGATAAAAATCAAAAAACTACTTTACAAAATTATCTTAACACCTTTATATTATTTACAATTTACAAAAATACATATTAATAATAATAGCAGAATGCAATAATAATAAACAGTCATCACGTAGACTTTACATTAAGACACTGTATAGCCACTTTTGTTACATAATTATTTCATAAAAAGTTTTAATAAAAATTGGCGTGCAATGCGAAAACTATTGACGATACACGAAATAATTTTGTTTATAAAACCTACTATCATTTCTCATTTTGTTTTAATTAGTTAATCAAATATAAAAAAATAAAAACCTCTGTGGTCTACTGGACCAGCGGTGGCGTTGACTACATGAGGTCTCGGGTTCGATTCCCGGATCGGGCAATTAAAAAAAAGTGTTTTTTTTTTCAGTTTTCTGATAAACGCAAAGTTGCCCGGGATTCGAAAGTGCCCGGTTGGCGATAGGCTTGCCACATATAACATTTGTAGGACCAAGTATCTTCGACTAATTGTGGGTGCACTTGTTGTACCTCTGCCTACCTCTTCGGGGATACGGACGTGAAGATACTTTTTTTAGTTAATCACTAATCGAGTAGACTTAAAAAGCAATGACTCGTATCATTAAGATTTGAGAGTTTAGACGAAATATAGTAAAACCTGGTTAATTGGAATCATGAGGACCAAGGATTTTGTACCATTTAAAGAGGTTTCATTTATCTAATTTTCCAGTTAGACACTGGTTTAAAATTAAAGTTATTTCATTTACAGAGGCTTCATTTACAGAGGCTCCCGCTTAGAGCTCGAAATATACCGTTATTCTATTTATAGAGGTGGAAATGTTAATCTCTATGCGAAAGAAATTCAAATGTTTGCAAACTAGTGTGTCGAAACCTGACCCTTCTCCTTCGCAACCTGATGAAATGTCTCACTTATACAGGGGATTGAGCTGCAGTCCCAGTTGTAGAGGTAAACTTAAAAAAAAAACATAGAAATCAAATCTCATTTAACCAAGTTCGAAAAGTCCCATCAATAGAGGTAAAAAAGGGACCAGGACCTCATTGGAATTCTCAATAATAGAGGTTTCTCACTTATCCAGGTCCCTTTTAATCAGGTTTCACTGTGGGTTTTTTTATTATCAATAGGGAAGCGCTTGACCACGATCTCGCCTGATAGTAAGCTTAGGTGCGGCCTAAGATGGAACGCGCTTCCCTAGAAGGTACATGTTCACTCTTCTCTTGAAGATCCCCAGGTTGTACCCGTCGGGGAACACAAACTCAGGAAGTATATTCCAATCCCTTGCGGTTCGGATCAAGAATGTCGAGTCCACCGCTTTGTCCGGGTACGTGGAACGTCCACCATATAGCAATGCCTAGTATCTGTGCGCCTCGACGATCGATATAAAAACGGTGATGGTGGAATTAAGTCGTGCAATTCCGCAGCGCACTCTCCAAAGTGTATCCGATAAAAGACTGATATACTAGCCACTCTACTACGAATAGCGAGGCTCTGGAGTATTTTGCCTACCAGATCATCGTCGTTTATGAGACTCTTGGCACGCCTCTATCGCCTCAAGCGTCTTCAGCTGGTAGTTGTCGGATCCATCCCATAGGTGAAAGCAGTATTCCATGCACGAACGGACTTGTGCTTGATATAGATTGAGCAACTGTCCTGGGCTGAATGACTGTCTCACCTTGGCCAGAATCCCAAGCTTTTTTGAGGCAACTTGGACTTTTGATTCGATGTACGAACCAAAGTTGAGAGTAGGCGTTAAGGTGATACCAAGGAGTTCGAGGTGGTCAGTTATCGGCACGGACACACCCTGAAAAGAAGGAGACAGGTGGATTGGACTCCATTTAGCGGAGAATGGACACACCTGGTTCTTAGCCGCATTAAACTTGACCAGATTGGCATCGCCCCAATGGGAGACTGCCTGTAAGGACAGGTTCAAACGATCGACTATCGCCTCTCTGAGAGACCGGATCTCTGCCGTACTGGCTCGCGCGCTGGATGCATAACTCTCCACAACAGTGCTATCGTCTGCGTACCCATAGATACCGGGCTTCAGCAGATCGTTAATATGTAGCAGGAGTAGAGTTGCAGAGAGAACTGACCCCTGAGGGACTCCGGCATTTATAGTCATTTGGTCGGACGAGCAGCCGTCGACGACTACTCTAATCGACCGGCCACTCAGAAAATCTGAGATCCAGGCGCAGAGACCAGTAGGAATTAATTAAAAGTACCTTATACTTTGATATACAACGTTCATAATGCTGGAGCCGCACTTGCATCTATCATCACAAAGCTTCGTGCAATGACACGATAAATGCAGATGTTACCTCTACAAAGATAGATGCACTGCGGCTCCAGCATATGTACAGTGAACGCCTCGTTAATTTATTCGAAAATCAAACAGAGAACCATAATATCTGTTAATGAAAGTCTAATTTATTTCTTATCTAGGTATCTAGATAACAACTGTTAGCGATACTTTCATTCTGTTTTAGGTTCGTATTATAACTAATAATATTAAAAAATAAATATAATTAACTATTATGTTGATCAAACTCATCCAGCGATTTCATCGCATGGCAAAATGTTTTTTTTATTAAATATAAAAACATTCTTTACATTCAAGCCATCCTGTAAATGTTTAAACAACATCATATTAAAGCTACGTTTTAATTTATGAATTTACTATAGAAACAAGTTCATACTAAATTTATTAATGATTTTAACTTCCCGCTACGTATATATGTAGATAAGGAAGCTGCTGATTTTGCCCCGATTTTCGAAAATCGAGTTTTCACCAGATCTCCACGTTTTGAGGTTCTACCTTTTCCGAATATTTACATGATAACATCAATATGTATGTGTGTGTATGTAAACGTCTTATAATTTTTAAACGGCTTGACCGATTGATACGCAATTGCTGGTATTCAATTGGATTTCGCTCAACTTAGACTTTCCGAAAATTTGAACCAATTCAGCCCAGTAGATTACGATATTTTTGGCTTTTGGATCACGCGAAGGAAATCACTAACAGCTCGAGATTAATATTAATTTGTTTACAGGTCTAAAAGGAATCTGCAATTAATGGCGACTTCCAACTAATTACTAAGAGTTGAATTGCTACGGACTTAAAGCTTGGTTTAGAAAAATGCAAGCTCAGGCTAAAAAAACCGAGAAACGCGTGTGCATTGTTCCCAAATGTCCAAACAATTCAGTGAATGAACCGCGGAAAGTATTTCTCAAAGTGCCTACAAATAAAGGTACTCGGATGAGATGGCTGAAGCGAGCCAGAGCCGATATGAAGTATTTAGTGTACGAGGACATTCACTTCTGTGAAGATCATTTTGTGGTAAGTACCCTATTTTTGAATTGATAACTCCTTTACCCACGTTTAGCGATTTCTAGAAGCAAAAAAACTTATGCAAATCTATCGCAAATAAAATAAGTACTGAAGTCCATCTACATACAAAGGGCGTTCGAACTTCGACCAACGCACACATAGACATCCCTCATGGACACGATCAACGGTGGTTAATATAACGCATAGCGTTAAATTATAGCACGCTTTGTATACTCAATGTATACTCAAATAAAAAACTCGTACGCTATTTAGAATTGCATTCGACGCTATAACATATAATGTCACCCTATATATCTAGCGACCAGCGTAAGCCGAAGTTATAACATTATAACCTACGAAGTTACGAACTACGCGATATAACGAGTAACGTGCTAGACCGTATACGCTAGACGTTATAACACAGTTTATAGCGTTATAGCGCTCTGTCATCACTCGCTTTATGACGTTAAATGTGTCACTACACGCGCTATCTCGGCCGGCTCGCGTGATCAGTATTCTCTATTCTAGTTACACGTTATGATATAGTCTATAACGTAGGACTTTGTTTATTCCGCACAGCACCCAGCCGCTAGGTAATAGCGTGATAATATGTAGCTTATATGTTGACCCGACCTGTTAGTAATATTCATGCAAAATTTGAAGTAAATCCATGCAGTACTTTTTGAGTTTACCCCGGACACACATACAGACAAACAGATAAACAGACAAACAGACAAAAATTCTAAAAACTATATTTTTGGCTTTGATATCGATTATAAGTAGATCACGCCCCAAGTATTCTTTTAAAAAAATATTCAATGTACAGTTTTGACTTTCCTACGATTTTATTATATGTATAGATATAGATAACGTAGCGCGCTAGAAAAATATAGTTTATAAAAATATAGTTTTATAGTAGCATAGCAAAAATATAGTTACCTGCATTAAACACTCGCTATCACACTAATCAAAATGTAACCGGGGCCTAAGCCAAAGTGGATAACCCTAGCGCGACCGCCGAGCGTAGGTGTAAAAAGTGAAGTACTAGTACATGAGATTAACTTCTGTACTTATTTATTTTGTGTCTATATTTACATTTAGTCTCCTAGTGACGTATATCAAATTCTTGTTGTCACGAGATGTGTGGCGCTCATACTGATATTATAGGTAGACTATGTGAGTCATAGGCGCATATGTAAATAAAAATGTCTTGTTGATAGAAATAGAAAGAAATTCACATTATGTGTTGATGTTTCTATTTAATGGGCGTGTTCCTGACTAATGTCTAAATTCAGACTTCTAACAAAATTGACAGATACATTAAGTAATACTTTTCCAAGACACTCTATAGATAGTAAGACTGTGGTAAGACATAATCCAATGCCGCTATTTTACTCTGTAAGTCAAGGCGCCTTTGTATAATTCTGATTCTTTTTCTATAGGTGTTGACAGTTAAAGATATAAAGTATATCCAAGCTAAAACCGGCTAGTCAGATGCCTCGAATACAATTTATTTACTCTGACAGGTCTAAGTAGGTTTGGCAGACAGCAGTGGCGTAGCGTGGCTTGGCGGAGCCGGGGCTCCGTATAATTTTTTTGTGGGATCCTTATGAAGGGTAGAGGTTTCTCACAAAAGATAAAATATGTTTGCATAAAATTAAAAGAAATATTTACTTAAATATACACCCTCCTCCACTTTTTTTGAAAAAAAAAAAAGAAATCTTTTTTTGACTTTTGTCATTTGGGGAGTTTTTATTAATTTTTTCTTATGCATATTGGGGACCCCCGTGCCTCGGCCCCGTTTAGTTGATATGGCAGATACGGTGGTTACAGCGGTATGGAACGCTCTTGGTAGACAGTCAGACAGACTTAAGTCAAACAAGTTAACAGGAACTCACCCAATAACGCATGCGTACCTATATGTACAAGTTTTCTTTCTCTGTTTTTTGATAGGACGATTTTTTGCTTGTCTTACTCTCTCTACCTATACGGGGTGAAGAGACGGTCTACCGAAAATCGGATATTCGGAATGATTCTGATATGAAAATTCTGATAGTTGGGTTTTTGTTAACTAAGTACAACTTTAGAACTAACTAAAGAAAGAGTTACTTGTTAGTTTGGTACTGTTAATTATCTTATTAAAAATTCCTACTGGATTGTTACAGATTCCAAAAGATCTAAGCATGCTAAAGAAGTACAGTGATATGACCTACAAAGAATTCGTAGAACTAGTCACAACTAATAAATTGCCACGCAAATTTCAATGCCAAAGGCAGAAAACAGCTGCAACGCCTCCTGCGGCTCGGCAAAATACTTCTGGAGAACCACAAGCAAATGGTAACTTTTCCTATGTGTATTCGAGCTCCTTTTCCAAAAGAGGAATAGAAAAATTGCTTCACTGTAAGACATTTAGTAAAAGATTAATCGTTTTCCTAACATCCTGACTGCTACCTAGGTAGAGTTCTACTATGTTTGGCCCGAGTTTGTTATCACCGTCTTACCTAGAAATAAAGGCACGCTTTATCTGTTCTTATGCATTAGCGTCGGTGCTCCTCGATTTTAAGTTTCTATTTAAAGGGTAATGTAGATGTAAGCTTATATTTGTAACATTATATTTTTGACTATTACCACAATGACAAGCGATAGCGCATTGCGGCTGGAAAAAAGGTGGTGCTACTAAACTCGGTCGAAAATTTTCACTACTGTTGTCACTAGGTACCAGTGACAAATATTATTAATGTGTTTTCAGAAGGGGCCTGTACCGGCCGGAGGATATTTTTATACACATCTTGCATTAACTAAAAATACTTATTTACGCACGTAAGAAGTTATACTTCTTTGGTATAAGGTAAAAAAATCTAAAAATGTTATCCTTCGCGTTATCCTATGTTTATAGAGAATACGACACTAATAATAGGAAAAAAGATATTTATACATTGAAAAAACGTTTCACTATAACACATTATCTAGTAAAATAAATTTTAATTAAAATAATGTCGTAAAATAATTATTTGTACATAATTAAAAAAATGGACAAAATTTTTTTGAAAAACTAAATGTTGAGTAGCTAATTACATGCTGCCGGTCTTTCGTGCTGGTGTGCGCTCGCATCTTCTCATCGTTTTTCCATAAACCGCCAAAAGAAGTATAACTTTAATAATTCTTTAGACTAAGGTTTGCAAGCTTTGTTTGAAGTTGGTTTATAATTATAATATAGAGGGTAACCCGATAAATTTATGCATTTGACATTCCATACTTGCCATAACGTTGTCAATGCATCCTAGAACATCTCTGGTGTCTATAGACGCTGGTAGTCTCTATCAGGAGAACCATCGGCTTGTTTGATATTCTAACGCATGCATGAGCGTACCCAGGTTCTGGGCTGGGACCCCTCCTAGCCCAGAACCTGGGTATAGAAGACACTGGGTATAGAATACACTATATTTTTATCTTATACTTTTATAGTAGTAGAGAGGTAAACAAATTCCAGGGAGGGAGCAGCTGCCCCAGCCCCAGCTTCTCATCACAACACTCTTTTTTTATACATTGAAGTGTGAAACAAGAAAATTTAAAAAATAAGCGTTTATTATCCTAAACTCAAAAACACTCGCTGGCAATGACTCATTTTTCGGTGTACGTAAATACGATGTATCGCATGCTCTTTATTTAAACGTAATGAAACTTTCCGTATTAACGTTTGAGAAAAAATCTAAACGGTTGACCCTGCAGGCCGTCCCCGAAACTTCCCGATAAAGTAAGATATTTTAAACTCAAAGGAGTAAAAACTATAAGCATAGATTTTTTCAGTTAAAACATCTATTTTCTTAAAAATGGCAGTATATTGATTCTTTAAAAGATATATATTTTGGAAACGATGATCGATTTTTTCAAGTGCCATTCAAATCAATTTTTGAGATCTAAAATATTGCTTTAGTTAAATAATCGATAGGTTAATGAATTTCGAAGCAATAAAAAAAAACATTTTTTTTAATTTCCGTTATTGATAAATCCCAAAGAAATTGAGCGAATTTGATCCACTTAACGGTATTTGACGCAGTTTTTAAAGGAGAAATGTTGATAAGATATTTAAGTTAATTGGTGTATTCATTTGAAAGTTATTTCAAAAATATTAAGTAAGTTTCCTAAAAAAAACCTAATTTTAATATTTGAAACGCTATAACTTTTGAAAATTAGATTTTATTTTGATTTTTGAAACGGCATTTGATGTAGTTTTTTTAGTAGTAAAATAACGTACGATATGAAAAAACGATTAGTTAAAAATTTTCGAAGTTATGTCGAAAAAGCATTTTTTCAAAATTTCTCACAATCTACTGGGCCAAATTTGTTCAAATTTTCAGGAAGTCTAAAAAAATGGAGGGATGAGCTGTTTACAATGGTACATTAGACACGGTCGTAATGTAACTGATTACGGCATGATACCACCACAGTTGTTTTACTCACCTCTTTGAAAATGTTATTAAATCAGGTGAGTGAAAGTCAAAGGACTTCTAAACAGAAGGAAAAATACCTCTCAGTTGGCCTTATTCATATGCCAGTCAGTAACTTGAGACTTTTCTTTTTATACATACAGATAATAACTGTGGCTAGAAAAAATGTCGGCCTTTTAACAAACACGTTTAGTAAAAACCTACAAACACGGCTACAACATCGAGGATACCGCCTCCGCGGACGCGAAGTGATGTGCATCTTACAATATTTGCTAAATTTTAGGAAAATTGAAGGATAACGAGTATTTTATATGTTAATATTTTTATAATTAGAATTATGTTCTTTTTTTAAAATCAAAAATTCTAAAGGCGCATCAGACGATTTTTAGTAGGCGAAAATCTTAAGAGTTCGCGTCAGCAACATACTAGTATTTTAGGTAAAATTATGTCATTTTCATTTTTAATATTACAATCGGTTTGAAAATTAAAAATACAGTTTTAAGTTTTGACTTGTGTTGACAATCCTTATTTGCTACCAATTTTTTGATTAGATCATTGACTTATTGATAAGCCCCTTTTAGGCCGGACAGAGTTTTTGTCACTCACAGAACACACACAGAAGAATAAATCTACACTATAAATCGGTATACCAAGAATGATTCGTAATTCAATCGTACTGTTAAATTTTTGTAATATATTAATTTAATGTTTAAGCTGATAATAATGAAGACAAAACGAATGACGGTAAAAAAGATGATGATAAGAATGAAGCAATACATTTAGACAAATTCAAGAGGAGATTGGTTCGAGCAATCGCTCGATGTCGATTCGTGGAGAAAAAATCCGAGGAGGAGTTGTGGGCTACATTACAATTAGAAACTGGTTGTGACTGTCAGTTATTGTGGTGAGTTATATCCCATAAACGTGAAAGTTGGTATGAAATATATATGAAAAATATCCAAATATTTAGATGTTTGTTACTCTATCACGTAAAAATGGTTTGACCGATTTAGATAAAATTTGGCACACAGGTAGATGATGTGACCTGTATGATGATGTGAATAGCATGTAGGGTAATCTTATCCCAGAAAAATATGTTGTTCCCGTTGGATTCACCAAAAATTATAATGCAGCAGGCTGGAGGATATATTATGATAAGGTTGATTCGAGCAATTCAATTCGAGCTTGATGTCATTTCATAAAGGAAAATCCTACAAGGGGAGTCGCATCCACTTAGAAACACCGTCGCCGTTAAGTAATTGGTTCCAAAAAGAAGTGCTAAGCAAAAAGTGCCGAAAAAATTTGCACGGTAGTCATTGACATAAAAAACCCAAGATACACAATCTATGTCTCAAAAACGTCCTCCAAAAATGAGCGCACAATTTAAAATTGTACGTTAATTTCAAATAGAATCACATCGGTCGCGACACTGTCAATTTTATTTCTTTTTGTATATTGCTTTGTAAAAACAACTATAAGTCTTGCCCTTAAAGTTGGATATGCAAAAATATATGTTTTTGCCATATCCATAACTATTTAAATGAAATTAGGGACACTTTTAAGTGTCAGTTTTGTTCGGGACTGGGCATCTTGGCTTTTTTATATCAATGACGGTAGTTATAGATTTTCAGACATCGCGATGGTGTGGACAGAGCTTTAGAATTTTGTCATGATATACGGCGATGAAGTTTATTTAATCCATAAAATACTATTTATTAATTATCTTTAACTTACACCTATAATTACAGGTTTCATCGCCTATTCAGATAGCGTAGTTATCTTCCAACAATTTTTATTAATTAAAAGAGATTGATGAGACAGGGCCTCAAAGATCTACAATATAGCGTCAGCTGAAATGATCAAATTAATTTAATGACATTAAATTAATTTGATAATTTCAGCTGACGCTATTGTGTACTATGTTGTGTAGTGTGTACTATGTACATTGTACAATAAAATTAAACGTAATGAACGTGCCCATATTAAAATTGAACGGACACTTTTTAATAGCAAGTAATGACTTTAAAAGGAATATAGTTGGAAGTCATGTATAATCAAACCAAGGAAGTTACATTCTACCTGGAATGTTCACACGCGCTTCAAAATCGTTCAGAAGAGTACCACGACATTGGTAGAGTGTGTCTCTTTCTACTAAATAAAGCGCCAATCGCCGTATATAAGTGCGGCCATGCGTAGTTTGCAAATTACTACTAAGTAATTCTACTAATTTGCGTTGCATAAGCTTTGCGTTGCATAAGTAATTACATAATAATTAAAATAAGCACATTCTATTTCTCGACGTGTTTGAATAAAAGGGATTTAACGATTATCGTATATATAAAAATCTACCACCAGATAGTTTTATTTACACTGGCAATTGCAAGAAAGGGATAACATCCACTCTTGTCGTTGTCTTGCTCAGAACGTTTTTCCATTTATAAGTTCCTTGAATCAAACTTAGACGCTTTTTCTTTTTTTTATATCATAAGATAGCAAACAAGCAGATGGGTCTCCTGATGGCAAGAGTCAGCCATCGCCTATAGACACCAAAGATGTTAATGGTGCGTTGCTATCTTGTGGCGAGGTCTAATGCCACAAGCATAAGTTTACCGGCTACCTTACCCTCCAAACCGAAACACGGCAGGGACCAGCACTGACGCTATTGCGGCAGGAATAGGTAAGGCGGTGGTACCAGACCCGAACGAGCCGATGCAGAACTCTACTACCTAGTAAAACCTTATTTCAAGTCAAGCAAAGATTTTCTTTTACTGCCATAACGCTTCCACTTTCTATTAGTTTTGACCAACCAAACCAATAAGAAAAATGTCGGATAGGTAAGACGCAAATGGTTAAATAATCTGTTGTATAAAATGCAACAAAAATGAAAGTATTTATTACTATAGTCGAAACTTACAACACAGAAGGCTCTATAAACAAGCTACTCTTAGTATCATTCTTAAAAAAACAAAAAAAAAACATGATCATCTATTTAATCTATGAACTCACACGTTCAGAAATATTTTGCTTAAAACAAACTTTATTCATCTTTTAAATTTTAATTTTCAAGTGCTTAAAATAATCGTGAGGAGTGATACAAAAAATATTATATCTATGTTGACAATATATTGCAACGTGAATGGCTTAAAATATTATGTAGTAGTTATGTGTTCAAGTAATATTAATCTTTAAAAGTTTTCGTATACTTTAAGCATTATAAATAATGACCGTGATAAAATTTACATTTTTAGAGAATTTAATATAATGTAATACGATAAACATCTATCAACATGCATTGCTTTTAAGGCCAACTCATCATTCTCCTTTTAAACTTCGAACAAACGAACAAATCTTTAAGAATTCTCCTTGGAACATAAACTATATTGTAAGATGATATACACAAAAAGCAAAATATGTAGAACCAAACCTACAGAAATTACGTGGTCGTCAACGATTCAGTCAAAAAGTGGATCCGTGATTTTTCCCCGTGTTGGTTGGTCGTCAACGATTCAGTCAAAAAGTGGATCCGTGATTTTTCCCCGTGTTGGTCCCGGGCTCCTTTGAAGAATAGACCAACTGCCGTACTGCCAGGCAAAAAAAGGTCGTAAAGGCAACCAATTGGCTATGCGAGTCACTACCATCGTGGCTACTAGTTGGTAGAGTTCTGCATTGTCTCGCCCGGGTCGGGTACCACCGCCATACCTATTCCTACCGCAATAGCGCCAGTGCTTGTCACTGCCGTGTTCCGGTTTTGAGGGTAAGGTAGCCGGTAAACTTATGCATATGGCATTAGACCTCGCCACAAGATAGTAACGCACGATTAACGCCTTTGGTGTCTATAGGCGATGGTTGACTCTTCCCATCAGGAGACCCATGCTTGTTTGCTATATTATGATATAAAAAAAAAAGATCGATTGAATCATTTTCTTTCGGCGGCTGTCTAAATCGTAACTTGTTTTAGGAAACGATTACGTTTGGTTACGTTAAAAAAGCTGCGGCGACTATTAGCTGCTCGAGACAGATTAGATAACATAACTCAAGTGGCCCGACTCACCGTGACCGATTGGCTGGTGTTCGATTTGTTGCTGGTGCATGAAGACGTCGATGTTATTGGACTGGTAATACGCTTCTTATATTTTAATAATACAAATGTCGCAGTGAAAATGTAGTATCGCCGTTATACAAAAGGCGTCGTAATATTATGAACAAAAACGTTCAGTACAAATTGCTAAAGGCAAATTATTGATGATTTAAATTGGTGGCGGTGATACCAAATACCCGGGGAAGAAATTTTCCCCATGTTGATCCCGGGCTCCTTTGAAAAATAGGCCAACTGCCCTTCTGCCACGCAGGTCATAAAAGGCGACCGATTGGCTATACGAGTCACTAACATCATGGTTATTAGGTGGTAAAGTTCTGCATTGTCTCGCCCGGGTCTGGTACGCCTTAATTATTCGTGCCGCAATAGCGTCAGTGCTTGTCACTGTCGTGTTCTGGTTTGGAGGGTAAAGTAGCCGGTAAACTTATGCATGTGGCGTTAGACCTCGCCACAAGATAGAAACGCAGCATTAACATCTTTGGTGTCTACAGGCGATGGTTGACTCTTACTATCAGGAGACCCATCTGCATGTTTGTCATCTTATAATATAAAAAAAAGCGAAAATAAGAAGTGATAGTCCCAAACGATAATCTCAAATTCTAAAGATAACTAGGGAAGTGGGAACGCGAACACGATAATGTAAATTATCGTGTTTATATACATACTAGCGGCCCGCCCCGGCTTCGCACAGGTATAAAATATATAGCCTTTGTCACTCAGTGAAAAAAAAAAAGATTAAAATCGATCTAGTAGTTTTGATTTATTCATTACTGCCCGTGGCCCGCACGCGTTAAATTTGGAGTAAAACAACCCCTTTCCCTATACCATGAAGATTTCCTGCTATCTTTGGAATATCTAAATTCATTTTTAGTTTTTACAGTTTTACCTATTTCTTTTTTTTTACAATTAATATATTACAGAATGTCTTTATATACAACGTTCACAGCTTTCTTGCCATTAGACAATACAAACATGTTTTCTTTAGAGGTTACTCTTGAAAGAGCAATATACAGTTGGCCATGTTAAAAACAGTTGACGCTCAAATCTCAACCTGTAACGTTGAAGGTTTGACCCTGCGATTTATTAACCCTTTGACCCTACGGGTTGGGTTGTACTTTATAATAAAGTATTGTACTTTATTTTGAATAAACTTACTTTATACTTTTTAAAGGCAATAAAGTACGTGAAAATACTTTATTTTATAATTTCACTTAAAATTGTCAACTTAAAAAGGAACAAAAACTTAATCACACAATTAACTTTTTATTTATAACAAAACTGATGCTGACCATTTTTAAACATCATATTAAACGTATTTTTTGTATCGTTTCACTTTACTTGATTTTTTGTTGTATGAAAATATTGAATATATATAAAACTCTCATTTATAGTTTTTTCTTTATGGTGCAACCAGTGACGAGACGAAACTAATTGGTGAAAAGCATTGTTAGATATTGCTAGAAGTAACAAAAAATATGTATGGTATACGAATAGCACAGCTAATAAATAATAATTAATTTTTCAATCTTGTACTTTATTATTTAACCTTAAAAAGAAAGTTTACTCTATTTTTTCATTTAAAAGGTGGCAACCCTGCCTACGGGACATCCCTGAAACTTCTCACTAAATTAAGGTATTTTAAGCTCAAAAGAGTAAAAAATGTAAGCATAGATTTTTCAGTTCAAACATCTATTTTGTTAAAAATGGCAGTATTATTAATTTTTGAAAAGCTGTGTATTTGAAAACGATGATGGCATTCAACTCAATTTTTGAGATCTAAAATATTGTTTTAGCTAAATAATCGATAGGTTGAAAAATTTCGATGCTATGCCAAAAACATTTTACTGTTAATTTTCTTCATTGATAAATCCCAAACAAATTGACCGATTTTGATTACATTAACGGTATTTGACGCAGTTTTTAAAGAGCAAAAACTGATAATATTTTTAAGTCAACCGGTAAATTATCTTGAAAATTATTTAAAAAAAGTTAAGTAAGTTTGCTAAAAACAACGTAATTTTAATTTTTGAAAAGCTATATGTTTTGAGAATTAGATCCGATTTTGAGTTCAGAAACGGCATTTGACGTAGTTTTTTTAGTACTAAAATATCGTAAAACACCAAAAAATGATTAGATGAAAATTTTCGAAACTATGTCGAAAAATCACTTTTTTCAAAATTTTTCGTCAACGATTACTCCCAAACGGATAAACCGATTTTGATGCAATTTATGTGTTAGACGTAGTTTTTTGAGGAATAGAACTAATTAGTTTTTTTATACTCAATCGGTATTAAAATCTGGAAGTTATATTAAAAAAATACTGTTTAATCAAAATTTTTTTGGTGTTTTTTCAAAATTTCTCAAAATCTCTTGGACCGAATCAGTGCAAATTATCAGGAAATATAAGTTTAGCGGAATCCAATCGAATGCCATCAACCGCGTTTCGATCAGTCTAGCCGTTCAAAAGTTATGAGATGTTTACATACACACATACATACATACAGACATACTGACGTCATCGTGAAAATAGTCGGAAAAGATTCCTAGGACCTCAAAACTTGGATATCTGGTGAAAACTCGATTTTCGAAAATCGGGATAAAATCAGTGGTCAGTCAATCAGTAAAAAAAGTTAAAAAATGGTTTGCTAAATCACGTTTTTTTACATTGATTGTTAAATAACAGTTTTACAAAAATTATACGATGTACCTGAAGACATTATCTAAGGAATATGCTAACTTATTGCATGATAGAATGTACTTTACTTGATCATATAAAATTCCGAAAACAGGCTAAAACACCTCTAAAACAAATATGTAATTTGTTAATACTATTTCTAATCATCCACTTGATTTTTAGTTTAAAAAAAATGTAATAAATTTTGGTTTTCAGCTGAAGTCCTATATTTATTTATCCGAAAATTAACACGTTTCCTAGCAGTTTCAGAACAAACCGCGCGCGCGCCGCCGACCAGCCGGTAACCCTGCAACCATAGCGGTTGCAGGGTTACCGGCTGGTCGGCGGCGGCTCCTGCATTTTAAATCTGTAATATCTTCGAAAATATTCATTTAAATTACATGCTGTAAACGGCCATATTGATCTATATTAAATCAACAATATATTTAAGGTATTTAATTGAATAAGGATTAGTGCTGTATTGCTAAAAAATGCTTCGAAAAAAGCCATTATTTCTCGTAAAAAGTAAATGAAAAAACAAAATGATTTTGAACACAAAATGAAATTGAAACAAATTGTGGGTTATCCATAAGAGATAGATACATACCATCGCGGAGTTTTCTGTAGACCTTTTCAAGGTGTACAAATACTTAGTACATTATTTTGATAAATCTCGTAGGGATTATTAGCCAGCGTTTGCAATGTAAGCGGAAAAAAATATAATTATTTACGACATGACATCAGAAAACTCAAAAATTGCAGTATTTCTCTACAATATATTGAATGTTATTATACATATAAACCTTCCTCTTGAATCACTCTATCTATTTAAAAAACCGCATCATAATCGGTTGCGTAGTTTTAAAGATTTAAGCATACATAGGGACACAGGGACAGACGGAGAAAGCGACTTTGTTTTATACTATGTAATGACTAGCTGTTGCCAGCGACTTCGTCCGCGCGGACTTCGTTTACTCCGTACAGCACCTCCCCCGTAGGTGATAGCGTGATAATATGTAGCCTATATGTTGACCCGACCTGTTAGTAATATTCATTCAAAGTTTGACGTAAATCCATGCATTTCTTTTTGAGGTTACCCCGGACATACATACAGACAAACAAATAAACAAATAAACAGACAAACAGACAAAAATTCTAAAAACTATATTTTTGGCTTAGATATCGATTGTAGATCACGCCCCAAGTATTCTTTTTAAAACATATTCAATGTACAGTTTTGACTTTCCTACGATTTTATTATATGTATAGATTTTTCACAGGAAACGACGTACGAGGAAACTGAAGTTTTCGAAGACTTGCATAATTTGGTAAAAAAATACATGATAGAATCGGATCTAGAAGGTGATGATCTCGCTAAAGCGTGGATGTATCTGACCATAGAATATAATGGAAGGTGAGTAATCAATAATCACGCCACAATAATTTTCTCCCAGTTGATTCGGTCCACTTTACGTATGAAATTCCAATTTAAGTATACTTACTAAATGTAGCAATATATACTAAATGTTCAAAAAACATGGTCACCGCACGCTGTACTAATGCATCTAGTTGCGAGTTCGGTAAAACGCTTTATAAATAATGAAGTTCTATGTGCTCTCCGTACTAAACGTCTTTGTTGGAAAATTAGGTAAAAATTGAAATAAGTACTTATTAATTTTCTGCTACATATGTAGACCACATGAATACTAATAGACACGCTATTGGGAAAGAAAAATGTCGCAGGGCATATGAGCAAACGCTCCTATTACTGTCAAAAATTACATACATTTGTAGGTTATATTGTGAAAAAATATAAATAAACCATGTTGTACTGTTTTATCGTACCGAATGAGATGACAAGGTTTAAAAATCACCCTTGAAATGATTTTATTTCATTGGTAAGTAGTATAACTCTGTATTTCTGTATGTGACCGCAAACTACACTTAGTCTTGGGTTATAACAGGTCGAATCAGATATCTGTTGATCCTGTTACTGTTACTGAAAAATAACAGATGTCAATATCTGTTACTAAAGAACAGCCTGTTATTTTTCCAAGCACGGTCGGTCTCAGTATATAATTCACGTACAGTACAAAATATCTAAGTAGCATATTACAAAGTACTCTGTGGTGAGTAGAGAGTAGTGAGTACTAAGGCCATTTTAGTAGACGACATTTGGCAGATGCCAGACACGTACAAGTTATATGGAGCTACTGCGTTTTAGATCCCATTTCACATTCTTAGATTTAAGATCTGACAAATATGACCTTTTAAATTAGCCCTACTTTAGTTGATTATTGTTTGATATAACCTTAAAAAATGTGTAAACGGTTAACCCTGCAGTCCATACCCCGAAACTTCCCGCTAATATGAGGTATTTTAAGCTAAAATGAGTAAAAACTATAAGCATAATAATATATTTTTTTAGTTCAAACATCTACATAGATAGTTAGTTAAAAATCACAGTAGGCTATATTGATTTTTTAAAAGTCGTGTAGGTATTTTGGAAACGATGATCAATTTTGATTTTTCAAATGGCATTCAATTTAATTTTTGTGATCTAAAGTTCTATTTTAGCTACATAATTGATAACCGATGGGTTGAAAAATGTCGAAGCAATATAAAAAAAAAAACATTATAATAAATATAACTAGGTACCAGTTCTGCTAATCACCCGAACCGTGGGATGCTTTTTATTCATATTTTTTTGCAAATACGGATGATCAAAAGATAATTAAGCCTTACATAGATATATTGCAGCTTGCATAGTGGTCACCTACATCTACAAAATGGTCCCACACACACACAACACTGTCATCTTTTATTTACATTTGCCATTTTGCTGAACTAATATTATAAAAACTTTTATACAACTTCAACCTAAATTATTTAAATTTAATAGATAAGTATATCCTATCAGAACTGCTTAATTTATTACCTATATATACAAAAAGAATATGAATACCTACTAAGTATTTTTATTCGCACTAGTAAACCTTTTGTTTACAAAACAATTTTTGTTTTCGCTAAGTAAATTCAAAGCGAAATCGAAAGAATATAATCCGAAAAACGGGATAGAAAACAAATTACCAAAGAAACGTTATGACCTGGGTGTCTAATTAATATCACCTTTATGGTTAAGTCATAAAGTCGTAGTTACGTTGAACATTTTGTAGCCAATGGCGTCAATGCCAACAAAGACGTTCGGAAACGCGCCATTATATAAACTTTTCGAACTTTCAAATAATTTCTGTTGTAATTTTACTACGAAGAAAAAAATATTTTACCGTTATTTAAATTTTGTACGAGTACCTATATTGATGATTTTATGCAAATAATTGAGATCGACCTTTTTGTTCTTACATACCTAAAAAAGGACGTAATATTTCAACATATCGTTAGAAGTATTCTTGCAGTGTTTCCGAATTGAAAATTAGGAACAGGAACAGATAACAGATTATACGACTAGAAACAGTTGTCACTATTCTAGGAAGATATTTTGTATATAAAAGATTACTATTTGAATTTTCGGATAATAAATACTAGGTGCTTCTCGTTTTAGCAGATTCAATTAAGCGGGTGTGAGCGAGAGAGACTAATACATACGAAGAACAGGTAACACGAATATCTGTTATTGAGTAGGTACCTAGTACCTAGTACCTACTGTGACTGAAGAACGTAGTGCAGATTGTGATTCAGTATTGTGACTGATATTTTTCAACAGATATTTGATATTGTAGGAACAATTGTTATCTAGTATTTACGAATACCTGTGACTTGTATCTGTTACGATAAATACGCCTCACTACTAACTACACTGACAAACTAAGAAATTGTCTTGAAAGGCGTGTCCATTTAATCCGTGATAAGGAAGTTACTGATTTTGTCCCGATTTTCGGAAACCGAGTTTTCACCAGATCTCCACGTTTTGAGGTCCTGGGAACCTTTTCCGACTATTTTCACGATGTCGTCAGTATGTCTGTATTTATGTATGTATTTATGTGTGTATGTAAACATCGTATAACTTTTGAACGGCTTGACCGATCGAAACGCGGTTGATGGCATTCGATTGAATTCTGCTTAACTTTGACTTTTTGAAAATTCGGATCAATTCCGTTCAGGAGATTTTGAGAAATTAAAAAAAAAACTTAAAATAGCTTCTAGGTCAATGTACCGATTGAGTACAAAATCTAATCAGCCCTATTCCTCAAAAAACTGCGTCCAATGCATAAATTGCATTAAAATCAGTTAATCCGTTCAGAAGTTATCGTCGACGAAAAATTTTTAAAGTGTTTTTTTGACATACATTTCGGTAACTTCCAAATTTTTCAACCAATTATTTATTAATCTCCTACAATATTTTAATACTTCAAAAACTACTCGAATGCCGTTTTAAGAGTGAAAATCGACTAAAATTTTCAAAAGTTACAGTTTTAATACTACGATCGGCCTTTATGCATTCATGCATCCCAAAGGCTACAAATTACCACTTTTTAATATAAATTTAAATAGCAACAATTATAATCTGATTTAACCTTATTTTTTATTGTTATTCTTTGAAATGAAACTGGCCTTAATTTTACCCAATTCTTATTAGTTCAAAATTGTGTTATTCTTCAGCGAGCGCCAGTGTTCCCCGATGCTGCTACAAAAACGTTGGTACCAGTTAAAAGAAAGTGCCAGACAGAGCTTTTACACTTTCTGGTATTCTTACCGCGGCAACGATAGATTTCTCGAAGTGGCGATGCATCAAAAACCGACGCAGTTACAAACGACCATCGCCAAAGAGTAAGTACGCCAAAGAGTAAGTAAAGAGAAGTACGATCATCGTTTTTTTTAAAGTGAAACTTCCTTAGAATCGCTGTGTATTGAAACGAAAAAGCGACAGTCATAAAGTATGTGTATATGCATGTGTAAGTGTATGTGTGTATGCATATAGGTACATATGTATGGTATGATATATTATATAAATTATTAAACATTTTCTGCAAATATGAATAAATTATTTACATATAAGTACTAACATAGACATTAAGTTTATAAATTATTACTAATAAATGCTATGGATGTTTTATCTGAAAATAAAGTATTATTATTATTATTATTAAAGACAAACACACCAAAACATCTATAACTATATAAATGAAATTCCCGCAACACTCTCTGAATACCTGAACAGCTCGATTCCTAAGTTTTTTTTTCATATCATAAGATAGCAAACTAGCAGATGGGTCTCCTGATGGAAAGAGTCAACCATTGCCTATAGACACCAAAGGTGTTAATGGTGCGTTGCTATCTTGTGGCGAGGTCTAATGGCACATGCGTAAGTGTACCGGCTACCTTACCCTCCAAACCGGAACACGACAGCGACGAGCACTGACGCTATTGCGGCAGGAATAGGTAAGGCGGTGGTACCAGACCCGGGCGATACAATGCAGAACTCTACCACCTAGTAGCCACGATGGTAGTGACTCGATAGCCAATCGGTCGCCTTTTACGACCTGCCTGGCAGAACGGCAGTTGGTCTATTCTTCAAAGGAGGCCGGGACCAACACGGCAAAGTGTCCGTCGCAGCCAGAACTGCAAAAAGCGAACTCTAATTATTTTTTTAAGTTTGTGAGATGGTCATTTTTATTACACAGGCACATTATTACAAATCAATTATTATTTTATTATTATTAATATTAACGTTATATTTTCCTAGTAGGTATTTTAACTTTAATTTAAAACTGTTGTATACAAGTTTATATTGACTGAAATAAAGCAATTATTATTATAACAACTTTTACCTTTGAACTACCTGATTCGCGCAGCTTCGCCTGCAAATAAATTAACATGCCAACGTTCTAACATAATATATAAAATATTGCGTTGTATAATTGTAATTACTTAATTTCATACAATTTTCATCTATTTCACCATTTTAACGGATGAATATTGTAAAATCCTCTTTATTTCCTCGTCTACATCCTAAAAATAATAACCTCTGGGAATAATAATTATAGTCTTCTTAGTGCAAAGGTCTAGGCTGAGCGTGGTATATCAATCATGAAGTCAGGACTTTATATATACAAAGATATTTATAGTACATAAATATTAAATAATAAATGTATTCTGCTGCCCCGTTGGTCGAGTGGTTAGCGACTCTGACCACGCAATCGACGGGGCTCGGGTTCGATCCCCGACGGGGACAAGCATTTATGTGATGAGCGTATATGTTTGTATTTCCGTGTTTTGGTGTTTATTAAGTATATTCTAGTTTTATATATGTATTTCAATGTATTAGTATCGTTGACTAACACACATAACACAAGCAAATAACTTGCTTACTTTGGGGTTAGATCAGTAAGTGTAATATGTCACGTGAATATTTATTTTATTTGTAAATGTGGACAAATAATGTAGAGGCGCAATACAAATAAGCAAAGATTGTCACGTATGGCACTCGGTTCTCTCCGCCTACCCCGTGAGGGGTCTGGTGTGGAGTATGTATGTGTCGTGGCCAGATCGTAGAATTGCCTACGTCATGAAATGCTCGAGAAAATCATGAAATCGTCGCATTTCATGAGGTGGGTAACTAAAATTTACTAGATCGTTAAATCGTTAACATTTCACGATTTTATCATCCACGGATTGACCATATCGTGAAAATTGGATGTCCATAAGATATTTCATAAAAATCCAGAATTTATTAGTAACTTATTTATAGTTTTTGAGTACGACAGACATTTATAAAAACTAGGAACGCTAGGAAATATTAAAAATCCTCGCAACTTAGTTTTCTTATCATTGGTCTGATGAACGAACATCATGATTTGGGCCAATAGACGGTGAAAAATTTCATAAAATGCAACTGTTTCGTAAAATTCTCAAACATTTCACGATGTGGGCAATTCTGGGATCTAGCTACGACATATTTATAAATATTAGCTGTGTAAACACATTATTTGTAACATATATTACTGTCATGTCGAACAACCAAAAAATGATAATGATTCTGTTATAAAAATCGATATCCCGATACTTACGAGTTATCGTTATCGATATGAGAATACCTATCAATATTTTTGACTTTAATGCAATATTCCCACTAACATCAATTTTGTTAAAAATCAACATCTCGGTACTTACGAGATATCCTTATCGATTATCTTTATGAGCATATCAATATTTTTGACTTTAATGATAATAAATAAATATAATCCAACAGCATCGATGTATTGATTCTGTAAAAAAATTCGATATTTCGATATATATCTACGAGTTATCCTTATTGATATAAGAATATCAATATTTTGACGTTTATGCAAATTCTACCAACATCGATAATTATAGCCCATTTCTAGTACGATGCGATTTGCAGACGAGCTTTGTATTTTTTTTTTATATCATAGGATAGCAAACAAGCAGATGGGTCTCCTGATGGAAAGAGTCAACCATCGCCTATAGACACCAAACGTGTTAATGGTGCGTTGCTATCTTGTGGCGAGGTCTAATACCACATGCATGAGTTGTATAGGCTGGTCTTCATTTGTACAGGCTGACTCTAAATAATGATTAAAATTACTTGTTTCAGATATACTTCTATTATAACACGATCTTTTCCGACATGGGAAGAGCTGGTGCAGAAAAAGAAAGTTATTTTGCTTGAAGATTTTGTGAGTAATTAATAATACTACATCCCCGTTTTAGTCCGAGCCGTTTTTAGGGTTTTGAAGGAAATTGAGACCCTTATAGTTTCGCTATGTCCGTCCGTCCGTCCGTCCGTCGGTCCGCCCGCAGTCTAGCGCAGAGATTCTTAGTACTAGAAAGCTGTAATTTGACATAAATATACATATTAGTCACGGCAGAAATTGGTAACATAAAATCTTAAAAATTATTTTCTTCAGGTAACATGTAAAGTGGGGATGTTAATTTTTTCGTTTATCCCATAATGTGGAGTGTCACTAGATAGTTTTGTAAAAAATATTGTAGGTTTATGGAAACAATTTTTCGATTAAGGGGCCTCTTTATGAAATATTAGAGACCTGCCCGCGGTTTCACTCGCGTAGCCTTTGTTCCCGTGGAAATATCGGAAAGGTTTATATACTAAAACCTTCCCCAAGAATCAATCTATCTATTAAAAAAACCGCATCAAAATCTGTTGCGTAGTTTTGAAGATTTAAGCATACATAGGGACAGACAGAGAAAGCGACTTCGTTTTATACTAGGTAGTGATGAAGCTTAAAAATGCTATTTTTTGTTAGAGTCAAGGGTCGTCGTGGTGTCTTGGCTGGCAGAGGGGGGGAAGGGGGGGGTCTCTGACAGCCACGGCAGCTAAATGAATAGTCGACCAACTTGTAAAATGTACTTGGAGAAGTTTTAATAGGTGCCTATATACCCTATGGCATATTTAAATTTGTATATAAAATACTCCACTTTGGTGAAGGTTGTTCTAGTGACTACTACTTGGACTATTATAGAAGCCTGGTGGCTGAGTTATTAATATTGGCCAAGAGTGTTACAAGAAATAATCTATTCAGACCACCCAGTTGTCGAGCGGTTGGACCTGGACTACGAAAGCAATAGGTCTCGACTTCGATTCATGACAGGGACAAGCGTTTATGTGATGACCAAAAGTGTTTGTATTTCTGGGTTTGGGTGTTTATTACATCGCAAGTAAATCGGATGATGGAAGAAATGACCGACATGTATAAACCCGATGGGCCTTTTCAAGTAACTTTGCCTTCCTGCTTGACAATTTGTAACCTTGCGGCTACATATATGAGCCTATGGCGAAGTATCGCGCTAGCACGATGTATCAGACTATCGCGGAACTGCATCGCGAAGGGGCATGACGCGTCACTGCAGTGGGGTCAAACTGTGGTCCGCAGGTGATATTTGTGCAGCTCACTACACAGAAATAATGTTATCATTATGACAAACAATAATAATAACAGCAAACTATAATTTCCCCGTGTACATATGTTTAAGCAACTTCATGTATGAGTCGTATTTTGATTTTGACCTTGTGTATCGACGTAATATGCTATTTGGTTTAAAAAAAATAACATATGACGATATGACCTTACATATTTATCAAGGAGTGTCTAGCTTCGTAATCTTTCAGCGAATGAAATGCAGTAAACAGTAGCATAAAATTTAATATTTTAAGCAACAAATATTAATGAATTAAAAATTTGAGGAGAAAAGAATTTAAGGAATGTTACAATATTTTTGTTTGTTTTGTCGTTGGCCGCATATTTGTCATCAGCCGGCCGGACAAATATAACCTACATGCCCCGGTTTGATGACCAGTGATATTATGACGTCATTATGATGTAAGCAGTTGTCGCGATGTAGTTTGTGACAACATCGTGCTAGCGCGACACTTTGCCGTAGGCCGATGTATGTAGCCGTTCTATAAGGGGACATCCATAAATTACGTCACATGTTAAAGGGGAGGGAGGGGGTCGACGAAATGTGACTTTGTGTGACAAGAGGTAGGGAGGAGGACATTTTTCAAAATATAATATTTTATATCTAAGTATTATTAAAACACTAAATTTAAAAAGATACCTGTGTAAATAAAAAATAATCGAATTAGATCATTATTGCAATGTAAAATTGTAAAATATGTGACATCACACTAGGTGGTCTCACAAATGTGACCAGCTGTGACAAGGACGGGGAAGATCAAAAAATCATGAATTTCGTGTGACGTAATTTATGGATGACCTCTAAGAAAAATGATTGGCCAAACGCGTCACTAAGGTCGAAAAAATTAGGTGTAAGAGTTCTGTAATGTTTCGTACGGGTCTGCTTGCCTTACCTCTTCCTGTCTTATGTTTGTGCCGTTGAATGTTGTCTTTTGACATTACAGTTTCAGTATAATACAATGCGGTTTTGTTGATTCTTATTTTAATTACGTTTTCTTTTTAGGAACGGATCAAACCTAATGCAAAGAAAGGTCATACTGGTAAGTAATAATATAATACTTAAGCACATAACAAAGAATATCCTTGAGATCTTTATCGTCTGATCTTCATTAAAAACACTGACCACAGAGCCCATAGACACCTAATATCAGGCGAACGGCTTCTGCCAACACATCTGGCTTATAGTTTCGATATACATGTCCACGCGTTAAAATTCAATTAGTGTCGACCAATCAGATACTCTGTACATCACTATCTTTCACTGTGGCCTTGAGTTAGCCAATCAAACGCTTCGTATTACCTCAGCTAGTTGCCAGAATACATTCAATACGGAAAATTAAATAGGTATTATGCGTCTATGGGCTGTGTGGTCGGTGGTTTGAAGTAATCTTATTATATTACTTGTTGAGCAGCTTAGAGATAGACTAGAGCAAAATTATCAATGTTTATCGTGCCGATATTTTTAACACTACAAAAAACATCGACATTTCGTAATATGAGTTTTATTGACCGTTTTTTGTTAGTTTTATAAAAGTTTGACCGCCCCGTTGCTGGAGTGGTTAGCAACCCTGACTACGCAATCGACGGGGCTCTCGGGGTCGATCCCCGACGGGGACATGAGCATAAATGTGTGATGAGCATAAATGTTTGTATTTCCGGGTTTGGGTGTTTATTAAATATATTACAGTATTTATATTGTATTAGTAGATAGCGTAACACCCATAACACAAGCAAATAATTTGCTTACTTTGGGGTTAGATCAGTCAGTTGTCCCGTGAATATTTATTTATTTACTAGCTGTTGCCTGCGACTTCGTCCGCGCGGACTTCGTTTACTTCGCACTGCTCCTCCCCCGTAGGTGATAGCGTGATAATATGTAGCCTATATGTTGACCCGACCTGTTAGTAATATTCATGCAAAATTTGAAGTAAATCCATGCAGTACTTTTTGAGTTTACCCCGGACATACATACAGACAAACAGACAAAAACTCTCAAATTTATATTTTTGGCTTCGATATCGATTATAGATCACGCCCCAAGTATTTTTTAAAAAAATATTCAATGTACAGTTTTGACTTTCCTACGATATGTATAGTTCATCCAAGCGGTAAAGGCTTAGAGCTTGTAGATATTTGCCAAGGCTCGACAAACGTGTAGTATAAAATATCAGACAAGCAAATATTTGTTTGTTATAATATAAATAAATTTGTTAATAGCTCAGCAGCGATCAGATATGCGTCATATGTTCTAATTTACGTACTCTTTGGTAAATAAATATTTTATATATATTTTTCTGATTAACTGAATGTTACTGAAAATGAAACTGAATCTGAAAGATAACTGATAGTTTTAAAAAAATATTTCAGAAATCCTTCCTGATCTCGAAGTTATTGAACCAGCAGTTGAAACAATTGATCTGGATGAAGTCTCGGATTCTGTTAATATAAATGCACATAAGCAATCAACTGATTCCATAGAATGTACATCAGGTACAAACACGCTAAATAATTTAGCAGAACATTCAACACTGACTTCAAAAGACTTAACGGAAAATTTAGAAGCCACAAACAATGAAATCGTTCATGTTACAACTGATCTCGCAAAACACAATGAAAGCAGCAATGATGTATGTATTGTTAAAACTGAAATAGAAGATGATGAAATAGATGATGTTCAAATACTTGAATCAGAGGAAAAGTTATCAGAGCCTGACGAAAACGTAAAAGAAATTGTTGATAACGATGTCAGAAATGGCACAACAGACACCCATGTAATTGATGATAACTTAAAAGTAAACACTAGCAGTAATGTGCCAATTATTATAAATGATATACAAGAAACCGATAATCACAATGATAGAGATGTAGTAACCGATATGAATGATACTCTAATTGAGAATATTAATTATTGCGTTCCAACTATCACAAATGATAACCAAATTGATGATGTTATTCGTTTAAATGACAAAATAGTAACAGATGGTGATACAATGATTTTAGAGCAAACAAACGATATAACTTTACCTAAAATAACCTGTGTATTTGGAGGTGTACAATTACCAGAAAAACGTGATGGTTGTGGAGTCGATACCAATGATATGGTTGTATCAAACGTTACATCAGATGATGTATCTAAAGTGAATGCCGACAATGTGCCCCATGATATAGTAGAAGCAACTAACAATGATTTGTCATTAAATGATAAGAATAATGATGTTGAAGAGATTGACGAAATAAATTCTGATGATATGGAAATGAATGATCTTATTCTAATCGATGATGGTATTGAATTTGAAGATGATGGTATTATACTCAATGAACATGATACTCATGCTACAGGTAATAAAATATTTCTCACTAACTGCAGCGTACAACCCGCAGCATTCTAAAAGTTTTTGGCGAATCCCGCGAGATCACCTAATTTTTTCGCGATTAAAAGTAGCCTATGTAATACTCCAAGTCATCATCATAGACATGTGTGCTAAATTTCATCTAAATCCATTCAAAAGTTTTTGCGTGATTGAGTAACAAACATCCATCCATACATCCAAACCTCGAAATTTTCGCATTTATAATATTAACATAGATTTTAAATATATAAAATTGAGAGGTGTCTTATGGATACCCGTTAGGAACGGAGTTCCCTACATCTGAGACTGACTGTGACGTAAAGAGAGCGTCAAGTTTAACGGACGAGTCATTTGTATTACCGTCGAAACGTATCCAGGGAGAAAGTCACAGTTGTCCATTCACAGTTGTGCAGGAATAATTTTCTTGATTATTTATGTTTATTTTAACTAGCGATCACCTGTGGTCGAAATTCGTCTATAAAATGAACAATATAATTTCTTTTAAGTTTGATAAATAATTTTAGCTGTAAAGAAAATGTTAGATATGTCAGTATAATGTATGTCACATGAATGTGGCGTGGCATTTGTTATGCATACTAATATTATGAATAAGAAAGTGTATGTGTTTGTTTGTTCATCTTTCACGGCAAAACAGAGCAACGAATTGACGTGACTTTTTAAGTGGAAAGAGTTGAAGGGATGGAAATTGACATAGGCTACTTTTTGCCTCTTCTAACCCCCTACTTCATTAAAATATAACGCGAGCGACGCCGCGGACAAAAGCTAGTTTCTATGAATATAATGTTCTTTTAATGCATTTTATCGAAAAATATTAAGTTTCTGCAGTCCTCACAATGTAAACTTTAGCTATGCCAAATTTTACACTCCACCATTCCCGCAATGAAGAATGTTAACTAATTTTGATTATTAGCACTCCATATTCTCTGTGAAAAATAAAAAATACTAGTGAAAGAATTATTTCGATACGTCAATTAGTTTCCGATTTAGAAGTAAAATAAGTTGAACCGCACGACGCTGGCTGCCGTTGACGCTGTGACGTCATCTCACAACACGCTCAGTCTAGTTCGCTCGGCGGCCGGCGCTCGCGGTCGCGCCCGTGCCATCGAAATTACACCTCAATACTTTTCCAAAAAAAATGTCCAATCCAAATACTAGGAAATCATGAGTTGTGCCTACTGAACGGATCTGGACGAAGTCTGGAATAACTCACGGCTCCTTTTAATTCTGGGAAAATGTACAGTTCCCGAGGTTTTTTTTTCGGAATGTCTCAATTGCTGTTAGCCTTATGGGCTCTTACAGCTTCACCGGTCGCGGGGGCGAGCAGAGTGCTCAGCCAAAATTTAAAGGTGTAGGGCTGTACGCCCTCCGCCCTAAGGGTGTCTCCTGTAAGACCGAACCTCGGCTTAGGGTGGGGTCGTGATTTGCGATGAGAGGGCTAGTGGCATTGTTTTGTCCGTCCGCAGAACCTTGCCCTTGGGCTCGGTTCGCCGAAGGGCGAAACAGGAGTCCTCGTCGCCGCCGGCGGCGACGGTGTCGCGAATGTAGGTGTGTAGTGTTATCGTGTAAACCGTTGGCCAGAGTTATCGGGTCATCGGGATCGGTAAGAACGTGGCGGGGCCTACGTAGTTTGGGATCGGGATTAGGGTCTGGGATGTAGTCAGCCGCGGCTACCACCAGTGGGTTCGGATGCGAGATGGCACGATCGAAGTATCTTTCGGAGATGTCTTTGAAATGCTTTGCTAAGCTCGGCAATTCAAGATCGTTATGGAGGTCTACGTTGCGCATATACCACGGTGCTCCCGTGGCAATATGCAGGAATTTATTTTGTACCACTTGCAACGGATGCAAGTCCGTACGGGGGAGGTGGGCAAACGCTACGCAAGCGTATGAAAGGATGGAGTTCCCGAGGTATTTATTTAAATTAAGAAGAACGGTAGGTACCTATACACGTACATATACCTACGTCCTACGTACCTACCTATAGCTACAAAACTAATACATATTTGTTGTCTTTAACGTAAAAATTTAATGGTAGGTAGGTCCTTCTATTATTTGAGTTGCATTCTTTTATTACGACATTAGTTGGGTATTTTGTTTTGATAAAATAATTTAGAACAGATAAAATATTAAGCATAAGTAGTAGCAAGGAAAGTTTTCCTACCTTTGCATTTTTCTTCCTCGCATTTCGGCGCCAACGAAATGACCGCCCCGTTGGTCGAGTGGTTAGCGACCCTGACTACGCAATCAACGGGGTTCGGGTTCGATCCCCGACGGGGACAAGCATTTGTGTGGTGAGCATAAATGTTTGTATTTCCGGGTTTGGGTGTTTATTATATATATTCTGCTATTTATATATGTATTTCTATGTATTAGTATCGTTGACTAACACCCATAACACAAGCAAATATTTGCTTACTTTGGGGTTAGATCAGTAAGTGTAATTTGTCCCGTGAATATTTATTTATTTATTTATTTAATCACTATTTGTTGATAAATAATGCGCAACCATTAATCCATCTATTTTAGGTGAAGTATCCGATTGCCCTTTTTTGAATCCTTCATTCATTTTATTAATCGAATAATATTTACTATTAATAGACTATTGAAGTAATACGCTGACGAAAACAATAAAATACTGCGCAAGCTATTACACCTTACTATAACTATAACTGCTGGAGACTTGATTTGATACTGAGGCGCGGCGCGTTGTGTCATGACGTCACAAGCGGTCACGTGGCTGTTAGCGAGACTTTGAATTTTTCGAAACTTTGAATGCCTATAAAATCAAAACTACTAGGTATTTTTTACTACAACAAAAACTAGTGTATTTGTATACATACAGGCTTTACTGAGACAAAATTGCAAGCGATTTGGCATACCTAGTAACATTCTTCATTGTCTTAAAAAGGGTTAATATTTTTTCCGTGTATTAATATATGTTTAGATATTACATATTATCAAAATTGAAGGTAAGCTTATTTGATTGAAAAAGTTTGTTTCGTAGGTGACCGAATAGTGCCCCAAAAGACACTGCAAAATTTTGTGGTTTTTGTTACATATTTTCGGTCTAGCTCCTTAAGACCTCCAACAATAACGTGCGGTAAAGAGCTCAGATCCAAAAAAATCTTAAAACAAAAAAGAAATATATTTAGTTGCGACCTTCTTAGTTCTTATATTGCTTTTTCATTCAGTGGCATTGATTCAGTGGTTGTAGCAGGATTTGCGTGTAAGAATCCGCGGTAGGTTGCAAACTAAATTTGTTTTCCTTCTTTGAGTCATGGATGTCCGTAAAGTAACGCCTAAATCCACAAAACTTTTACAATAATTATTTATGGTAACTAATGTTACTAGAGTTTTCTCGGATGAAAAAGAATATTTATAATTGTATATTTCAATCCAGTATATCTATACCAATTTTATAACTTATATATTATGTTTTCATAATTAGTGCGTTTAGTATAAATACATAATCACCATATCACAAATGCATGACTTATAGTGGCACTACTTATGCATGTGGCATTAGACCTCGCCACAGGATAGCAACGCACCATTAACATCTTTGGTGTTTATAGGCGATGGTTGACTTTTTCCATCAGGAGACCCCTCTGCTTGTTTGCTATCTTCTGATATTAAAAAATACCTGAAACATATTGAAAAAAAATAACTAGCAAACATATGAGTTTCTTCCGCCGGATCATCTCAGTGTGTGTCTGCAATCCGATCCGGAAGTTATTCTAGATATGTCGACTTGTGAAAAGTGCCTGTAAAGATTTAAATGAATAAAGCTTTTTTTTTGAGGAATTGCAGCAGTAAATATCCTTGTATAGATATAGATACTAGAAAATAATATTGATTCAGACAATAGTTACGAAATAACCTAGAATAATTATAATTTAATAATTAAAAGCATATTTTTTTTAAAATTCTAAATATGTTAAATTTTAATATGTTTGTCATGTGCAGATATTAAAAAAGAAGTTTCAACCCATGACGAAATGCGAATCAAAGAAGAATTACAAACTTCTGAATATGAAGAAGGTTCTTCAAAATTTGACATTAAACTTCTGTTGAATCCAGTAGTGTACACACAAAGATTAGAACACATGGATGTCTTTAAGTTCATAGAATTTGACTCTGTTCGGGATATTAGAATTATAGAAAATGCAGATAAAGAAAGTCGCCCTGTTGATAAAGTGGCGTATAAACAGGAAATGATCAAATCCGAAAGGATCAAGGAAGAGTACCTTTCTGAAGAAGATTGTACCGAGCCCGAATTGTTTGACAATATCTCATCTGATATTAGCCTAAAAACATTGAAGTGTTCAAATTGGATGTTACAAAAACCAAAAAATCGTAGTTATAATCCAATACAATTGTGCAAAAATCCAGATTTTAACACAAGGTTAAAAAGATTAACTGCTGGATTTCTAAGTATAGAACGGAATCGACATATGTTAAAAGAATGTAACCCTATTACCATCGATCTTAATAAATCATTTGAGTCTAAACTTACTAATGGAACACTCATAGTAAAAAATGCAAAATTCACAAACAACGTAACTGCTAAAACATATGACGAGCAAGTGTTGTTGAAAAATAACAATATTAACGTGGAAGTTTCCTTGTCGACTTCTAAACCAGAATTTTATATTAAACAGGAATCAACAACAATTGAAAGAAATAGAATTATAAACTTACCAAACATAGATGAAATACGTCGGCTTAATAAAAATATACTCACTGCAGAAGTCACACCAATTCAGTCTAACCGTAATTCTAAACCTCCTGTAGAAATTGTCAGACCAATAATGTCAAATGATAATAATATACAGACAATAGAATCATTTGTACCTCAAAAACAACTCGAAACGCACAATAATAATATACAGACAGTAGAATCACTTGTACCTCAAAATCAACTCAAAACGCATAGTAATTCAGATAATTCAACTAAAGACAATACTTGTAATAATTTAATTGGCAGTAATAACATTACAAATCTGTCATCTACAAATATAGAAAAAACCGATACAAATTCACTTGTAACTGAAAACCCCAGACAAACAAAAATGTTGTCTTCCCAGCAGATACAAAGAAGACTTGTAGAACTGCAGCCACAGCTCAGAAAAATACCACAGATTACCCGTAAGACTCCGTCAATTTCATGGCATAGCATGCAAGTATCTAAAAAACAACTATTTCCAGACGATAGGCTACTGGCGTCAGATACTTTTGATAAAATACTTAAGTTATTAAACGGCGAAACTGGAAAATTAACTAAACAAATGAAAAAAAAGTTAGCAAAAAATAGAGCCAGAAAAACATTAAAAGAAGACGCTGTGGATGATGAAGTCGCTAAAACATCTGAATGCCAAAATGTTTTTTCTGCTAACAAAGAAACACTTCTTAACAACAAAGAACTAATCAGCAAAAAATCGCACATTAAAAAATTAGAGTCTTATGTATCTGAATTTCCGGACAAACTAAAGAGCCCTACAACTAAAATAAATTCAACTGACATAAGTTCTGGGGGTAGCACTAATATCGGTACCGCTAATAAAAAATTTAGATCGGCTAAAAGGGTTCGTGCGAAAAAACTACCACGAAAGCAACGTGATCGTAACAAACATCGTTATGTGACAAAAACTGGAATAGTTTACTGTTGTTGGGCTCGAGCGAATTATGTTGGTGTCGCCTGCGAAGAAGATCATGTTTCATGTCTAGAAAATTCTTTAAAAATTAATTGTAAGTGTTGCTGTAAAAATCTTGTCGATAAAGCACATGCTACAGAAAGTAGCACTAATTCAACGAAAACATTGGATATAAATACACAACCACCAGTTGGTGTAAATGATCAATGCGACGTGTCTATAATTTTATCCGATGAAGACATAGAAGAAAATCAAAAAATATCTGAAAAAGTTATGAATTCATCAAATCATAATATAAATTCTTTGTCAGTTAATATAATTAATACTGATCTCAATTTGAACGAAAATCACCCAGATGTAACATTAACAGCCATTAGTAATGTAAAAGTTGCACCACAATTACAACCTCCAACTTTACCTGTGTGTTTAGATACAAGTGAAAATAACTCAAATATAGAAAATAGTAACGCTCAGAACATTTCTGTTGACAATGCAACTTACACTGACACTCTGAAGTGTAAGACGAAGATTGTACATGCTACACCTACATATCCTAGTCCAAATGTCACAAAAAAGGCGGTCGCTGATACAAACACCAATATTAACGTAATCGGTACAGAAATGGTAATTTTCAATGAAGATCACATTTGCAGCAGGCTAACTCAAAAGCCAGTATATCTAGGACCAAATAAAGTATTATTATGCTCTCTTCCAACATCCAATGTTGAAAACTCTTCAAAACAGATTTTACCACAAGGTTTGCGTTTAATTTTGTTACCTAATGGGGAATTAGCTGTGTCCGTGGATTCAGATGTACAAATAGACGTGGATACCTTATCTCAAATACCAACTATTTTGGCTGCTGTGCAAGAACAAATTAATTTATTTGGGCTTCATAATGTAGTAGACGTGAAAACACTTCATAGCATAGAACACGGTAACTTTAAGTTAATTTCAAATGACTCGAGTTCGTCCACCGGTAAAGAAAAGGATATACCTAGACAAGAAGGATCAAATACAGGTGAAGAGCAACTAAATACTGGACACAATTGTCCAGAACCAGTTTCGGAACATTCCAAGGAAGAAACTGCACAAACAAATGTTTTAAGCAATACTGAGTCAGAATCTCATTTCTCAAAAACTGATGTAACTACAAACAACTATAGTAAAGAAAATTCTACTCCATCACCAAATATTCCCACGTCTAATTCAGGCATTAATTTAGAGGCTAGTAGTGCAGTTTCAGGCATTGGAACAAATAAAAAATCAATTTTGTCCGATTTAATGGAAATGTCTGGAATTTCATCCGAAGATACAATTCAAACGTCGGACGAAATACTGCAATCTAATACGATGGAGGTTGAAGTATCATCTTCACCGCAAATAAGTGTCACAAATATTGCGACAAGCCAACAACTTCCTAAGATAACGCTCAAAGATTTTAATTATAGTCAACAAGTGCTAATGGCCCTAGCAAAGAGACCTGATTTAAAGATGGTATCTTCGTTTACAGAACTTAAAGCTGCTAACGAAAATAAAAGAAAATTTTATAAACTTGATACAAAAACGGGTACCATTGAAATGATAAATGTGAGTGTACAAAAAGTATATTCATCTCCGGATCAAGCTCCTTCAGGAAGTGTAATCGACTTAACAGATGATCTTGAAGAACGCAATATGATCAAAGTAAAACACATACGAAACTCACAAAGTCGAAAATTGACATATTCTTTTGAAATGTTAACATCAGGAAAAGAAAAAGTAATAAAACCTGTAAAGTTACTTAAATCTCGAATCCCAACTTTTCTTAAAGCGAAGGTTGGAACAGGTCCTACTATCTTACCCTTATCAGTGCTTAAAAATCGCTACCGTATTATAAAACGTAAAAAAACCCAAATAATAGATAACATTGTATTGGATTCGGATGATGAATCAAATAATGTATATACAACTACGACTAAAAACACTCAGGATTTAATAAACACATCCTGCCATGATTCTGATTCTGATGACGAACCACTTGCTAAAAAAGCTTTACGAAAACGTGAAACCGGTTATACAACCGCTAATACTTGCATTCCAGATAACATGAATGCAATTGAAACCCCTACAACTCAGAATAACTTAATAGAATTTGAAATTCCAATACTTCAGAATAATTTTGAAGAAGTTCAGTCTCATATACCTGAAGATAGTAATTACGAAAATGTAGAAGAAGACTGCAGGAAAGACGCACAAAGTCCTTCGTTAGTACTAGAAGTAGGACCAATTTTAACTGGAGAAGAACAAGTTGACGACGATGACATGGAAGGTGATATAGAACACACAATATATCCATTCATCGCAAATACTGAAATGCCACAAGAAGAAGAAGACTGTATTTTGGGAATTTAAATATAGCGCTATAAATTCAAATTGCTAAGTTGTTTGAAAACTGATTATAATAAAATATATTTTGGCTGCTTTAAATTCTGTAAAGCTAGTAGATTTTAATGTGACTTATGTTTCGAACTTTACGGATATTGATTGAGCCACCTTGGCAAGGCAATCGATGGGGCTCGGGCTCGATTTCCGACAGGGACCTGATGCTTGATTTAGCCCACTCCTACTTTATTAGTGCATCTCACTGTCTTGTGTAATTAGAAGAGTAAGGTAAAGAACCTACATCTGCATTTACTACTCGGCATAAACAGGTATTATTCCTCAAATGCAATCCTTTGAAACTCTTGCCTGTTTAGAAGGGGTCGACAAAATTTTATCACTTTGGATAAAATTTTGTCGACCCCTTCTCTCGTCATTCAAGGAATTCATTCGATAAAATACTTTGAAAATAGGCTTTTCAACCGGCTTCACAAATATGGGGAGATTAACAATTCGTCGGAAACTTTTTTATGTATGTTCACCGATTACTAGAAGACGCCTGAACCGATTTGCAAAATTATTTTTTTGTTTCATACTATTTGAATTTCATACCAATTTCCCCACAAAAATCGTATATAATTTCCCAAGTGGTCCTATTTTAATTTGGTAAATATCTGATTCAGAATTTCGGAAATACAGGTAATGGGGTGTTGATTGCTTGCAGCTTTAAATCGATTATATTACTCGTTATTAGTCATTTTGTCTACTGATCATATCACTGTAATTATATCGAATAAGACACTTAGTTAAAACAATTCTTTTACTCTTATTATCGTAATTAAAACAAAATACTACTTTTAAAGCTTCGGCCAGTAATTAATATTATATCCATACGTTTTGTTGTTTGTGTCCGGTAAAAAAAATTGAATTTTTTAAATAATGTTTTTTATTACGTAAATCAAACATATTATCGATACTGAACAGCCTCTGAAAATTTGGCCGGACCTTTAAAAGTAGCTCTGTATCAATCTAAGCACAGACTAAATGTACTTACGTTGTAATTCACAAAAATCAGAATACATTTACCTAATATGAATGTCTTTTATGGATCACATTAGTTTGTATACTTGAGTAGTTTTCACTGTGGCGAGAAAGCGTTTGTCGTGTCATACATATTAAAATAAACGAGTTTTTAGATACTGGTCAGCGTGCGACATATTGCACTCTGTCATGTCATATATCTATACATATAATAAAATTGTAGGAAAGTCAATGTATGTCCGGGGTAAACTCAAAAAGTACTGCATGTATTTACTTCAAATTTTGCATGAATATAACTAACAGGTCGGGTCAACATATAGGCTACATATTATCACGCTATCACCTACGGGGGAGGAGCAGTGCTGAGTAAACGAAGTCCGCGCGGATGACGTCGCTGGCAACAGCTAGTATTAAAATAAACCAAATCACTATTAATATTAACTGGCTGAATTTAAAGTAGTAATGTCATAAAAGCATCTTCTCAGCGTTGAACCTAATAGGCATTATTAGGCAGTTTCTTTTTTCTTTTTTTTTTGTTCTTAAACAAGTAACTATATTTTTATATTTAGATCGCATTTAAAAAAGACTTGATAATGATTTAAAGAAGAAATTGTGGTATTTAATTTGCAAATCTGTTAAATATCTTGATAATGATTCATTTTCATATGAAAGTATATATGTATATATTGTGTTATGTTAATTTAGATCCTTTAGAATCCTGTAGATCCGATGCAGGTCATGCAGGGTTTTGAAGATATATGTCAGTGGTTCTTAACCGGTGATCCCTGGAAGCACTCAAAGTGGTCCGGTGTTTTATTTATAGCCCTATAGCTAAATTTTAGCTGTGACAACCTTTATTCGGTTACTATACAAGTAAATTACTTCCAAACAGTTGGTGGTCCACGACAAGACAAAAAATAATAAATTGGTCTATAATTAAAAAGTTAAGAACCACAAAAAACTAGAGTCAATGTTGCAGTGTAACTGCGTTTAAAAATATACAATCATTTTAAGATTGATTTGTATACAATGCAACGTGTAAGGGACTGTCCACTGACAAATATGAACATAAATATCCGAGATAAAAAACCGTTGGGAATTTTTGATGATTTTTTTTCCTTAACTTTGAATAATTTGATTTATTGAAATACTTGTAGTGCTTAAAAAAATGTTAAAGAAAACATACTGCGCCAATGTAAAAAAAAAACATAAAGCGCATATTTTGCAATTCCTATAAAAATGAATTGCTGGAACTGGAACGTAGAAATTGCATGTTTTTTTAAATTTTTTGGTATACATCCCTTACACGTTATAGTTTATAAGTAGATAAGTATTGAGAGTAAACAAATTCCGGGGGGGGGCCCCCGGAATTTGTTTACCTCTACTATGTACTATTGTAGATAAAAATATAATAGGATAAAATATAGTCTGAAAATGTTACGGTTGCCACTTGCCCCCCCCCCCCCCCCCCCTGGCCCAGAACCTGGGTACGCCCATGGCAAGAGCTACGATTATGAAGCTCTACCACCAGCTTAACCTACTAATTTACCCTCACTTTTCAATTGTACCTAAGCTACCGTTTCTTTTTTAACAATTTTCACATAAGAGCTACAGTTTTACCAAATTAAAATAAATATATAAAAACATCTGGCTTGTATCCAACTTGTTATCATCTCAGTGTTCGCATTTGTATGTTTTTACTATAAGATATATAGGACAAGGATAGCAACGCACTATTTTGTTGTCAAAGCAATGAATGGTACCTCTTTCAACCACGAGAAAAATCTTTGCTATCCTCCAATATAACAGACAGCAGCTATCTGAACAATATTAAGCTTCTGTATAAAATAATAATAGCAAATAGTAAGATATAAAAATTAACTAAAGTAAGGGAAATAATTGAATATCTTATAATACAAGCGGGGACAGGGGTAAAAACAAGCGGTAATCCAGAATTTTTTTTTTTTTTATAGAAGAGGGGGCAAACGAGCAGGAGGTGCACCTGATGGTAAGTGATCACCGCCGCCCATGGACATCCACAATACCAGAGGTCTTGCAGTTGCGTTGCCGGCCTTTTAAGAATGAGTAAGCTCTTTTCTTGAAGGCCCCCAAGTCGTAACCGTTTGGAAACACCCCTGCCGGTAATTGGTTCCACAACAAAGTAGTGCGAGGCAAAAAGTGTCGAGAGAAACGCACAGTTGTGGATTTCCAGACATCGAGATGGTGAGGATGGAATTTCAGATTTTGACGCGATGTCCGATGATGGAATTCGGCGGCAGGAATTAGTCCAAATAACTCGTCGGAACACTCTCCATGAAAGATACGATAGAAGACACAGAGTGAGCCAACATCTCTGCGCAATGCCAAAGAGTCGAGCCGTTTCGAAATAGCCAGGTCGTCAACGATTCGAACCGCTCTACGCTGAATGCGATCAAGAGGAAGGAGCTGGTACTGAGGAGCTCCGGCCCAGAGATGAGAACAGTACTCCATGTGGGGCCGAATTTGAGCCTTATAAAGTTGAAGGCGATGGGCAGGCAAGAAGCACTGCCTCGCTCTGCTGAGCACACCGAGCTTTTTGGAGGCTAGTTTAGCCTTACCTTCCAAATGACCGCGAAACTGAACGTAATTCGATATGTCGACTCCCAGAATCCCGATACTAGCTGAGGCTGTCAAGAGAGTATCCCCAAATCGAGGTGACACGACAAAGGGTGTCTTTTTAGCGGAAAACACGCAAAGCTGTGTCTTTTTGGGGTTAAAAGTGACCAGGTTTTGACGACCCCATTCCGAGACATCGGTTAGTCGATTCTCAACTTCGGACACAAGCTTGTTTCGGCTCTCTTCGACGTGTTCCCGAGAAATACCGCTTCGGCCGGAGTATGTAGCATCACCAGTACTGTCATCTGCATAGCAATGTATGTTGCGAATTCGCATCATGTCATTGATATGCAGAAGGAACAGTGTCGGTGATAGCACGCAGCCTTGTGGAACACCAGCATTGATAGATTTAAGGTCAGAGCATGCACCGTCAACTACGACCTTGATGCTCCGATCAGCCAAAAAACTGGTGATCCACTTGCATAATTTCTCGGGAAGCCCATAGGAAGGCAGCTTCGCCAGAAGCGCTTTGTGCCATACCCTATCAAAGGCCTTCGCTATGTAATAAGTGCAAAAATTGCATTTTTTGATATTAGACTATAAATCAACGGTCTAACTTTTTGCAATTGTTTGATTTTTAATTAAAAAAACTATTTTTTGTAAAATTGATATGCAGGTTATACCTGCAAATAAAGAATACAATGTTTTACTATTCGAAGGAATTGGATCAAGGGCTTCAAATTTCAATCGAGTAAGCGTCTTCAAGCGTGTAAAGCGTCCCATAGACCTACAGTAACATTGCGCAATACTTTTATTGTGCAATAATATTGAATACCCCCTTGATTCCAAACGTTCAATAAATTGACAAACCAGTCTCATTAATATTTTCGTGCGAGCAACATCGCTGACGACGAATTTTTAGCGGCAACCATGCTGGTGATTTTGTTAAATAAATCTCTATATAATTCTATACACACGAATAAAAAGTCCCATTCTTTATCTTTTACAGCATTTTTGCTCCCCATTTTGCTTAAATTTACAATACGACCATTTTATATTAGATAAACAGGGTAACTGACCGAACGCGACCGCTTCTAACTCTGAAGTGAAAAATATTATGCAATATTAAGCCTACACAGTGCAAGAAAAAAATATTGCGCAATAAAAATTAAACCACTTCAAACTTTCGTTCAATCATTGTGCAATCTTCAATATTAACCCTAAACGTTCAATAATATTGCACAATACGTAATATTGCGCAATATTATTGTAGGTATATGGGGCACCTAACACTACTTACTTGTGGATATTTTGTTCATGAGAACATAAGTAAGGTCAGGTGACCCTGGGATTTGGGATACTATACAGGGTTACTTTTAAAGGTATGGCCAAATTTTCAGAGGCTGTTCAGAATCGATAATATGTTCGCTATATGTAATAAAAATATATTTAAAAAAATCAAGTTTTATTTTTATCCGACAGAAATCTAAACGCATTTAAATTACACAAAATTCGAACTAAAATAATTTAGTGCCTCTGACCAAATTAAAGGGATCGGGAAAAATGTACTTAGAGCGACGGATTACATCAGGGGTTCCCAATCTTTTAAAACCCGCGGCGCATTTACAAGTTTAGTATTTTGTCAAGGCGCGGCGCCTGAAAAAGGCAGTCGAAAGAAATAGGCAGGTACCTACCACCAACTACGAGTAAGCGAGCGCGGCGAGGTAAAGACGTGGGGGGGAGGTATCAACGGTTTTCAGGCGCGTACGTACTTTGGCGAGTGAGAACAACACTTAAAAAGGCATCCGCGTATATTTGTGATTTCGAATAATGATAAATAGAGGATCGACTCACGGCGCCCCTCTTTACTTCCTACGGTGCCCCAGGGCGCCGCGGTGCACACTTTGGGAACCCCTGGATTACATAATAGCTACTATCTTAATTGTAAAATGAGACACTGCCAATATTACATTGCATTCACAAGACTCGGTGCATCCACTTTTTGCATTGTGGGATATTTTTATATTATCTTGTTGAATTTGGAGGTTGTAATTGTGGTGCAACTTCTAAATTACTCATAGCTGTTAATGTTATATCTGGGTGATTTTCTTTGAAACTGAGATCAGTATTAATTATATTAGGGGCAAAGAATTTGTATAATATACATTCTTCATCATCAGTTCAGTCATTTGATGAATTCATAACTTTTCCAGATATTTTATGATTTACTTCTGTGTCGTCATCGTGGGATATTGTTAAACAAATATTCTTATTTCTTGTAATAATTTTACACTAATAATTAAAATGCACTTTCAATTCAATATTTGGTTCCTACTTCCAAAATTTGTCCGGACTTTTAAAAGTAACCCTGTATAAACAGATCTTGCGCAGAAACCTGATTTCGATAGAGAGACGTTGATAGCACGTGTAGATAGTACGGTCATGTTCATAACATTTCTTTCGCGTCAAAGCTGTACGTCCCCTGTTGGAAATGTCTTATAAATTATTATAAAAATCTAAAAATATCTTATTCGCATTGCACTCATCGTTGCTATCGTTGAAGGCGGTGCGCACCACGCCCGCCGATGCACATCACATAGGGGCCATCCATAAGTTACGTCACGCGTTAAAGGGGAAGGAGTGGGTCGAAGAAGTGTGACAAGGGGTAGAAGGTGCCCAAATTTTGTGACATCACATTTTTTCAAAATATAATACCTGTATAGATAGAAAATAATCGAAGGAGATCATGTTTCCAATGTAAAATTGTAAATATGTGACATCACACTAGGTAGGAGGGAGGGGTCTCACAAATGTGACCAGATGTGACAAGGACTAGGGAGGGGTCAAAAAATCATGAAATTCGTGTGACGTAATTTATGGATGGCCCCTTATTACGCATACTTTACGTTCACTGAATTATTACTTACTGCATAGTACAGCACAAAATAAAAAGGTACAGAAGTCAATCTCCATACAAAGGGCGCTCGAGCATTGCAAACATAGACACCTCTCACGGACACGACATCTCGGAATGGTTCGGAATAGTAAATAATAGTCTTAAATTAAAATGTGTCACTCTTCTTTGCATTTTCAATATAAAGTAGTCTTAATGATTTAAAAATGATATGTAAAAGTATTTTGGTCAACAACAATCAAGTTTTGAAAAAAATGTTTTATGCAATTACCCCAAAACGGTAAAAGACAAAAATGTTTAGAATTTATAATTTTACATCTAAAGGTTATATGTCTTCATGCCTCCGGTAAAAATTTACTAAGTTAGGGAAGTTTTTAAGTTTAAGGGGAAAACGTAACTCCTAAAAATTGTAGCTAGCAGAAATAAGGGAATTTTCAATTTTTTAACAAACAACAAAAAAATAATTATATAAATTATCGGCTCTGTGGTGTAGTGGTCCGGTGTCGGAATTGACCACAGAGGTCCCGGGTTCGATTCCTGGGTCGGGCAAATCAGAATTGTGTTTTTTCAGTTTTCTGATAAAAACAACATTGCCCGGGATTGGAAAGTGCCCGGTTGGCGATAGGCTTGCCACCTATCACATAGTGGGACCAAGTATCTTCGGCTAATCGTGGGTGCACTTGTTGTACCTCTGCATACCTCTTCGGGGATATGGGCGTGAAGATACTACTACAAAAAAGTAAGATTAGCTTAAATTTTCCGCTAGCTAAAATTTTTTATGAGTTAGGTACATTTTTTCATTAAACTTAAAACTTCATAGTCGGTTAATTTTGACCAGAAGAAAAAGTCATACAACCTTTTTAATGTAAAATAAATAAATAAATAATAAATAAATATTCACGGGAAAATGACACTTACTGATCTATACCCAAAGTAAGCAAATTATTTGCTTGTGTTGTGGGTGTTAGTCAACGATACTATAATACATAGAAACACATATATAAATACTGGAATATGTTTGATATACGTCCAAACCCGGAAATACAAACATATATTCTCATCGCATAAATGCTTGTCCCCGTCGGGGATCGAACCCGAGCCCCGTCGATTGCGTAGTCAGGGTCGCTAACCACTCGACCCACGGGGCGGTCAAAATTTACCGTTTTTGAGTAATTATCCCCGTGTTGCTCCCGGGCTCCTTTGAAGAATAGTCACTCTTACACACACTTACGAGTCACTACCATCGTGACTACTAGGTGATAGAGTTCTGCATTGTCTCGCCCGGGTCAGGTACCGCCGCCTATCTATTCCTGCCGCAATAGCGTCAGTGCTTGTCACTGTCGTGTTCCGGTTTGGAGGGTAAGGTAATCGGTAAACATATGCATGTGTCTTTAGACCTTGCCACAAGATAACAACGATCCATTAACATCTATGATGTCTATAGGCGATGGTTGACTCTCCATCAGGAGACCGATCTGCTTGTTTGCTATCTTATAAAAAAAAAATGCAAAAAACAATCTTTGATTACTTTTACCGGTGGTTGGCGACCAAAAACCTTTAAACATCGATTTTAAATCATTAAGACTACATTACATCCAAAATGCAACGAAAAGCGACACATATTGATTTAAAATTTTATTTTTAGCCCCGCTTATACATTGATTAGTGCGAGTGTTTAATGCACGTGCTTAGTATTAAACAAAAAATACGTGACGACAGCCGTTGATCAGCGCGAGTGATTAGTAATCAGCGTAGTAAAAGTGAATAGACATTGACTACTAATTACATCGACGGCTATACTCATGTATTTTTTGCATAATAATAAACACTTGCATTAAACACTCGCACTCATTAAATCGAGGCATTACTGGAATAAAACTTACTGCAGGCATAGTTATACCTTACCTATTCCTGCAGTAATCTAAATATATAAAAATCAATTGCTGTTCGTTAGTCTCGCTAAAACTCGATAACGGCTGAACCGATTTGGTTAGTTTTGGTTTTCAATTAATTGTCAAGTCCAGGGAAGGTTTAAAAGGTAAGAAAATATAGAAAAAAATAAGAGTAGCTAAAAAGGCAGAACAACGTTTGCCGGGTCAGCTGGTAACTAATAAGTCAATGCTTGTACATCACTATCAGGATAAGGTAAGCAAGTAAGCTTATGCATGGATCGTATTGCTATCCAGTTACATTGCTAGAAAATAAACAAATATTCAATATACAGGGTGTCCCAGAACTCAACGTCAAGCCGAAACGGGGTGACAGGATAGATCATAACCATCACGAGAAAAATCAGAAAAAAAATCTATCCCATGCAGTTTGAAAATTATGGGCATTTTAAGAAAAACCTAGAAATTTGGTCTAACTGTACCATTTTTCGGTTATTGTGGTTAATTTTTATTATTTTTGTTCATTTAAACTTTGGAACCGTAACCCTAAATAACATCTCGAGAATCACAGTCTAAAATAATGACACAATTACCCCAAGTTTCCTAGAATTTAGACTATTTGTTAAACTATGAATTTAAAATTTTCAAACTTTGTCGACTTTGAAACACCCTCCTTTAAAAAAAATGTACTAGAGTGCCTTGGCAAGTGCCATTAAGAGTTGGCGCATTTAATCAGGATTGTAAAATGGTACAATACTTGTTAGTTTCATACTAAAAAAAACGAGTAAAAATAAAAACCTCAAGTAACTCGATTTTTGCTAACCCATTTTACTCAGTTAAAATGTTTTTTATTCGCACAAACCCTTGGTAGGTTTTTATTTTACGGTAAAATGATGAGAGATATGGACAGTGGGCATGTTTGCCATGAGCAAGCGAGACAGATAGTGACGCCACTTTTACCAAAGCAACAAAATACTAATAAAATAATGAAAAATGTTGACCTTGTTTTGAATTTTTGAATAAAAGTCAGATTTGAAAATAACATTTTTTATTATAACAAATGTTCAAATTGTTTACCATCAGCTTCAACACACGCCCTACATCTTCTTAAAAAAGATCTACTTATTAGCCGGGCATATCCTCGAGAGTTGATGTCCTCAGCAGCTTGAGAAATTCGTTCACGCAGCTCGGCTACGCTCTCAATGGGCTTAGAATAAACTTTTTCTTTGAGAACGCCCCAATAAAAAAAATCCAGGGGATTTAAATCTGGGGAACGGGCTGGCCACGAGATAGTGCCTGAACGTCCAATCCACCTTCCCGGATAAACTTGGTCAAGGAAATCTCTTACTTGCACTGCGTAATGCGCTGGGCAGCCATCTTGTTGATACCACATGTGGCGACGATCTGTTAGTGGTACGTCCTCTAACAAACTTGGTAAATTTTCTCGTAAAAAATTTAGATAATTCGTGCCATTCAAATTCTCAGGCAGCTCAAAAGGCCCAACAATTTTGCCGTTTAAAATTCCTTTCCACAGGTTAACTTTAAAGCGATATTGGGATCGGTCTTCTCGCATTAAATGTGGATTCTCCACATGCCACTCATGAAAATTGTGTAAGTTTATGTAGCCATCTTTTTTAAATGTAGATTCATCTGACCAGAGAATTTTTTGGATGAATTGGGGATTTTCATTATGCCTCTGTAGCATTGTTCTACAAAATGAAATCCTTTCAGGATAATCTCGAGGGAGAAGACTTTGAACTCGTTGTACGTGAAACGAATGCATTTCAGCTCTTTGTAAAATACGATGTGCTGTGCTTTTGGGTATTCCCGTTCTTTCTTCAATTCCACGAACGGAAATACTTGGGTCATCTGCGACCTCTTCCAACACTTCTTCTTCGTAAGGAAAGCGAGGTCTACCTCCAGCCCGTATTTGATTCGGAAAATGGCCGCCCTCTGTGAGTGAACGGTGCACATTAACAAACACGCGGTGATCCGGATAGCGCTCTAAATTTGGATATCTTTCACGATAAAGTCTAGCGGCGGCACTTGCATTGCATCTGCATTCCCCATAAATGAGATGCATGTTCGCATATTCTTGTGAAGTGTAGCGCGTAGGCATAGTGATGACAAGGATGTCAACACAGAAGTCCAATTCCAAAAGAGAGAAGCCAAAGTTGCCGGTATGTAATCAACAAGTCCAATTCACAAAAATCCAAGTCCAAAAAGAAAAGCCAAAGTTGTCAGTACTAAATTAACACAAGCGAATACGGAAAGGTGCGCAGTAGACGAATGAGCGAAATGTACTAACTGGTGTCAGACTGGCAGCGTAGCTATTTGCTTGGTATGGCGTCTGTATCTGTTTCATTCGCACTCGTTTAAACGACGCATCTCCGTCTCACTGCGTGGCGTCACTATCTGTCTCGCTCGCTCATGGCAAACATGTCCAGTATCTGTTTCATTCGCACTCGTTTAAACGACGCATCTCCGTCTCACTGCGTGGCGTCACCATCTGTCTCGCTCGCTCATGGCGAACATGTCCACTATCCATCTCTCTCATCATTTTGCCGTAAAATAAAGAATCTACTAAAGGCTTGTGCGAATAAAAAACATTTTAACTGAGTAAAATGGGTTAGCAAAAATCGGGTTACTTGAGGTTTTTATTTTTTACTAGTTTTTTTTTTAGTATGAAACTAACAAGTATTGTACCATTTTACAATCCTGATTAAATGCGCCAACTCTTAATGGCACTTGCCAAGGCACTCTAGTACATTTTTTTAAAGGAGGGTGTTTCAAAGTCGACAAAGTTTGAAAATTTTAAATTCATAGTTTAACAAATAGTCTAAATTCTAGGAAACTTGGGGTAATTGTGTCATTATTTTAGACTGTGATTCTCGAGATGTTATTTAGGGTTACGGTTCGAAAGTTTAAATGAACAAAAATAATAAAAATTAACCACAATAACCGAAAAATGGTACAGTTAGACCAAATTTCTAGGTTTTTCTTAAAATGCCTATAATTTTCAAACTGCATGGGATAGATTTTTTTTCTGATTTTTCTCGTGATGGTTATGATCTATCCTGTCACCCCGTTTCGGCTTGACGTTGAGTTCTGGGACACCCTGTATATTCACGGGACAAATTATACTTACTGATCTAACCCCAAAGTAAATATGTACTAGAATATATTTAATAAACACCCAAACTCAGAAATACAAACATTTATGCTTAACATGCTTGTCCCCGTCGGTAATCGAACCCGAGTCCAGTCGATTGCACAGTCAGGGACGCTAACAACTCGACCAATGGAACGGTAAAAAAAAAACAAAAAATTTATATATTAACGTTTTAATAGAGGAAAATAAAATTGACATCTTCATATATATGTATATTTAAGACTATTTACAATGGACAATGCCAACAAAGAATGTTATAATTTTAACCAAAATTCAAAAAGTAAAACAAACATTACTTACATTAAATGAAATAGCCAAATAGGCCTAGCTTTAGTATCCTCCAGGTTAATTTTAGACTACTAATTGTTTATATTTGGCAACGGTACTATTTCTGCCAAAGGAAAAAAAGTTGCTATAACTATAGTTAACTCAATAACCGTATTTATTATTGAAAATAATATTATATGTACACATTCCTTTCTTATCTCAAAAAATGTTTGAATCGCCTTAATACTAGCCAGCAAAATTATTCAAATAATAATAGTAATTGAAAAATAAAACCAACTTAAAATATCTATCAACTATACTCATCTCAAGAACTATTGAACCGATTTCAATAAAACTTGTCTGTTTCTTAGGTTAGAATATACCTGATTTAAATCAAAAATTCTTGATATAGCTTTTAGTTCCCCGAAATTCGTAGACAAACATTTAAACATACAAACTTACGAAATTTACTATACGTGCTTGGACGCCTAAATATATTATCATACTCAAATATTACCCAATTCCAATATTACATACACAATATGTCAAACTGTAGGGCTACTCTTGAAAACCGATTTCAATTTTAAATGAATATTTAATGAATTTTGAAGTATTTCGTACTCTAGACAAATATATTCAATTATTGGATTCGGCGTCAGCGCCACACGGATTTCGAAAGTTTTTGGAACTACTCATTATTGCTTTTATTCGGTACTTTGTTTAAAACGGTACTTAAAATTTCCATTTGTAACACTAGCTTGACGTGTAACGATGACATTTATGACCAATAATAAGGTCGTTACTATACCTGAATCAATGTGGGCAATATTGGTTTCAAGAGTACCGTTTTTGACGATATTCGAAACTTATTGTTTTTATCAATATTGGTTTAAGATTTATATTGTTTTCGAGAGTAGGCCTGCTGATAGCTTATTAAGTTAGGTAATATTTTCTTAGTTAGTTGATATAAGGCCACGATTACACTTTAGTGCGAGTGTTTATTGCAGGTGCTTAGTATTAACCAAAAAACACGTGTAGACAGCCATCGATTGGTGCGAATAGTAATTAGCGTCTATTCACTAGTACTACGCTAATTACTAATTACTCGCACCAATTAACTGCTGCCTACTACACGTGTTTTATGGTTAATACTAAGCACCTGCATAAACACACCCCCCGTGTTGATCCCGCGTTCCTTCGCTGAATAGGCCAGCTGACGTTCTGCCAGGCAGGTCGTAAAAGGCGACCGATTGGCTATGCAAATCACTACCATCGTGGTTACTAGGTGGTAGAGTTCTGTATTGTTTCGCCCGGGTCTGATACCAACGCCTTACCTATTCCTGCTGCAATAGCGTCAGTGCTTGTTGCTGTCGTGTTCCGGTTTGGAGGGTAAGGTACCCGGTAAACTTTTGCATGTGTCATAAGACCTAGCCACAAGATAGCAGCGCACCATTAACATCTTTGTTGTCTTCAGGCGATGGTTGACTCTTTACATCAGGAGACCCATCTGCTTGTTTCTATCTTATGATATAAAAAAAACACACTCGCACGTGCTCTAATCAAAATCGCGGCATAACGGATAATGTGTTGATTACAATATCAGAAATATTTTTACTTAACAATCATGGCTTCTTTCCTATAATAGGGATTTAAACTAATAATACAATTTATTATAATTTGAACAATCTTAATGCTGTATTCTCATTAAGTGTGATAAAAAGTACAAAAAGCCACCCATTGAAATTATTTTACAACTAATTTGTAACAAACATTTTGTTATATTTGGTGTACTAAACAATCATATTACATTAAGAAATTATTGAAATATATACAATTAAAATTCACCTTAATCGAACTGTACAATGAAAATTGTAGATCGGTGTTCCTTTTATACAACTTTTTCCGACGCATAATCAGTGCTTGGCACCACAGTATATAATATAACAGATGCTTTATATAATAAATAAAGTAAAAATACACTTTTTAAAGTCTGTGGGTGACGTATACTAAAGATGGGCGATTGTTACCGATTTCAATAATCGATTGGTTTACTTATATTGATATTCAAATAAAAACATTTAGTTTTCTTTCTAAAATTAAAAAAATAGTAATGTTGTTACAGTGGCGCCAGCCCTATTTAATGCTTTTTGATCAACACTTTTTTACAGAGTCGAATCAACCTTACTACTTACTCTCCCTAATTTAATGCAAAAGCATCAAAAAATGATCGACACTTTTTTACAGAGTCGAATCAACCTTACTACTTACTCTCCCTATTTTAATGCTTTTTGATCGACACTTTTTTACAGAGTATATGATTTGTCATCGTTTATTAGTTTTTTTTGTGTATGTCAAGGAGACTGGGATGATTTAACTTAAACTTTTTTTCCTTGTAAGAATGTTACCTAGAATTGATTCTGTAACAGTAGAAGCATCCGTATGTGTTAAAATATTAAGCTTGGCTTGGTTATTTTCATTTGACAGAACTCTCGATTGTGACTCCAGACTTCCATTAGAAAAATTTACATTTGGAAGTAGTACGTCTGTGTCTGCCTTATTTATAGTAGAGGACGGAATATTCCTTTCTAAATCCTCATACACTTGAGTTTTACCTTTATCAGCATTACTGAGAGTGAAAACACTTGAAATTATTGGTAATGATAAACCTTCTTCAACAGAAAGTTCATCTTTTAATCTCAAGAAAGATAGAAATACATTATTATAAGAGCATTTATTGGAGTAAATAATTTTTGAGAAAGATTCATAAATCGAATTAGTTTGAGTTGAATCTATCGCATTAGTTGGTATTGTTTCTGTACTAGAACTAGCGATGTTAGCGCTTTGAGATGCTAGAGATGCTAATAAACTTTCATTGACAACTACAGTTACGTTTTCAGAAATAACGTTACCGGTATTTTGAATATTTTTATTGTCTCTAATATTGACTGGAGTTTCAATCACTGTATTTAATGGATTATTCTTAACTATATTATTTAATGTTGTTGTAATAACATATGAATTTGTATTATTTTTTTCTATATATAATTGTGTCTGTGCAGGCAGATTTAACGGTTCCACTACATTTTTCATGTACATAAGGACTTGTTTTAAATAACTCATATGTGCATATGAGACTTTGTTTGGTGCTAACGTTAAAACCGACGCCAAAATTGATTTATCTTCCTTCATTGAAAAAGTGACACCCTTAAAGTGTGTCAACACCATATCAATGCATTTGTATATATTATAATCAGAAATTACTTCATTTGTTTGTCTAACAGTAACAAATTTAGCGACAACGTGACTCCTCATATGTTGTATTTTAGGTTCAAATAATTTAAATTTTTTTGATTGTTGAACAATTACACTATCAGAAAATTGACATCCTTTAAAACATTTTGAAGTGAGCGGAGGTGGGGATTTTTTCAAAAACATTCCGGATCTACTAGACAATGTACTCAGAGATGTCAATATTTTACTCCTATAGGGTCCACAGCAAATTCTCTTGGCAAATTTTAGTGGATTGTTTTTATCTAACGTATAAAAATCAATATCACCATATGTGTCTAGACCTATCTGTTCTGACCAAACATCCTTTTCCATGCCTATTGTAAGACAAATTAATTTATTAGCATATAAAGGAAGTTTCTTACGTGGGATGTAAAGGTTTCCTTTTTTATTCATTCTTTTATATTTAAATGCCCGTAGAAACAATCCATAGTTGAGGTTGGGATTAAATGGTGTCATAAGATCAGTTCGTACTTTAATTAAATTATCTGAGGATGACTTTAGGTTAGCAGATTCAGGAGCACAACAACATTTACATGTCTCAATATTGCATTCATGAGGTCTACACATAAAACGACTAAAAGGTCTTTTGTCAAAATGTTTGTTTATAATACTTTGTCTTTTGAACCAACAACAACAATCGAATCTCGTGATTTGTTTATGATTGTTTGGGTCACATATTTCATTAAACGCTTTTGAATCATTTAAATTAACAATCTGATATTCTTCTATATTATCATTACTAATAAAGTACGTATCGACAGGAGAATCATCTAAATATACATTTTTTATAACAATCAACAAATCACTACGAAATTCTGTTCTAACTTCAGATATTAGATTTACATTTATATCATAATCAGTTCTGCGGCGTTTCAACTGTTCGAGAGGTTCATCTTCATCTGAAGAAACTGATATTACATTATATGTTAAATTATCAAAATCACTTACATTTGTTAAGGGTAGTATTTTAGACCCGCTTGCTTTATATGATTTAGAAACATTATTTATGTCTACAAGAGGTTCATAATCCATTGTATTAATCATAGGATTTCCTAATTTATTTCCTAATGTTATTCTTAGCTTAGTTAATATTTTAAGTTTTGATACTAATTCGTGAAATTCAATTTTATTACTGTGATTGACACAGCAATCACATTTAACAAATGGATAATCTGTTCGACTTTCTTCTAATATAGTTTCTATTAAGTCACCTCGATCCATCTGACTAATGTCCCGTTGCATTATACACATGTCTTCTAATCTTTTGGTGCATACTATTAGAGAGTTCTTTGATGTAATGATTTCATTGCATATACGCTGTCTTACTTTTTTCCTCAATGTGTATGCGTGATCTGTAAATGACAATTCATTATGTATATTGACCATATTAAGGAGCATTCCATACAAATTACAAATGTAATTTTTTATATTTGGATGAATTTTGGCACAAGGGTAAATGATGACCTGGAATAAGACATATATTTCTTATCTCGGAAAAATATGTTGTTCCTACGGGATTCACCAAAAACTGTTATATGCAGTGGGCTGCAAGGTAAAGCTAGTCTATATTAATATTATAAATGCGAAAGTTTGGATGTTTGAATGGATGAATGTTTTGATGGATGGATGGATGTTTGTTACTCCATGTCGCCAAAACTACTGAACGGATTTGGATGAAATTTGGCACACAGGTAGATGATGATCTGGAACAGTACATAGGCTACTTTTTATCCCGGAAAAATAAGTAGTACCCGCGGGATACTCCAAAAACTGTTATAATGCAATGGGCTGCAAAGTAATGCTAATCTAATATAAATTATACCGGCCCACAAAAAAATGCTCTGCACAAAGGTATCAGACCTATCCAAAGTTATATAAGGTCCTTCTAAAACAGATGAACATATTTTAACATAACATTAAGTACGTATAACCAAAAATATCCAACTAAATAAGAATGTGATTCAAGAGACTAAAACTTTTTTATTTTTACGAAAAAATTATTTTTTTCTTTACGATTCACGCCTTTTTGCATAAAATAATCTATTTTTAACGCGAGAGTGAGTAATAAGTGGCAAATAACCACAAAGTAGATTGTTTTATGCAAAAAGTCCGAAGTTGTTATTGTTCACATAATTAATTCGCCGCACGAGTGTTGCGAGCGGCGTTGGCTGTGCGGGAGGGCGCCGGAGGAGGGTGTCAGCGGAGAGGGCGTCGTAAGCGCCACGGGGCGACACCCGCACCACTCGCTTTTTGTGTTCATCGCTGACGGTTGACTATTTCTGTTATTTTTAATTTTGTTATCGAATATACCAGTACCTATAGTAATACAGTCTAGTTTTCTTTCTAATCCCGTAGGACCCTAATCATTGCCTAATCAGTTATGAAAAAAAATTAATATGTAAAAATTAAAAATTTTTAGACCCCTGAATGACGATCTTTTCGGGTGGATAGTTAGACGTATTGAAGGCTGTGTTGAAATATGATCACCTATTTTGGAAGGACCTTAATATTTCAATGCACTGAGTCTGAATCTAAGGTTTGTTTAACCCATACACTCACAAAATTATGAAAAAATTAAAATTGCAAAACACTATCAGTTAGCTCAAAATTTGGAGGGTGTACGGGGCATGACGTGACGTTCAGCTAGTGGTTCTCAAAACGATTCATCAAAATATTATTATTCGCTTTAAGTTTGCATTCTAACTCCCATTGTTACCTGGCACCAAGAGCTATCACTCTTATAGCTCTGATTTTAGGCCGGTGCTGCTTAGACGCGATATTAGCTAAAAAATACTGTCTGACAGTCAAGCAATGGATGGAACCGTTGTCCCTTGTGTTGGTCCGAGCTCCTCTGGAGAATAGGCCAACTGCCGTTCTGCCAGGCAGTTAGTAAAAGGCGACTGATTGGCTATACTTATCACTACCATTGTGACTACTAGATGGTAGAGTTCCGCAACATCTCGCCCGGGTATTTGGTACCACCGCCTTATCTATTCCTGCCGCAATAGCATCAATGCTTGTTATTGTCGTGTTCCGGTTTGAAGGGTAAGGTAGCCAATAGACTTATGCATGTGGCATTACAACACCGCCACACGAATAGCAACGCACAATTAACATCTTTGGTGTACATAGGCCATGTACATGGTTGTGTCTTTCCATCAGGAGACCCATCTGCCTGTTAGCTATTTATTTATTTATTTGAAACAGTAAACATCATACATTATAGATTATTATATAAAATTTATCAAAAAAACTATTTTATTGATTCAGGCGTTACTTTGCGGAAATCCATTATTTAAAAAGTAAAATTAATGAAATTTGCTATTATCCGCGAACTGTTCTATGTATCTTGCGCGATGGTACCAAAAATAAAGACGTCGGTTTGGTAAATGGATAAGACTCACCGATGGTCCGGACAAAAAAAAAGTCCCCAGATGCACAATTATCCACCCACGGACATGGCTGTAAAAGTGTGGTGGATGTGGGTGGATAATTGTGCCGCTGGGGTCTTCTTTTTATCCGGACCATCGGTGAGTCTTATCCATTTATTAATCTGACGTCTTTCGTTTTGATACCATCGCGGAAGATACATAGAACAGTTCGCGGATAATAGCAAATTTAATCAATTTTACCTTTTTAAAAAAACTATTTATAATGCAGCCTAAAACACTGTTCCCAGATGACTACATTCACATTAATAAGCTAAAGCTATCATATAATATAAAAAAATACTACCTTCAACTTTTTTCTCCTTCGTTTTTTTTATCTTTTTCCTTTGTTTTCTCCTTGGCCTTTTCGCAGCGATGATATTATAAGAGTCGATGAAATTTATCGAGTCATCAGACTCTATTGTAATAGACCCATCCATATATGAATTTTCTATTGTTTTCACGCTTTCTGGTTCAGATATCGCATCGACATCAACACTTTCGATTTTGTTGATTGACCATGTGTCATCCTCTAACTGAATGGTGTGAGGATCAACGAAGACATCTAGATATGGTTTTGGTTTTCTCCAAGTTGACGTATCGATTGTAACCTGGGAACAATAAAAATATAATATTTTCCCTTGTATTGGTCCGGGCTCCTTTGAAGAATAGGCCAACTGCCGTTCTGCCAAGCAGGTCGTAAAAGGCGACTGATTGGTTATGCAAGTCACTACCATTTTGACTACTAAGTGGTAGGGTTCTGCATTGTCTCGCTCGTTCTTAACTAGCTGAACTCGATTAGTGATATAATCTTTATTGCAAACTTTCATACACTATTTCAGCTCCTCAGGGGTTGAATTAAAAAAAAGCCTATGTTTGATCCCGGGTCTTAAGCTATCTCCATGCCAGATTTCATCAAAATCGGTTCAGAAGTTTAGCCGTGAAAGCGTGACAAACAGACGCACTACCAAGGGCACATCCAGGGGGGGGTCGTGGGTCCATGGGCGGCGGTGATCACTTACCATCAGGTTTGCACCTGATGCTGCTCATTTGCCCTCTCTTCTATAAAAAAAATCTGTAAACGGTTGACCCTGCAAGCCATGCAAACTTCACGCTAAATTAAGGTATTTTAAGCTCAAAAAGGTAAAAACTATAAGTATAGATTTTTTTTAGTTCAACATTTATTTTATTAAAAATGGCAATATTAAGATTTTTGAAAAGCTGTATATTTTGGAAACGATAATCGATTTTGATCTTTCGAATGGCATTCAACTACATTTTTGAGATCTAGAATATTACATTAGCTAAATAATTGACAGGTTGAAAAATTTGAAAGCAACGTCAAAAAACATTTTTTTCAAAAAATTTTGTAATTGATAAATCCCAACACATTGACCGATTTAGACCCAACTAACGGTATTTGACGAAGTTTCAAAAGGAGAATAGCTGATAATATTTTTAACTCACTCGGTGTATTAGCCTCAAAGTTATTTCAAAAATATTAAGTAAGTTTGCTAAAAACAACGCAATTTTAGTATTTAAAAAGCTGTAACTTTTGAAAATTAAATTCGATTTTGATTTTTGAAACCGCATTCGATGTAGTTTTTTTAGTACTAAAATATCGTAGAATACAAAAATTTTTGATTGAAAAATTTCGAAGTTATGTCGAACACTTTTTTCAAAACTTTTCGTCAATGATTACTTCCAACAGATAAACCGATTTTGATACAGTTTAAGCATTAGACTTAGTTTTTGAGGAATAGAGCTGATTAGTTTTTGTACTTAATCAATACATTAATCTGGAAGTTATATTAAAAAAATACTGTTTCGCTAAAATTTTTATTGGGAAATCTCCTGGGCCCACTTTGTTTAAATTTTTAGAAAGTCTAAGTTGAGCAGATGCCATCAATCGCGTTTCGATCGGTCTAGCCTTTCAAAAGGTATGTGTATGTTCAAAAGGTACATGTTTACATACACACACACACATACATACAGACATACTGACGTCATAGTGAAAATAGTCGGATAAGATTCCTAGGATCTCAAAACGTGGATTTTCGAAGATCGGGCGGGAAGTTATACGTAGCGGGAAGTTAAAAACAAACTGTAAATCGATTGACCCTGCAGGTGATCCTTGAAACTTTCTGCCAAATTGGAGCATATTTAGCTTAAAGAAGCAAAAATTAAACATAAGCATAAATTTTTTCAGAGTTACTTTGTGGAAATCATCATCATCATACTAAGCCAATCATACCTGCACTAAACACTCGCTACTTGCACTAATCAAAGTGTAATCGGGGCTTAAGTCGCCTTACGGAAAATTCCAAAGTGGTGTTTAGTTCATTGTTTACTTTTGTGATGGTCAAGTCTAAAAACATAATTTATTTCCACTGGAATTAAACGTGAAATGAGGTGATAGAAATGACCAAAATATGTATGAGTTAAATTTATTTAAAGTTCAATGAAGAAATATACATTTAGAAAGAGGGCTTAGTCGTGGGTTCACCTTTAAGTCCGTTGATGGCAGCTTTTTTTATTACTTTTAAAATTAACAGTAAAAAGTAACATTAACGACAGCATATATATCGGTCAGACAGGTCGAAGTTATGAGTCACTTTACAAAGAACACATATCCGCTTTTAAAAATAAACACCCCGAAGTCTTACTTTGCAAAACACCTAATAGAAACTGGATATACTTTATCCACAAATCATTAGTTTAATGTAATTCATATATGTGATAAGAGATTATGATTAAATGATTAAAATGAATTAAATATAATATAATAAAATCGTAGAAAAGTCAATGTATGTCAGGGGTAAACTTTTTTGAGTTTACAGCATGGATTTAATTCAAATTTTGCATGAATATTACTAACAGGTCGGGTCAAAATATAGCATAGGAGCTGTGCGGAGTAAATGAAGTCCGCGCGAACAAAGTCGCAGGCAACAGCTAGTGATTAAATATATTGGAACAACTTGAAATCATAAAACATAATAACGATTCAATTGTACTGTTGAACAAACAAAGAAATATGTATTACAAAGTCGTCCTTATAACACAATGTAGCGCTCGCTTAATCATGCGAGCCAAGCCTATAAAAGGAATGTCGAATCCGCACGCCCGGAGGGCAAGAAGGTGTTCAACGTGAACACCATCTGCGAGACCTCCGGCATCATAATAGAGACCCCGCGTAACCGCGGAGCCCCCGGGCAGTGTCACAACTGCCAACTCTATGGGCACTCTGCCCGAAACTGCTACGCCCGACCCAGGTGCGTCAAGTGCCTGGAGGACCACGCCACGGCGGATTGTCCACGCCCTAAGCGCGGACAAACCGACGTCCCGACGCCCGCGACGCCGGTGAGCTGCGTCAACTGCGGTGCCCAAGGTCATCCGGCGAATTATCGCGGATGCCCAAAGGCCCCGCACAAACGCAGCCGGGGAAGCAATTCCCAACCGGTACCACCACCGAATGCCAGAAACACCAATTATAATTATTATAAAAAGGCCCCTAAGGCCAAAACCCCTCAGGCAGGGCCAAAGCCGGTATCACACTCCGTGATACCAGCACCCCCGCCAACCGTTAACGCGTGGGTCAAACCACCGTCCCTTATAAGGCCTCCAGGTCCTCCTTCAGGTCCTCCTCCTCCTCCTCCTCTCACTCGCAGGCCAAACAATCCGCCGCGCGTCCAACAGGCCAACACAGGGCACACAGGTTACGATTTCACTGACCTCGCGTTGGTCATGGAAATATCCCTAGCGATTAGCCCGGGTGAGGTAGCGGAGTTCGCTCACGAACTCCGTACAGCGACACCACAAAACGTGATCAACGTGATCACTAAACACGCAGCCCTGATGGAAACCATCAGGCGCATAACTGCTAGGGCCTCATAATGGATAGCAACCATAGCCAGAGGATGAAACCTTATTCCCTAACTGTCGCGTCGTTTAACGCATGCGGCTTAGTCAGGCAAATAGACCAGATTCGCGAATTTGTTAAAAATCACGAAATAGATATACTCCTTGTACAGGAAACCTTATTAAAGCCTTGTAGGCGTAATCCGCGTATAGCTAATTATAATTTAGTCAGAAACGACCGACCAACGAATCGCGGTGGGGGCACTCTTATCTACTATAAAAGAAGCCTCCACATTGTTCCCCTAGATCCCCCTACTTTGGAATATCTCGAAGTCTCAGTTTGCCAGGTGGGTATGACCGGTCATCAACCAGTCATACTAGCATCAGCCTATCTCGGTCCCGGTAAAAGAGTAACAGAAAGAGATTTTAAATCTCTATTCGACATGGGCAACTCTGTCATAATAGGGGGGGATTTCAATGCCAAGCATAGTCTATGGCATTCCCCCATAAACAACCAAAATGGGTTAGACATCGAACGACTGACGGACTGACTTAACTTCGTAGCAGTAGGCCCATCAGAGCCCACTAGATACCCGCCAAACGACGTGACACACAGACCGAGCGTACTCGATATAGCGCTGATGAGGAACGTAGATTTACAACTGCGTTCAGTATCAGTGTTACACGAACTCGACTCGGACCACCGACCGGTAGTTTTCAAACTAGGTTCCCCCCACCATGCGCACGCCGTCCGCATGAAAAAGATAATCGATTGGAAAAAACTCGATGAGAATTTTCAATCGATACAATCAGAGCACCTCGACCAAATTCCTGGCAACATTAGTACGGTAGAGGAAGCCAAATCCGCCATTAAGTCACTCACTAGCCACATAGAATTGGTAGTCGATAGCTCCTCGCGGGAAATACCGGACGCCTTTCGGGGCAGATGGGAACTACCGGAAGAGCTACGCGACCTACTGAGACGCAAAAACGCCGCTACGCGGCTCTACGACCGATACATGACCGACGACAATCGCCGTTCGCTACGAGCTTTACAAAGAGAAGTAAAGCGGCGCATCGCCGAGTATCGTAACGAACGGTGGGACAGACTGTTAAGTGAGGTCTCGCCATCGCACACGGCCTGCTGGCCGTTGGCGAGGGCCTTTAAAAACGAACCAGTAGTAGAGATGCCTCCACTCATTCGACCTAATCAAACGCCCGCTTTTGATGATGCAGACAAAGCCGAATGCCTGGCCGACAGTATCCAAAGACAATGTTCCCCATCAAACCAGCCTACGGACCTAGACCACGTCCATCTTGTGGATAGCGAAGTAGAGCGCAGGGCGGCGCTACCACCGGAGGGTGACCCGCTTCTACCCACCGATCCCGAAGAAGTAGGCGACTTTTCCGGCGTAGGGATGTGACGACCCCATCGCCCACTGGTGGAATAATTTTTGTGACAAAAATTATTTAACACCGGTGCAGTCAGTCAACCAAATTAGTGGTAGTGCCATACTGCTTTTGCAACTGAATAGGCCGGCACGCCCGGGGAGATACCACTCTCTCACTTGACACCGACGTAAAGTAGCAGCCCTGCTGCTGCGTTTCGTTTGGTTTGTGAGAGTCCCGGAGGCCTAACCCCCCCCCCCCCCCCCCCCCCGCACACTATGAATGCGAAATCTGAAGAGAATCTACCCCAGGGGGGTACCACTTGCACCAGCAGTGGAGAATCCCCCCCTGAGCAACCGTGCTCTGGATTCCTGCCAGGTCATGGATGCTCAGGCTGCCCAGCGTATTCTGGGGGGGGCAAAATTGCGCTCATAGACAATCCTGTCCGGGGCAAACAGGGCAAGAAAGCCATGGCACCCCCTACCACGCTTACTGTGGATTTCTGTAATGTCAGGGGGCTTCATTCCAACTTGAACGCCGTCCACTACCATCTTGAGACGGCGAAGCCAGCTTTGCTCTTTTTGACCGAGACGCAGATATCTTCTCCAGCTGATACTTCTTACCTCTCCTACCCGGGGTACAAACTGGAACATTCCTTTGTACCGCGGGCTGGGGTGTGCGCATACGTCAGAGAAGATATCTGTTACCGGCGCCTCGGCAGACTTGAAGGTCAGGACCTATCCATCCTCTGGTTACGCGTAGCTTGCGACGACCATCCACGCAGCTACGCGTGCCTATACAGGTCCCATGGCGGGAATACTGAAGTTGACCGGCTCATTGAGCATTTACAAACGGCTGTAGATTCCTTGTTAGAGCAGACCCCCTCCACAGAGATCGTGATCTTGGGCGATTTTAATGCCCACCACGCCGAATGGCTTTGTTCGCGCACCACCGATCATGCGGGGAGGTCTGTTCACGATTTTGCCTTGGCGTATGGTCTTACACAACTGGTAACTTCGCCCACGCGAGTTCCCGATGTGGATGACCATATGCCTTCACTGTTGGACCTTCTGCTGACCTCTCATCCGGACCATTATCAGGTATCGGTGGACGTCCCACTTGGTTCGTCAGACCACTGCCTGATCCGGAGTAAAGTGCCGGTTTCGCGCCTATCACGGCCTCCTTTAGCAGGCTGTCGTCGCGTTTGGCACTTTAGGTCAGCAGATTGGGACGGGATGCGGTCTTTTTTTGCGTCCTACCCATGGGGGCGGTTGTGCTTCTCGCTGGATGATCCGAATGTCGTCGCTGACTCTATTGCCGATGTGGTGCTGCAGGGCATGGAACTTTTCATTCCATTTTCTGCGGTACCAATTGGTGGTAAGTCTCAGCCTTGGTTTGGTCGCTCCTGTAAAACGGCTTCGCGCCGCAAGCAGGAGTGCTACCGGGCTTGGGCTGCAGCGTCTGCATCTTGTGATGGAAAAACCAGCACATTACGTAAGGAGTACAATTTCGCCTCGAGGTACTTCAAAAGAGCTATCGCCAAGGCAAAATCGGAACACATTGGCAGAATTGGTGAGAAATTAGTTCGCCTTCCTTCGGGCACTCGTGCGTTCTGGTCTCTCGCCAAGGCTGTCTTAGGGAATTTCTCACAGCCCTCTCTTCCATCCTTGCACGGAGACGATGACTCTCTGGCCCATACCGCAAAGGAGAAGGCCGATCTCCTGGGCTCCTTCTTTGCAGCCAACTCGACTCTGGATGACCAAGGGAACGCACCGCCTACCATCCCGCAGTGTGATAGTTGTATGCCAGAACTACAATTTCGGCAATCATCTGTGCGTAAAGCACTACTTTCCTTGGACATCCACAAGTCGAGTGGGCCGGATGGCATCCCTCCGATTGTGCTAAAAATATGTGCTCCAGAGTTGGCACCAGTACTAACACGCCTATTCCGGCTCTCCTATTCACTCGGCGTGGTACCGAATTCGTGGAAGACAGCTTTGGTGCATCCCATCCCTAAAAAAGGAGATCGCTCTAACCCGTCTAACTATCGGCCCATAGCCATAACCTCCTTGTTCTCCAAAATTATGGAGACAATCATCAACTCTCAGCTCCTCAAGTATTTAGAAGAGCACCAGCTGATTAGCGACCGTCAATACGGTTTCCGTCGCGGCCGCTCAGCTGGTGACCTTCTAGTATACCTAACTCATCGATGGGCGGAAGCAGTTGAGTCCAAGGGGGAGGCATTGGCAGTTAGTTTGGACATAGCGAAGGCCTTTGATCGGGTATGGCACAAAGCGCTTCTCGCGAAGCTGCCTTCCTATGGGCTTCCTGAGAAATTATGCGAGTGGATCACCAGTTTTTTGGCTGACCGGAGCATTAAGGTCGTTGTCGACGGTGCGTGCTCCGACCTTAAATCTGTCAATGCTGGTGTTCCCCAAGGCTGCGTGCTATCACCGACACTGTTCCTTCTGCATATCAATGATATGATGCGAATTAGCAACATACATTGCTATGCGGATGACAGTACTGGTGATGCTACATACTCCGGCCGAAGCAGTATTTCTCGGGAACACGTCGAAGAGTGCCGAAACAAGCTTGTGTCTGAAGTCGAGAATCAACTTACCGATGTCTCGGAATGGGGTCGCCAAAACCTGGTTACTTTTAACCCCAAGAAGACACAGCTTTGCGTGTTCACCGCAAAAAAGACGCCCTTTGTCGTATCACCTCGATTTGACGATACTCTCCTGACAGCCTCAGCTAGTGTCGGAATCCTGGGAGTTGACATATCGAATTACGTTCAGTTTCGCGGTCATTTGGAAGGCAAGGCTAAACTAGCCTCCAAAAAGCTCGGTGTGCTCAGCAGAGCGAAACAGTACTTTTTGCCGGTCCATCGCCTTCAACTTTATAAGGCACAGGTTCGGCCTCACATAGAGTACTGTTCGCATCTCTGGGCCGGAGCTCCTCAGTACCAGCTTCTTCCTCTTGATCGCATTCAGCGTAGAGCGGTTCGAATCGTTGACGACCTGGCCATTTCGAAACAGCTTGACTCTTTGGCATTGCGCAGAGATGTAAGTTCTCTCTGTGTCTTTTATCGTATATATCATGGAGAGTGTTCCGACGAGTTGTTTGGATTAATTCCTGCCGCCGAATTCCACCATCGGACATCGCGTCAAAACTCAAAGTACCATCCTCACCATCTCGATGTCTGGAAATCCACAACTGTGCGTTTCTCCCGACACTTTTTACCTCGCACTACTCTGTTGTGGAACCAATTACCGGCAGGGGTATTTTCGGACGGATACGACATAGGGACCTTCAAGAAAAGAGCTTACTCATTCTTAAAAGGCCGGCAACGCAACTGCAAGACCTCTGGTATTGCGGATGTCCATGGGCGGCGGTGATCACTTACCATCAGGTGCACCTCTTGCTCGTTTGCCCCCTCTTCTATAAAAAAAAAAAAAAAAAAAAAAACATAATAAAAGGTCTACACAATAAAAAGGCCCCGGGGCCCGATAAAATCACTAATAAGGTAGTTAAATACCTCCCCCCCTCCCTAATATGCCTACTAGTGTGCATCTTCAATGCACTATTAGCCGGCTGCGCGTTTCCAGACGAGTGGAAAGAAGCCACCGTCATAGGAATTCACAAACCGGGTAAACCCCGCAATAAAGTCAGTAGTTACCGCCCCATTAGCCTAATAAATACGTTAGACAAAATCTATGAAAAAATCATTCTCGCTCGCCGTAAGGCATTTGTTCACGAGAAAGGCCTCTTAATAAATAAGCAGTTCGGGTTCCGAGCGGCTCACTCTTGCACTCATCAAGTGCACCGTCTCACCGAATATATCCTAAACGGGTTAAACGCAGCTCCGGGGCTGCAAATTCCCACAGGCGCCCTATTCTTCGACGTCGCAAAGGCGTTCGACAAAGTCTGGCACAATGGCTTAATATACAAGCTATACCAAATGGGCGTGCCCGACAGACTCGTACTCATCATACGAGAGTACCTCACCAACCGCCGATTCAAATTCCGCGTGGAAGGAGCCTTCTCCACCCACAGAGCGATTACAGCAGGTGTCCCGCAGGACTCCATACTGTCACCCGTATTATTCTCCCTCTACACGTGCGACGTACCACGCGAGCCGCACGTCGAGCTCGCGTTGTTCGCCGACGACACCGCCCTCTATACGTCCAACTTTTCCGAAGTAACAATCACCAAGCGGCTGCAGGCTGCGGCCAACGCCTTCGGTGATTGGTTCAGAAAATGGCGTATCGAAATAAATCCCTCAAAAAGTGCAGCCGTGTACTTTCGCCGCGGTAAACACCCGCGACAACAACGGCGCGGTCTGCGTAAACTAGGCAACATTACCCTGTTCGGAAACGTCATCCCGTGGGAAAAGAAAGTCAAGTACCTCGGGGTAACGTTGGACAGCAAAATGTCATTCAAACCGCACATACAAAGAATGAAAGTTAAGGCTAAGTTCGTTGTAGGTCGGTTATATCATCTTATCAATAAACGCAGTAAAATGTCACTTAGACACAAGGTGACACTTTACAAGTCGTGCGTACGCCTCATCCTTTCATACGCTTGCGTAGCGTTTGCCCATCTCCCCCGTACGGACTTGCATCCGTTGCAAGTGGTACAAAATAAATTCCTGCGTATTGCCACGGGAGCACCGTGGTATATGCGCAACGTAGACCTCCATAACGATCTTGAATTGCCGAGCTTAGCAAAGCATTTCAAAGACATCTCCGAAAGATACTTCAATCGTGCCATCTCGCATCCGAACCCACTGGTGGTAGCCGCGGCTGACTACATCCCAGACCCTAATCCCGATCCCAAACTACGTAGGCCCCGCCACGTTCTTACCGATCCCGATGACCCGATAACTCTGGCCAACGGTTTACACGATAACACTACACAACTACATTCGCGACACCGTCGCCGCCGGCGGCGACGAGGACCCCTGTTTCGCCCTTCGGCGAACCGAGCCCAAGGGCAAGGGCTCATCTCATCGCAAATCACGATCCCACCCTAAGCCGAGGTTCGGTCTCACAGGAGACACCCTTAGGGCGGAGGGCGTACAGCCCTACACCTTTAAATTCTGGCTGAGCACTCTGCTCGCCCCCGCGACCGGTGAAGCTGTAACAGCCCATAAGGCTAACAGCAATTGAGACATTCCGAAAAAAAAAAAAAAAAAAACGAAACCGCGCGTGAGTCAGCACTACTTCGGCTTTCGTTGAGAGTGGTGGTGTTCGTGTCTCCTGAAGAGACTTCGGTTGCGAAGTGAAACGTGCGTTGCGTATATTATGTCCTTTCGTGCTTGATATTGTCGTGGTGGAACAGGGTAGATAACTATGCCCCTATGGGGTCTTCTTTACTTTTCAGGCATATAGTGAGTTTATTCCATTTCTTACACCGCTTTTTTCCCTTTCAGTGGTATTGCGTATAAAAGTTCGCGGAAATTTGCAAAATTACTAGTTTTCTTCGATTGACGCAGTTTTTTAAAACGGCTAATTCGGTTTTTCTATCAATCGGTATATTTGAAAGATGTTTTTAAAAAATGAAGTAAGTTTGTTATAAATAACAACTTATATATTAAAAGTTTTAAAAACTTGATTCGATTTTAATTTTTGAAACGGAATTTGACATAATATTAAGTTCTAAAATATTGTAAAAAGTTAAAAATTGATTCGGATTCGATTCGACAATTCGAATCTCGAAATTATTTGAAGAAACACAAAATTTTCGTCAACGATAACTCCCGAACGGATAAACCGATTTTGATGCAATTTAAGGCATTGAACGCAGTATTTAAGGAAAAGAGCTGATTAGGGTTTTTAGATAATTTGAGGTTTCCAAACTTTTTCAAAATCTCCTGGGCGTGGTTCAGATTTTCAGAAAGTTTAAGTATGACAGAGCCCAACAAATGCCATCAACCACATTTCGATCAGTCAAGCCTTTCAATTTAAATATGAAATGTTTACATTCACACACACACAAATTGACATCATCGTAAAAATAGTTGAAAAAGTTTCTAGGACCTCAAAATATAAAAAACTCGATTTTCGAAAATCGGAGCAAAATCAGTACCTTCCTTATTTGCTTACATACTTAGTGGAGTGTTAAAACAACAAATAGAAAAAGACAGACAGACTTTCGCATTTATAGTATTTGTACTTTACACAAAGTTTTTTTTTCGCCGTGTTGGTCCCGGCCTCCTTTGTAGAATAGGCCAACTGCCGTTCTGTCAGGCAGGTCGTAAAAGGCGACCGATTGGCTATCGAGTCACTACCATCGTGGCTACTAGGTGGTAGAGTTCTGCATTGACTCGCCCGGGTCTGGTACCACCGCCTTACCTATTCCTGCCGCAATAGCGTCAGCGCTTGTCGCTGTCGTGTTCCGGTTTGGAGGGTAAGATAGCCGGTAAACTTATGCATGTGGCATTAGACCTCGCCACAAGATAGCAACGCACCATTAACATCTTTGGTGTCTATAGGCGATGGTTGACTCTTTCCATCAGGAGACCCATCTGCTTGTTTGCTATCTTATGATATAAAAAAAAAAAAAAACAAAAACCATGTTTTTTTATTTCTATCAAATAAAAAAATGCTTTACCGGTACTGGCTGAGTCATTTCTGAGGTGACTACCATTTGCGGGCTAAGGGAGTTGTAATTTGTGGCCTCCTCATCCAAGTCAATGGTTTCAGGCACAAATTCCACGCCCCTGTCAACCTGGTAACAAATTACATCCTATTTATACATCAAATAATATCATGTAGGTACTCTGCAGGGTTGCCACAGTTTTTTTAGTAAAAGTATCTTCACGCCGATATTGTAGGCAACAAGTGCACCCACGATTAGCCAATGATACAGTCCCACAATGTGCTAGGTGGCAAGCCTATCGTCAACCGGGCACTTATCTTAGTAATCTTATCAATGTTATTTTTATCAGAAAGTTGAAAATACATATTTTAAATTAACTGGACCCCAAGAAATGAACCCGGGACTTCACGTGGTTAACTAGACCACAGAGGTGATTATTTTCTATAAGAAAACCCCATCGGTAGGTTGATGACATTATCATAAAAGTAATTAAATGATTCTGTTTATAAAAATAATAATGTTATGGAATTTTAAAATACTCGTATCTACCCTTCAATTTCCTTAAAATTTAGGGAATATTTTATATAGGCATTAACACGTCGAGTTAACCACTAGCACCTACAACATCAAAGAGACCGGACCGCAGTCCTGTCTGTCGACATTTGTTATTGCAATAGTAATATTATATACATATATATATATATATATATATATATATATATATATATATATATATATATATATATATATATATATATATATATAAACACCCCTGTCATATATTTATTTTATCTTGAGTGAGTTTACCAGATGAGGATGTATCTGAGACTGAATTGCTGCTGTATTTTCAGCTGGTTGACGGTTTCTAACAGACTCTTCTACATCAATAATTTCTGTTCCACTTAACGTTTCTTCACTATCACTATACTGGAAACAAAACAAATTTGTTTTAAAACACAATCAATATTTAATTAAATAAAATTAATCTTATTTCTAAATTTGTAAAATTTTTATTCCTACTGCAATAGCGTGTTATTGTCATATTCGGGTTTGGAGGTTAAAGTAGCCAGTAGACTCATGCATGTTACATTGCCATCTCGCCACATGGATAACAATGCAATATTAACATCTTTGGTGTCTATAGATGACAATTTCCCTTTCCACCAGGAGAGTTATCTGCTCATTTGATCTTTGATCTGCTATGTAATGAAATGAAAAAAAAACAGACAGTTCCAGAATTATAACAGATCGGAAGTTGTTTGTTGCAGTTTTCATTTTTTAAATTATGAAATCTCTTGTAACTTTACTTGTTTAGCATTTGTATTTACTACACATTCAAATATATCACCCTACATGCATATAAACCATCGTTGACACTTGTTGAAACTCCATCTTAATTATTGTTTTAAATTTTGCATTATATATATATATATATATATATATATATATATATATATATATATATATATATATATATATATATATGCATACTGCATCATCAGGGCCCTGATTACTGAATGTGAATTGTGAAACAGTACAAGTGCAAAATTTAAAACAATAAATATCTTAACTACATATTTTTATACTAGCGATGGTCTGTGGCCGAAATTCGGCCATAGACTAAACAATAAAACTTTAGCTATTAAGCAAATAGTATACATGTTACTTTATAATATCATGTATGTCACATGAATGCAGTATGTATATGTTTATTTTCATTAATTTAATGTAACTATTTCTAATGTATTTTATTTAAAATTATTAGGTTTCTGCAGTCTTGCACAATGTAAACTACTGTTCCAAATTTCATATTCTATTATTCTCGCTATTATCTTCAAAAGGGGTCTAACGTTTTTCCTTCACATATCAATATACAGTGTGTGTAAAAAGAAGACCCTGCCCGATCATCAAAACAATTATTTGGTAGCTTAATATAATTATATATATTAGGGTGGATCGAAAAAAAAAAATTTTTTTTTTTCTTAGCATGGGGGTAGAATTTGTAGCTTATAAAAAAAGAAAATTTTTCAAAAAAAAAAAATTTTTTTCGCAACATTTGGAGATAGCCCACTCGTTTTTTAATAAAATAATGGATCAAATGGACTAAAAAATTTTAAAATATTTAAACGATGTTTTAGAATCTGTGGAATGTCTTTTTGAAAGCCAAATGGAAATCAGAAGTCAAAAAAAATTTTTTCCTATTATTTTTGTAACTTAAGCGAAAAATAAAGAATTAAGCAGCCCTTTTATCTGTATTAAAGTAAAAGGTAAGTGAAAAAAAAATCATATGCAATTAATTTTCATGTTTTCCACGATTTTTGACGGAAAAAAAATTTTTTCGCTAGAATAAGTCCATTTGATCCATTAATTTATTAAAAAACGAGTGGGCTATCTCTAAATGTTGCGAAAAAAATTTTTTTTTTTTTTAAATTTTCTTTTTTTATAAGCTACAAATTCTACCTCCATGCTAAGAAAAAAAAAATTTTTTTTTTCGATCCACCCTAATATATATGTGTAATTACTTTATGATGATAGATAATTTGTTTTTCAAAATATTGCTTAATTTAAGGGGAAGTTCCTCAAGTTTAGTACTAAAATGAGATGCTTTAAAATACATTTTTTTTTTTATTTTAATGAAAAGAATAACCTTATTCTTTTTTTATAATGTTTTGGATTGGACAAAGTTTTTTGACACATTGTATAGATTCAATACAATAAATTCAAGAAATACAGTTAAAAATATCTCAACCATATAACACTTTTTTCAAATGGGAAGGGAATTGTGCAGGACCAGCTTACAACTAGAAAGTAGTCAAAAAATTAGATACAGTTTTTGAAAGCCTTGCTTGCTTGACTTAAATGGTAGCAAATGGCTCCCATTAAAGTCTACTTAACCAAAAAGGCAGTAAACTGACCATCTTCCACTTCACCCTCCTGAAAATCATAACTAACTTTTTCAAGTTTTATCTTATAGAATAAGTTTGTTATTTTTTAAAGCAGTATTTGACAAAGATGAACAACTAAGCACATACTGATTGATCAATAAAAACAAAATTATTAAACCTAGAAATCAATTTGCCCTGGCAACTTTTATTCATTAATAATGACTGTATCCGTAAATATTTACGTTTTTCTTAAATAAATATCTAAAATAGGCAATATTTGTGTAACACATTTTTAAACTGAAAATTATGCTATGAAAATGTAAGCAAAATATTCTAAATTTTGTTGCTATGCCAACAGAATTGTTTATTGAGTATGCAATGATTTGTGCAAGTTATATTTCAACGGTATTAGAAATAATCTATCAATTTAATCAGGATAGTGTTCATGTTCAAAATGAAGTTTTTTAAATGTGAAATTGAAATAAATCGAAAATTAAGTATTGATTATAATTTTAACTTGTATTGACCTGATTAATAATGTACCAAATAGCCTATTTATTTATCAGAAAGTGACGATTACAGACCTCTTAATTGAAAGTAAGTAAATTCTAATATATTTATATCTAATCATTTTGTATATAATAACCTGTAATAAGATGTTTAGGATAATCAGTATTATATGAATACCCATAATTTTTGTTTATAGTATCTTTTTGAGAAATTGCATATTTTGCTTATTTGACAATCATAGTTCGACTGTAGGGAATTTTAATACCTATCCCTGAACAGTATTCGAGTTATTTATCTGATGCAAATTTAATTAGTGATCAATAATCTATATATTACTAGCTGACCTGACAAACATTTTTTTGGCATATAAATTACTTGTATAAAATATTTATGTGGCGTACTTAAAAGGGGTGGGGGGGGGGGGAGATTGAAATAAAAACTATCCTATCTTTTAAGTTAGATCAAACAGTAGATATCTTCAAAACATCATTAAATTGGTTCAGTAGTTTGAGTTTATTGGCAACATACATTGTGACAAAAGATTTTTATATATATAAGATATACAAATGTGTAGCAAAACTCTTTAGCCCTTTTTAAAATAATTACGGTGTATGAAATTTAGCATAGTTAACATTTACATTGTGGAGGACTGCAGAAATTTAATACTTATTTTTTTAAATAACATTCATTAGAAATAGATTAAAAATTAATAAAAATAAACATTACACACACTACAATCATGTGACATTAATGATAATATACACACACTTTTTTTACACAACTCATTGTGAAATTTGAAGTCAAATTTTATCAGTGTAAAAACATTTCACAAAATCATTTTTCTTGAAAAACAAAATGTATTTTAGAAAGAATTTATTTTAAAAGTCAACAATTTTATCTCAAACAACTATTTGAGAATCTTAAAACAAAAAAAATACACTTTAACCAAACACATGGCAATAGTGGTTGAAAAACTGATAACTGGCAGAAATTTTAACTAAAATCAAAAAACTAAAAATTTCTCAAAAACTAAGAAACTTTTACTAAGGTCATGTTTATTTTATCTGACAGCCCTAAGGGAGAACTATCCACCATGACACTCTGATATAATATTTTTGGGATACACTGTATATTCTATAGCCAATAAAGCAATATTTTTGTTACCATTAAATGCACTGCCATTCATCCAATTGGAATAAAAACTTGTCAACAGAATACAAGAAAATAAGAGAAAACCATTCAGTTTTCCTCTTATAAGCGGTCTTATCCACTTGAACGTCCACGTCCCAAGTTGTCAAATGCCTCAAACGTCCTTTAGCACGACTAAAAACCATATTAAATTCCTCCGGTAAAAACGTTTGTAAAAAGGAAATTTTACATACGATTTCAAAATAAATAATACCTTGTTTTACGTTAGCGGATACAGCATGAATTTTAATGATACTACATGCTTGATACTAATATTTTCATACGCAAAAACAATATTAAACTCGATATTAGTATTTTTTACCCCAATTGGTTGAGGAAATATTTTTTGATTAATTACTTGACTTTGGTTAGTAAATTTATATTAATTGATTTAAAATATAATTATTATGATAATATAATAATAATATTATAATAATTCGGCTTTAAAATCAACCAAATGAATATAAAACGTAATTAAGGCGACAATCGTCAGCATGATTGCATGAATGTCAGTAAGTTATAGAATTTAAAAATAAAGAGAAATGTCTTATTATTTTGTGTTAAGACACCATCTATATTTCTTTACCTTAATTAAAAACCAGATAATGTATAGGAAAGTCAAAGATTTTAATATTATCATATTTTTAGAATGTTCATCTATGGGGTACTGTACTGCCCGGGACATAAGACAATATAAAATAATTGGGTACCACAGTGCCCTGGACGTTCAAGTGGTTAAAGGAAAACAGGTAGTTTTTACTTTTCATCTAATTATTTGTTAAATGGACTATACTTAATTTTTTAGAATTTCTTACATACATGTATAAAAAAGATATACAATTTGATGTGTGGAAGGATGTAGGTACTGGGGATGACCAAACTTGACTCACCACAATCAGATCAATCAGGTGTTGTCCAAAGGAGGTGTCAAGAATCTTGCAACAAGTGTATTGTATAATGAAAGTAATGTTTGTAAAGTAAGCAAGTTAAATCTGCAAGGATTGTTCCATATTCCACTCAGTACATACATACATATATTCAAACTCACCAACTTACAGGCAACTATACATACATATATTTAAACTCAACAACTTACAGACAACTGAGTGTATACATAAGATGATCCAGATTAATTTGCCCTGATTCTTCTACATTAAAAACTCTTTTCACGCAAACACTGGAGACCCCATTGATACTACCTTCAGACATACAAGACTGATTTTATCATCATATATCAACCTTGGTCTCCCTAGTACCTACAGCCATTGAAACTAAATTCATATAGTATTTCTGTATTGTTTATTGTTCATCTACCATCTTTGAACATATCCAAACCAATAATTTTACAACCAATGAACCCAAAATTTCTAATCACATCAGTTCCACTGTGAGTTATGCAGAGTGAACCAATCATCAACAAACATGTTCATCACAAATCACCAGTTTTCCAGTTTGTTATGAAAATGAGTTGTGATTTTGAACTTTTAACTCTGGGCAGATAAGGTTTTTCAAGGCAGAAAAACCTCTAAAACCACTATAAATTGTGTAATTTTTGTATGTAAAATAAAAACTAAATATAAATAAATAATGGATTAGTGTATATACAAGAATGTACCAGGTATCTAAAACTTTCCGAAGCCAAATTGTATACCACTTTATGTATCACTGCAAGGACAGTTACCATAGCGACAGCATCCAGATTCCAGTCTAAGATTGTTTATTATTCTTTGGATAACGCTACCTTCATTCCCCTACTAGATTTAAAAACTATAATGTCGGTTACCTCAAAAGTATAGATCTTCGTATTTTGCTTTTGGTTATAATCCATTGTTGTGAGTTTCTCAGCAAAATAGTTAATTACAAGACGAGTAGGTTTTCTTCGCGTAGGATATCTATTAATGTAAATCTTTCGCGCGATGTTTAATTTGCAGCCACTCTCTCGAAAACATTCTAAAATATCCATTCGTTCTTGTTTAGAGTAATATCTTTCAAATAGCCTTTTTGGTTGGTTGTTTGATTTAGGTGCCATATTCGTACATTTAGTTCCCCTTTTACAACAAAAACAAGCTTTTCTGTTCTATTATTATTAAATGGTGTTAATCGTACAAAACTCAATTCTATAAAATGACATTTTATAGAATTTTAAAAATGTCAATGTCAAACCACGTTTGTCAAATCTGAAATCACTATTGTTAGTGATACCAAACACAAATTTTCATTTTACCCCATTTTTAACCTACGACGCAACAACCGTGTATCTTTGTATCTGTATGTCTGTCTGTGGCATCTTAGCTCCCAAACGGATGATCCGACTTGATAGGTTTTTTTATTGAAAGCCGTCTGCCTCTATCTATATACAATAACTCTTTCCACTTCTTCCCTTTTCCTCCCCCTCCCCCTTCTCCCACTTTTCACATTTCCCCCCACTTCCCACAACTTGACACTTCAACCTTGTCTTCTTTCTAATCCCATCCCCCTCTCCCAGCTCCGCTTCTCTCTCCCCTCTTCTCTGACCCTCTCACCCCTCTCTCTCAGATAGATGGCCCCTTTTAACTATTTAATTTTTCTTCAACTTATTTGTAACGTTTTTTTTTAAATTTTAAATAAAACATACAAAAGAAATAAATACTAAAAATATACGCTATAGATAATCTTTTAGACTGAAGAACGGGTTGTAACGGAAAATTCTTACTTTTTTCGCCTCGCCAAGTCTGCATCGTCATCGTGTGATAAGAAACTACGTTCCAACAAATTTAAATGAAAATACAAATTTTTTACCCAACGTGCAGCTTAAAATTACACCACTGGTAGTCAGAGTGACGGGGAGATAAACCTCCCAAGCCATGCTGTTCCCCACATTGCCGCCTATTGTATCCGATCTTTGATCCAGAATTGTAACCCAAGTTTCCTTACTTGTTGGTCGAGACCAAGGAACTTATATACGATAACTGGAATTTTACGAAGCAATATTTGAAAAATAAAAATGTACTTTATTTCGTTATCCATAAAGTTGACATTTCTTTCTTACTTAACAGAGGGGAAAAAAGTTCTGAGCAAGACAACGACAAGAGTGGATGTTGTCCCTTTCTTGCAATTGCCAGTGTAAATAAAACTATCTGATGGTAGATTTTTATATATTCGGTAATTGTTAAATCCCTTTTATTCGTACACTTCGATAAATACATTAGCATAAAATGTATTGTAATTAATATAGTGAGTTCTAAAATGTGCTTATTTTAATTATTACGTAATTACATATGCAATGCAAAAACTGTTTCTCAAATTAGTAGAATTATTTAGTAGTAATTTGCAAACTACCTATGGCCGCACTTATATATGGCGATTGGCGCTATATTTAGTAGAAAGAACCACACTCCACCCATGCCGTGGTACTCTTCGGAACGATTTTAAAGCGCGTGTGAATATTCCGGGTAGAATGTAACTTCCTTGGTCGAGACTCTATCACAGCCTATACACTCACAGTCGGCCAACGGACACGTCTAGACAGGGCAATCGCGAGGGGTTTTGTGGGGGGGGGGAGAGAACCCAAACTGCCATACATCCGCTTGGGACACGTTAGGCAGGGTTAACGCTTTTTAATTTAATAGTTTGAAGTGGTTCGTTTATGTTTTTCTATAATGGTTTATATAATCAATATATTGTATTTAATGAATTAATAAATTAATGGCAGTCGCGTTGGTGCTGCTCAATCAAAGGACGGCATTCATATAACTTTTTCCCCTGCGTCCGGGAACGATTAAGTAAAACGTGGATAGAAATAGATCATTGTGTTGCACAGTTCCTTATTAGTCATAGTAATCTTAAAGCTAAATTATTCTCGTTCAAATTAGTTCCATCTCCTTTTTGCGAATGCTCCACCATAAACTGTAAATATAAACAAACTGCACATCATATTCTTCGGGAGTGTAATCTCTGGCAAAACGAACGTAACCAAATGCTTGATAGTATACGATGTATATCCGGGTAATCTACTATTCCGGCCTTGTAGCAACACATGAGAATTTCCGTGCCTTCAAGCGATTTCGTCATACGTACTACTGGAAGTAGAATTACGTAGGCCATTTTCGTAGGTCATCAAATATCTAAATTACCGTGGTGCAATAGCAATCAGGCTTACCTGATTGTAAACATCTCATTTTCTAGCAGTTTTTTGCTTTAACTTTACGCTGTCTCCTGCTGTAAAGGGAGGGAAACTGGATGTATTTTCCTACTCCTCCTATACTCTTCTGATTAAATTCGATGCGGGTTCCAAAACAGCTTAGCTTTTCCCCAGGGCACCCTGAGCTCGCAGCTCAGAGGTTATCAGGAAGGTTGCCGCTGTTGATTCTGGTTTACTGTAGTTATAGTGGTGGGAACGAGAGGTTGGCCCATTGCCCTGTAAAAAAAATGTATTTATTGTGTAAATAGGTGGGTATTACTTATACATATTTTTTTCGAGATGCTTTTGATTGAAGAGTAGTTGTTATTTGTATATTCTTTTAAATTAAATCAATAATATTAGCCCATCGATATTAGGTTAGGTTAGAGTCAAGAATCTATGAAGGGTAAAGTATTAGTGAGTGAAGTGCTATTCGACTCTCCTGGAGATGCTTCGGTTGCGAAGTGAAACGTGCGTTGAGTACATAATTTGTGTGTACTGTCTTTGCTCCTGTCGTGTAAGAAAGTGTGGTGGAAGTGGGTGGACTATTGTGCCGCTGTGGTCTTGATTTCCTCAAAGTAACGCCTGAATCTATTAAATAAATGCCATTTATATTGTTATTAATACGTCAAGTGAAGCTGGAATAAATTTGACTAGTTACATACAAAGGCGCAGTTAGTTAATGGTCTTGATTTCCTCAAAGTAACGCCTGAATCTATTAAATAAATGCCATTTATATTGTTATTAATACGTCAAGTGAAGCTGGAATACATTTGACTAGTTACATACAAAGGCGCACCTGGTTAATGGTTAAAAAAGAAATACCTCACGTCTGGGTAAAATGTATCAGTTTTTTAGAGATTCTAAATTTGCCGATTCTTTTGTCATATATTATTATCATCATTATAAAATAAATTTAGTGAACGTACCCATCTTCTATTGGTTGGTGTGGGTGTTGGTCCAGGGCTCCTTGGAAGAATAGGCCAAATGCCCATTCTGCTAGGCAGGTCGTAAAAGGCAACCGATTGGCTATGCGAGTCACTACCATCGTGGCTACTAGGTGGTGGTAGAGTTCTGCATTGTCTCGCCCGGGTCTGGTTCCACCACCTTACTTATTCCTACCATAATAGCGTCAGTGCTTGTCACTGTCGTGTTCCGGTTTGGAGCGTAACGTAGCCGTTGAACTTATGCATATGGCATTAGACCTCGCCACAAGATAGCAAAGCGCAATTAACACCTTATGTGTCTATAGGCGATGGTTGACGCTTTCCATCAGAAGACCCATCTGCTTGTTTACCATAATCTTTGTCCTGTGGAGGATGCAGTTTTCTCTTTATCATTAGGGCTTAGTTCAACCTGCTAGTACCCAGATTTTAAATCTAAATTTGAGAACCAAGACATTCGCGCCAGAGTGTCTAAAGTGTCATCTATTCGAGGCAACGGGTAGAGGTCCTTTTTGTTGACTTCATTAAGCCGACGACAGCCGATGCAGAATTGATAGACCCACCTTTCTTCTTAACCAACACTACAGGAGAGTACCATGGACTAGAAGATTACTCTATGACTCCACTTCTTCTGATTTCATCAATCATCTCCTGTACCTCCTTCTCTGTGGCTATAGGAACACGTCTAGCTTTCTGTTTTATAGGCTGCGCGTTTCCAGTGTCAATCTTATGTTTCACTATAGACGTTCTGCCCATATTTCTATCAGTCTTAGAGAAAATTTTGGTATAACGTGAAAGTAGATCCTTAGCTTGATGCTGTTGAGACACGTTAAGGTAGTTGCACTTGTTTACCAAATCCTTGAGTTCCTGTGGTACGTTTCTTGATGCTGTACTTCCCGTTGATGCCAATTTTCTTAACGTCATAACTTCATCACTTTGTCCTACAACATCGCCTGCTTTAAGCACCACATCACTTTCACTCAAGTTGACTACCTAGACCGCTGCCAAGCCCTTGTCATAAACTAAACTTCGGCCTATAATACAGTGTGGAATTGCTCCATTGTCCTCGATTAATACACTCCTATTACCCCGGCCCTTGTGATTGGCTGGTAGCTTTACGGATACTAATGTCTTTGATCTTGAAGGCAAGATGGTTCTACTGGCCAAGGTCAGCTTTTCTTTTTTGATCCCCCATCCATGAAATTTTTTTCTACCCCACATATGAAAACTCCTGTTTTGCAATCAATCTTGCAGGTATTCTTCTTCATGAATTCTAAACCAATTACACAGTCGTCCATAATATTAGCCACTACGACATCGTGAGTGTAATACTCGTCGCCTATTTGCATTACTACAGATGCTTCACCGAAGGTGGTGGTGACAGACAGAAGCTCACTTTTCCCAAAAATTTCTCAATCTCAGGTTACCACTGTCACCTACTTCTGGTTGCAGAACAGTTCATGCAGTTCCAGTGTCCAGCGTTAAGCTGCAATTCTTGCCATTAATCAGTCCCTTAATGGATAAACTGTTGCCGTCGCACACCTAGGATGTGACAACTTTTGGGGCTGTTTTTCGATCAGCCAGCACCTGCTCCTTGATCCTGGCTATTACTTGTTTCCCTGGACTGGATTCACAGGCTGGTTGACCTACCTGCTCTCTTCAGCTGCTGAGTTTCCTGCCACTTGCTGTCACCAATTCACTGAAACAGTTTGGTGAGGCAGTTAAGCCGAATGTGCCCGCGTTTATCGCAGACATAGCACATAGGGCCCAGTCTGTTAGGTTCCACTTCCTTTGATTGAGTCACAACTTCTGTACCTTCGCGTACCTTATATGCTCGAGATTCGTGGCGAACAGCTTCTACCTCCAGCGCATGAGCCAAAGCCTTGTTCATCGTTACATGATGCTGAAGGCGAACAGCAGCACGCACTTCCAGGTCTCGAATCCCATCAATAAACGCTTGGACAATGGTGTTGTTGACTGTGTTAGTGTCGGCCGAAGGATACGCTTTCCTCACAAGTTTCACAATTTTTACTGCCCATTGTTGAAGTCCTTCACCACTCTTCTGTACGCGCTCTTTCAATTGGACACGAAAATCATGCTCTAAGTGACTTTTACCATAGCGTGCTTCCAATGACTCCATTAAATCAGCGAATTGATACTGTTTAGGCATTGCATCCAAGACGGAGAGCGCCTGTCCTCATAACGCCGTACTCAGAGCTGTAAGCAATGTTTGTCTGTCCAACCACAGACTTTCGCTGCGATTTCAAACTGAGTCTGGTACGCACTCCATGAAGTGAGAACATTATAAGTGGGCACCTTCACCCGAGGACCTACTTGGTTTGAGCAACTGTTAATGACAGCACCCGAATTAACTCCTGTGATCTTCATTTTCCTCTCCCATTGGTCCATGTTTACACTTATTTTATCGCAGTTGGCCTCCAGGTCGTCAACCCTTTTCTCAACACCCTTTATGTCGTGCTTGACCAGGCCACATCGCTTTTTAGCTGGTCTTGTTGCGCTAAAATAACTGTCAATTTATCATCAAAGCCAGATAAATGTTGGTCCTGAATCTGTTTAGTTGTTGCTGTTCCTGTTGCTGTTAATGTTGCTGAAGTTGTTGCTGAATGGCTGCCAGTATAACAGAAAGATCAGTAGAGGCTGTGTACGATGATAATGAGGTGGTGGGAACACTTGCAGTTTCCTCACATGCACACATATCAGTGTCCTCTGACGTCCTCTGTGTTACCGCCTGAGACCTGGTGGTAACATCTTCCTTCGGAATAAGTGGCATTTTTTCACAATCTCACTTCCGACACCAGTTATTACGAGCTTAGAGTTCGTATTGTGCAATAAAATACTACTTATATTGAAATCGTGTATTTACAAAACAAATGTACAATACACTACAACGCAATACGTAAATACACTGACGAACACCAATAACACTCACTATTTAAACACTAGAATTAACAGAGTATACCGAATCACTGAACTATCACACTTTTCGTATCACACTGATGATCCGAATTATCGATTCCGAATCATTGTATAAAACTGACTTCTATTCTCTAACATATCCTTATTTATACACAAGCTAAAGTGCGACCATATTTCCGAAAGTTCCGAAAATATCGCGTAAACAAGTCATAATGTAATATTTTTACCCTTATGTCCTAGAGAAGAATCTAGAAATAAAAGAAAGAGAATGTTTTGTCTTTTTGATAATATTTTTTGCATTTTTAATTATAGGTGTGCACGCATTCCAGGCATCAGGCGGATACATTCGCATTAATAAAGACGAATTTAAGCCAAATTAATAGCTCTGAAGACTTTCTATCAACAAAAAAATATTTAAAAACCATATATACACATGGTGTAAAGAAAACCCTGTCCGATCCTAAAGAGATCCAAAAAAGATAAAATAATTATTTTTATTAAAATAAGAAAAATATCGTAGTTTAAAGTTCCTCATTTTAGTATTAAAATTGAACAACTTCCCCTTAAATCAAGCAAATATTTTGAAAATTTACGAATTAATATCTATCAATACCTAAACAATTAAATAATGACACAATATGGGGTATACTACGGATAGTCATGGGGTAAAAAATGGGTCGCGTAATATAGGTGTGTTCCCTTAATTGGAAAAGATTTATATATTAAAAAAAAAACATTTTAGGCTAAAGAAAATGGGAACCACATTTGGAAAATTGTGTTCAGCTTCCGGTGTTCAAGCAGCGGGCTCAGTACTCGATAGAGTCATTTCGCAACCCGAGACTGAAGATCACACCGTACTTTACAAACTTGCAGACTACAAAAAAGGTATTGACTACTACAAGATAGTAGATTAGTCTTTAGAATGTACGGCTGAGGTTCTGGGTCATATATTAAGGTGTCTAACATAATGTGAAAAAATGCTTCAAGTTATCGAAAACAACAAATGATAGTAGTTAAAACTGACAAATGTCTATACGAGGCTCACAGTGAAGAGAATTGTAGTAAATCTGAGACTATACTTACATTACTTTCGATCTGTCAACACCACAAATATGGCGATACCAATTACATCGAGCAGCCCGCTGCATTATAAAAGTTTTTCATGAATCCTGCGGAAAAGATTAATTTTCCAGGACAAAAAGTAACCTATGTGCTATTCCCAGTCATCTTTTACGTGTGTGCCAATTTTCTTTCAAATCCGTAAGTGGTTTTTGCGTGATTGTGTAACCAACATCCATCCATCCAAACTTTAATATTTATAATATTAATATAGATTAATAATATAGATTCATTAGGATTGCCTTAAGCAAAGTGTTAGTTTGTGTCTCAGTTAATATTCCGTGCTCGGAAAAATAAGTAAATTTACTGTATCAGTTATCACGAATAACAAACTTTAAAAACTGGCAAGTGCGAGTCGGGCTCGCACACGTAGAGCTCTGTTCTGTACCACCGAACAATATTAAGCCTAATTATTAGGTCAAAACCCTCTTTAAAACATTTTTTGTGATAGACATACTAACACATATTCTTTATAAGGTTTCGGAGTCTACCTACTTCCCTTTAAGATATATAGCCCTATATCACAGAAAAGGCTGACAACAGAGGCAAATTAATAGGATTCCTTTTGTCAGCAATAGGTTACCATCCTTTTCATTAGCCAACTTTCAGTGAGTGAACTTTCAGTTCGCGTAGGCTAAGATGCGAAAGAATCATCGAGATAATATAAATTGTTACAAATATAATATTATATATAATATTGTACTTATAAATAAATGGATAAATACGATATTGTTATTGTTTGTAGAATTTTAAGATGTATAAAATTAGTGTGTAAAATATACCGGCCAATATTGTAAGATGAAGATTGTTATTCAGGAGGACTTCTTCTAGAAACTTATTCTAAAGGTGGCATGTCAGCGGCGGAGAGATTAATACGAGAAGAATTTTCTGCTTATATGTATATGGGAGGTCGAGGTCGAGTAATCAACAGAGCTGAATATCTAAGGTGGAAATTTCGAGATCAGGAACAGGTAGCATCATTTTTTAATTTTGTTTTTTCTTCATATATATATATATATATATATATATATATATATATATATATATATATATATATATATATATATATATATATATATATATATATATATATATATATATATATATATATATATATATATATATATATATATATATATAATCAGTTATGTAAAAAAGGCGTACATACAATAAGTAACAACTCCGGAACCGGAGCCCTAGGAAACCAATAATTATAAAAGGACATTACCATAAAATTTTCATTTATAAATAACTAAGCTCACCTTTAATCGCGTCTCGACGGTACCGGGGCTCGAAGTGTGCAAACAACGATATGATGATTTACAGAGCGTCATCGGTGGTTTTATATCACTATTGGTGTTAAGGGCACATAAAAATACTCTTAAATTTATTAACGTGATTTAACGTGAGTTTAGCTGTTTTAATTATTTAGTTAATTATGTCTAGAGATGTTTCAATAATTATAACAAATCGTTAATGCTCAAAATTATTTCAATTTCCCTAAAGTATAGTAAGTATTTAGATATTCACATCAACTGTTGCATGGGCGACGACATTATCTCTTGATGTTGTTCAACGTCTTTGTAAATGCCGACACATATGCATAGGCTTATGATAAATAATCCATAAGTTTGACAAACGCGTACACCCGTAAGGGACAGATACAAAATACATCATGTTTATAGGATTACCAATATCTCAATGTTCCCCAGAATTTTACTTAAATTTTCACTTTTCTACATTGCCTTGAAAAATCAAAATGCGCACGGACATATATTTATTGTGCAGTTCCTACGATTTAATGTTTCTCGTTAATTATTTTTCACCTATCCTTTATATAATAACTCACAAATACTTACACCAAAATTTCGTCAGATATAAGTCCCCTGTAATAGGAGGACAGATGGACGGACGGACTCGTGAATTTAACATAGGGCCTCATGCTCAATAGTAGCAACAACGCTTGCAAACTATAAATACTGTGTAATTTGTTCTTTGTCACACGGATAATTTCGCAGGCGGAAGCTAGTGATGATGAGAAAATAAAACAACAAATCTAAAAAAAGTAAAAAAAAAACCTGTTCTTTGAACAAAATTAATTTTATATATATATAAGTTTCTCACACTACCCTTTTATTAGTCATTGATTTAGTCGCATAGTGCAGACGTACATTCAAATATATTTTTTTACAAATAGCTTTGATCAATCAAGCATAATGAAATAGGATGTTAGTAGTATCATCGTGTGACACCTATGCAAAAAAAATCGAGGCCCATACATTTCTTCATGTTCAACTGCAAGAGTTCATGTATTCCGTATTTTTTTATTTTCTATAGTTTTCTGTGGACCTAGTCTGCTATAATTCATGAGTTCACTGAATCCCGGGACGGATAACGAAGACTTCTTTTATCTTTTTATATATTGGAGACTACTCTCTATTCTATGTGGACTTGAAAGAGAAGCCAGGCACTGGTCACATTTGATTTGAGTTTCCATTGCTTTTATGATAAAGCCAGGTGTAAAAATAACCAGCAATTAAATTGAAATGCTTTACGTGTATAGATCTGTGGGTATTGAATAACATAATGTAAATCGAATAACATATAAAAAATATGATTCTAAGTCAAATAAAATATTGCAAGTTACAAGGTACAGAAACTTACAGAGACTATCGCACAATCCATTTCATTTCTCCTCCGCATGGTGCACTGGTAGTGGCAACAGATAGTTCCTCCTGATTTGTTTTTTTTTTATCACCCAGAGTAGAATCCTGAAATTAACATGACGTTTTAAATACTGAAAACTTTTAAATGCTATTCATTACTTAAATTTGCTTACATGTACGCTTAAAGTCGGAATTGAAAACTAATTTAGATAAACCTTAAGTGGCGTCTTCCGGAGACAGTTTTTCATAAAATGCTTAGAACATATGTGATCATATTTTTTGGGTTCCCAATTTCGACGCCCTGTTGATATTGCCCACGATTTACGTACATTTGGATCTTTTGTAAAGCTAGAATGAAAAAAAACGACTTATATAACAACCTGACTACCATCTATTATGCACTAATAGTTTTTAGCAATATTTTCCAAAGATAAGTGGTAATTTTAGTAAGCAAAAGTGGGTATTACTCTAAGGTGTATTAGCCTGCTAAATTCAAAATATATCTCGCTACAGAAAAGTGATTTGACCTCTACGACTTTTTAATCTGGGTGGGTAATGTTTTAAAATTATAATGTTATTTTTATTGTATTATGATCCTTAATATAGGTACATTATTCATAGATTTTATGGTTCTCGTATAATAAAGTGAATAATGACGTTTATGTAGACGTTACGAATGAAAGGTTATGTTTTTCTCATTCCGCTCACTACAAAAAGTAAATTAATACATACGGCTCACTACGACTTTTACAGCCAACAACACAGCAATAAACTATGTCTATCACACGTATCTTAACCTAAAAACTTGAATTAATCGAGTTAACCACAGTATTAATGTGTAAATTTTAATGGTGTGACTCATATATTAGTGTTCGCTACGCTAAGATATTAGTAATATAGAAAGGATTCGTGGATTAGTAATCCGGCGAATTGTAATATGCTAATATTTCATATTCGCCTAATCTCTATAACGGCTATCCAAAATGAATCGGATAATATCATTCGGAATAGTTCGGATTCACTAGATTGGCGCCCGTCGGATTCGTGAAAGTATTCAAATATTTTCACGATACGTCACGCCGTACGTACGAATGAGACAAACGTATTTCCTGCAGTATCAGCATTGACATGTATAATCAAGGATTTATAACGTTATAATTTCGATATTTTTGCTGTTTCGTGATTGGTTCCCTGCATTTCATGCTGTTTTATGATTGGTTCGCCAACTAGCGCTAGAAGACAACGTCATAATATGATATACCGTAACCAATCACAACGACGCAAATATATCGAAATCATAACGTTTTAAATCCTTGTGTATAATATTACCACATTATACATGTCAATGAGTATCAGTATCTTATTTCTGTTGCTTTAAGGTCCAAGTTACAGTGAAATATTAGTTAATGCTGATATATTAGTTAAGATATTATAATATTTCAAAGTGAATAATGAATATATTGATATCACCTAATCTTGAGAAATATCGGTATTAACTCATCGCTAGTAAATTTAATTAATTAAAAAAATACTGACGTCACAATTGTTGTGCACAAACCACGTTAAGGCCAAACCAAACAGTGATTAGTGATCTGCGAAAAGTATCAATACCTGAGTAGTATCGATACTTTCGTTTCAGTACTAAGTATTTGAGTACTCGTTACTTTTATTACAATACTATACAGGTATCGATACTTTTTGAGGTACTTTTAAGTAGATAATTTCAGTAAATGAAAAAGAAAACAAATATGATAGACGAAAAACTGATATGGTAGAGCAGGTGCAGGGCTTGAAACTGGTTTAAAAAACACTAGTTAATAGACATGGGTAGGTGATGCGTGTAATATCACAAAAGTAATATCACTCGGAAAGGTGATACAACATCACACATCACACTAGCGTTTCAACCATCACACATTACTTCATTCATCACTCGGTACAGTTCGGTTAGTGTCGTTTCTGGCCGTATCACATATTATACTACCAAGAGAAGAGTGTGGTGCGCAACGTGCGGGAGATATGTAACTGGCAGTATAACTAAAATAAATCGAATAATACCGAGATCGTTGGTTCGAGCTGGGAGAACGGGTATACGAGTACGTTAAGTATGTTAGAATGATTTGAATTAGAAACGTTTGGTGATAACAATTTGGTTCATATTTGTTATTAGTAAGATGTACAGTCTTACTAATAATAAAAACGAGTACCCTTAGGTATTATGCAATAACTGTTTGAGTTAAGACATTTTAATTGTTCTGTGTGTCGCACGTCGCGTCGTTTGTTTTATGCATAGTGGTCTAGGGGTTAGACTACTCGGCCATACTTCGACCATGAAGTCTCGATCGGGCAAAAGTATTATTGTGGATTTACTCGAAAATCGCCTCTGTGATCTAGTGGTCCAGCGTTGGCGTTAACTATATGAGGTCCCGGGTTCGATTCCCGGGTCGGGCACATAAAAAAGTGTTTTTTTTTCAGTTTTCTGATACACAAAGTTGCCCGGAATTGGAAAGTGCCCGGTCGGCTATAGGCTTGCCACCTATCACATTTTTGGGACCAAGTATCTTCGGTTAATCGTGGATGCACTTGTTGTACCTCTGCCTACCCCTTCAAGGATACGGGCGTGAAGATACTTTACTCGAAAATCTAAAATCTTAGTAGCAGCTCTTAATCTGGCGGAATGGTGTGCCAACCAAGAAACTGGTGAATCGTGGAGAACTGAAAGTCTATAGACGTTTGGTTTATTCTGCTACGTCACATAGGTACCGGCGTGATGATACTTTTAAATCAGGTACCTACATGACGAATTGAAAATGTAATTAAGATTAATATAATCGTAATTTTATAACAAAACTTTCAATCAGACTAAAATTATTAGTCAGTTTAATTATCAATTATTATGGAACTCTGGTTTGGAAAGAAATATATACTCAGTGTAATGACTCGTAGTTCGCACAAAAAAGCGATGCGTACATCACATGCAACTCAAGACACTAAACGCTACTCGAGATGATATTTCCTTAAGGTGATATGATGAGTAATGAGTGATGAGTGATGTTTGCGGGTGATATTACCTTTTCAAAGGTGATGTGTGATGTTGCATTACACTTCAAAGTACCGTTTTGCGCATGTCTACTAGTTAATAGAAGTATTTAGCGATTTTTTTAAAAGTTTTCATTCGAAGCGTATCTGAGATGAGAGCGCTTCATAAACCTAAAACCTATATAAATCGGTCTAGGTTAGGCATGGAAATTATTGTTAAATGAGATTAACTGGTATGTTGTTAAAATTATTTAATATTTAACAGTTATTTATTTATGTTATATTATAATATCAGTAGTAGGCAATATATTACAAGAAGTATTAGAAGCAGCAAAAACGCAAAGCCGTCGAAAAAAAGTCCTCTGGAGTAGTTTAAGGCGGCCCCTAGACTTACAATAATATTGCGCAATATTAAGTATTGTACAATATTATTGACCGTTTAGAGTTAATATTGAAGTTTGCGCAATGATTGAACGAAAGTTTTAGCGGGTTTAATTTTTATTGTACAATATTTTTTTCTTGCACTGTGTAGGTTTAATAGTGCACAATATTTTTCACTTCAGAGCTTTGAGCGGTCGCGGTCGGTCAGTCGCGGTGTTTAATGTATGGTCGTGTCGTAAATTTAAGCAAAATGGCGACCAAGAAATTTTCGTCATTTCGCGATAATTTTATTCATCTTGTTAATTTAATAGTTTATTACTAGAATGGGCAAACATTTCGACCACTGGCCAAAATTCGACACTCGGTCGAAATTGAAAATGTGACCGAAATACGTCATTCCGCCAAATTTCGACATTCGACCAAAATTCGACATTCGATCGAAATTCAACTTTCGGCCGAAACTCAACATTCGGCCGAAATTCGACATTCAGGCCAATTCACTAATCAAAATAAGTGTTGATCGAAACAAAACCAATCAATAAAAGGTAAAGAACGGGAGTTTTTGCTTGAGTGTGTAGAATTGTATAGATTTATTTAACAAAATCACCAGCATGGTTGCCGTCAAAACTTCGTCGTCAGACATGTTACTCGCGCGAAAATATTGGTCAGACTGGTTTGTCAATTTTATTGAGTAAATTTATTGAACGTCTGGAAACAAAGGGTTATTCAATATTATTGTACAATAATAGTAGTGCGCAATATTATTGTAGGTCTGTGGCACCTAACAGTTATTATTATCATAAATCAAGGTAGGTCAAATATTTTTAATAATGTTAATAAAAGCAGCAAAAACATAAAGCCGTCGAGTTAGCGAGCAAAAAAAAGGTTCTCTGGTTTTACAATTTTTAATAGTTATTATTATCATAAATTAAGGTAGCTTAAATATTTTTAATAACATTATTATCCTATATTATTATAAAGTTATTGATCATTTTTAACAGTATTTGCTAATATAAATAACAGTTGTTAATTGATAAAAAATTTAGTACGAAATTTAATATGTTAACTGTTAAATGATCCATGCGTAGTCTAGGTCAATGCCGTGGAAATAAACGTCACACCAAGGAAGTTACATTCTACCGGAATGGTTACACGCGCTTCAAAATCGTTCCGAAGAGTACCACGACATGAGTGGAGTGTGTCTCTTTCTACTAAATAAAGCGCCAATCGCCATATATAAGTGTGGCCATGCGTAGTTTGCAAATTACTACTAAGTAATTCTACTAATTTTAGAAAGTTTTTGCATTGCATAAGTAATTACGTAATAATTAAAATAAGCACATTTTAGAACTCACTGTGTTAACTACAATACATTTTATGCTAATGTATCTATCGACGTGTATGAATAAAAGGGATTTAACGATTAACGAATATTTAAAAATCTACCATCCGAAAGTTTTATTTACACTGGCAATTGCAAGAAAGGGACAACATCCACTCATGTCGTTGTCTTGCTCAGAACGTTTTTCCCCTCTGTTATGTAAGAAACAAATGTCAACTTTATTAAGAACGAAATAAAGTACATTTTTATTTTTCAAATATTGCATCGTAGTAATTCCAGTTATCGTATATAAGTTCCTTGCGTCACACACAGTGCACAGAACATATTATTATATAGTCTAACCGACATACAGTGCGACTTGTTCTTTGTGTCCACACAAAGAACAAGGGTGAGTTCATACTTAAAATGATCGTCTATAGTAAAATTTCCTACTTTAAAAAATCTTGTAATTTTGAAAAATTTAACTCGTATTTATTATGTCGAAATAAGGCCTCTTAAAAAGATATTATTTTATAAACTAAGCATTTATTTTAGCCATTTTATTTGTTGTCTATGTTTTCTTTAAAGTGTAGTATTCACTATTCAAAATGTTGCCATTTAAAATATAACCAGATGATTAGTAGATTGTTCTCTAACCACTGTCCACCACTGCCGCATTTTGTTCTAAATATATCACTTTTTAATAGAAAATACAACGGTTAATAATTAAATATTTAAAAATATTAATTTCTTTGTGTTTAGTAATTTTAATTTTTCATCTATATATATAAGGTGATGGTAGAAAATAAAAAAAAAATAAAAAATCAAAATATATAATTCTATCTGAATTATATATTTTGATTTTTGTTTTTTTTTTTGTTTTTTTATTATTAATAAATTGCACATTAAATTAAATTATAAATTACTTAAAAATTATGTTATGATCTAACTTAACATGTATCTGCCTGAACTAGGTTGACCTGTGTTTCAGGCAATAGGGGCTAGGAATACAATAATTTTAATAATCACTGATAAAAATTAAGTGAGCATAGTTTACAATGCTATTAAACTCTTAAACTTAAAAAATAATATAACTTAGGAAAACAGAGTAATTCATTAAAACTATCACAAATAACATCAAGAAGAGATAAATTAAACGTAATTAAAATATAAAATCTATGTTTCGTTTATTTACAAATTAATAATAAATTCTCACTGTCATTATAAGACATACTTTGTAAAATGTCAATTACAATCTTTTTGCAATTCCAAAAAAATTGTGAGTAAATATTTGTAAAATGCAGTAGATTGCAGATTACCCAGATGACTTTGTCATTTGTCGATGATGTTAGTTGTCAAATGTTATCAAATAATAAGTGTGCTCAGCGAAACTAAAACTTCAGAAACCTGATTTCAGAATTCTGAGCTAAGATTTCCGCCGGTTGCCGGTACACTTTGTAGATACTTAGAAACTGCCGCCATAGTATATCATGGCGCGGCGCGGTATAATTCTGTCACTTTTCTTTAGGTTCACTTAAAGATAGAAAGTGTGTCCTGACTCCTGATCGAAACCGCTCGCACAATACAAAATTTTATTTACTCTGACTACCTATCTTACTTACATTACTCAAGTTATAGTTTCGCTGAACACACCCAATTATTTTCATTAAACCCTTGATACAAAATTTGTTACTATATTTAGACTTAGTAATTTACTGATTTTTGTTTATGTTTGGAAAAATGATTACTTGCGTTTAATTTGTAAAAAAAACTTTAAAATTGTTTAATTTTTGGTATTTTTTAAATTAATTTACTTCACCTCAAAATATTTTAAAGCAATTTTAAAATTTAAACCCCTTTGTTTGATAAAACTACTAGCTATGATGCCTGGCTTCGCTCGGGAGTTGATATGAGATTACGTGGTACCTAATTGTACTTGAAATATAACAAATGTAATGTAAAACTTTATTGAAATTGGAATTTTAAATTTCGCGCCATTACTACACATGCTGTAATTGCTCGTAGCGCCTTTCGAAAGGCAACCTAATAATTGTTGTTCTAAATGAAGTTCAAATACTCAAAAACAGATGACGCCACCATGAAATTAAGTGTAATTTCCAAGTTGAAGGGTTGGAAAAGCCCTTATATCTTTAAAACACAAAAACACGCCCTTTAGGTTAAAACGGGAACTTTCTTGTTCGAGGGGGGATAAAGGACTATCACACTATATGTCCCTTTATCGTGGCGACCGATTATGGAAATAATCGATTTTAAAAAGTAAAAATCGATTTAAATACGTGATTTTACTTTTATAAATAATCGATTTTTTAATAATCATTTATTCAATTATTACCGATTTCTCATCTGTAACCCCCCCCCCCCCCGCCCCGTAAAAAAGTATGGTCTTCTTCATAATAATTAATATTACGTTAATTCTTGCATCTCGGACAATTCGCGCGCGAACACTGCCACGACGAAATTATACATTGCAAATAATATAACATAGCAACATGAATAAATAATTATTTATCTTAAACAATATAAATCCAAGTGTTTACTAAAATAAAAAATATTACCAAATTCCTAAAAATTGTAGGAATAGGAAACTTATCCATATAAATAAATAGAATCGGAGTGTATATTTATAATATTAGAATAAAGTAAATACATATGAATGTATACACGGGCAAAAATAACATTTTTTACAATTTTTGTCTATATATTTGTTTGGTCCAGCTAATCTCTGGAACGGCTGGACCGTTTTGACGGTACATTCACTGGCTGATGTAATAAACAGTAACCTTAGAGTAATAACGCTCAGAGTGATAATTGCATCCAAAGTTTCGTTCATATTTTAAGCCAAAACCGTATCGATGTGCGCTTGACCCTTGTGTAATTACTTGCGTTGACACGCACACAAAACTGGAATAATGTTGCAAGCAAATACATTTTTTCCCAAGACGGTATTCAAAATATGTCTATGTTCGCCGTGTTGGTCCCGGCCTCCTTTGAAGAATAGGCCAACTGCCGTCCTGCTAGGCAGGTCGTAAAAGGCGACCGATTGGCTATCGAGTCACTACCATCGTGGCTACTAGGTGGTAGAGTTCTGCAGTGTCTCACCCGGGTCTGGTACCACCGCCTTACCTATTCCTGTCGCAATAGCGTCAGGGCTTGTCGCTGTCGTGTTCCGGTTTGGAGGGTAAGGTAGCCGGTAAACTTATGCATGTGGCATTAGACCTCGCCACAAGATAGCAACGCACCATTAACATCTTTGGTGTCTATAGGCGATGGTTGACTCTTTCCATCAGGAGACCCATCTGCTTGTTTGCTATCTTATGATATAAAAAAAAACTAACCGGCAGGCGTATCACCTAACATTTGCAATCTGTCAGCGATCAGCGATGACTTTTAAACGTAACAGCTTTATATGATGTCGGAGTGCAAAGACAAAATACACCTAACTCAGGCTTATGACGCGTAAATGTGCATGCCACCAACTAGTGTAGAGTGCGAAAGAATATTTTCTTCTAAAAAATATATCTATTATCATCTCAGATGTAAATTAAAGTCTTAGAATAATAATGCTCAGAGTGATAATTGCATTCAACTTTTCGTTCATATTTTAAGCCAAAACCATATCGATGTGTGCATGACCTTTGTCACCCTTTGTGTAATTACTTGCGTTGACACGCACACAAAGACACATTATTACGTGAATAATGTTGCAAGCAAATAAATATTTTTCCAAAGCGGTATTTAAAATAGGTCTACCTGACAAATAATCTTTCATATAACATTAATAGTCATTTAGTATAAACTTGAAACTTATACTTTTTATTCGGTTACGTAAAATATTTTAAACTAGCTGTTGCCAGCGACTTCGTCCACGCGAACTTCGTTTACTCCGCACAGCACCTAGCCGCTAGGTGATAGCGTGATTATATTATGTAGCCTATATGTTGACCCGACCTGTTAGTAATATTCATGCAAAATTTGAAGTAAATCCATGCAGTACTTTTTGAGTTTACCCCGGACATACATACAGACAAACAGACAAAAATTCTAAAAACTATATTTTTGGCTTACAAACAGACAAACAGATAAACAGACAAACAGGCAAACAGATAAAAAGACAAACAGACAAACAAACAGACAAATAGACAAAATTCTAATAACTATATTTTTGGCTTCGATATCGATTGTAGATCACGCCCCAAGTATTCTTTTAAAAAAATATTCAATGTACATTTTTGACTTTCCTACGATTTTATTATATGTATAGATGTCGAGAAATATTCTAGATGTTCTCAAGATGATATTCCAAAGCTATTTAACCTTAGATTTTTTTTTCAGAAATCAGAAATACTTTATTCAATAAAATTATTTACAAGTTATTTTGACACGTCAACATATTTTTTTTAAAACTACTACCGGATCGGAAACGCGGCCACACACTGAGAAGATCCGACGGAAGAAACTCAGCGGGCTTGTCTTTTTTTTCTTATCATTGATTTTTTTACAATATTACAAAAAATATATATGAGATCGGTATGAGGAGCAATTAATGCCAGGCTTTTTTGTCTTCTAAATAATCTGAAATTTTATAATATCCTTTTTTACACAGTTTTGTTTTAACACATTTTTTAAATTTATTGACTGGTAGATCTCTTATAGTTTCGGGAAGTTTATTGTAAAAGCGTATACATTGCCCCATAAAGAGTTACTTATTCTGTGGAGACGAGATGCATGCACAACAAGATTGTTTTTGTTCCTTGTATTGAGTGAGTGTACGTCACCATTTTTTTTAAAAAAGCAAATATTTTTACGAACGTACATCAAGTTCTCAAATATATATTGGGATATAATAGTTAGAATATTGATTTCTTTGAATTTTTCTCTCAGGGAAACCCTTGGGCTTAGATTGTAAATTGCCCTAATAGCTCTTTTCTGCAATACAAATATAGTATTTATTACAGCAGAATTTCCCCAGAGAAGAATTCCATATGACATAATGCTGTGGAAGTAACTAAAGTATACAATTCTTGCTGTGTCGACATCAGTTAACTGTCTCATTTTTTTAACTGCATAAGCTGCTGAACTAAGTCTATTTGCTAAATTATTAATCTGCGGTCCCCATTGTAATTTCTTATCTAAAGTAATACCTAAAAACACAGTGGAATCCATTAGATCCAGGTTGTTTCCATCCAGTTGTACGCTGGTATCTACATGCTTTACATTAGGCAATGAAAATTTAACGCACTTAATTTTGTTACCATTTAATAGATTGTTCGTACTGAACCAGTGTACAACTTTTGAAATCGCATTATTTACTTCGTTATACTTACCAATTCGTCTTTTCACTTTGAATAAAAGTGAAGTGTCATCCGCAAACAATACGATTCCATGCTTATCCCCTACATAGTAAGGCAAGTCATTTATGTATATCAGAAACAGAAATGGACCAAGTATGGAGCCCTGCGGGATACCCATGGTTACAACAGTACCAGGGGACCTTTCCCATTAATATCAACCCTCTGAATTCTTTCATTTAAGTAAGAAACCAGAAGATCGAGAGCTTTATTTCGAACTCCATAATGGTGTAACTTCCTGATTAAGATGTTATGACCGACACAGTCAAATACCTTAGACAAATCACAGAACACTCCAAGTGTATCCTGCGAGTTCTCCCAGGCCTCATAAAGGTTTTTGAGTAATTCGACACCAGCATCTATGGTTGAGCGACCCTTCGTAAAACCGAATTGTTTATTGTGAAATAATCTAAATTTATCAAAATGTCTCAGCATTTGGTCTAGTATAATTTTTTGGTATTTTTCGAATATTCAAAAATATATTTATTTACTATTCGAATATAAATTTGAAACGAAAATTCGAATATTCGATTGCAACCTCTACCCAAAGTCCACCATTCATATAGGTTTATACTTCTGTCAGCTTTTGCTAACGCGATGTAGTAGACGATTTCTTCAGCAGTGGGGGCTTGGGTTGCTCTTCAAAATATGATTAAATTAATTTATGTGTTTCTGAATTGACATTTTCACGTTCACTGCCTAAACAAGGTCGTTTGGACGCCGTTTCTGGATCCGAATCATCATTTTCGTCAACAAAAAAGTCTAAGGGCTTCTCTGAGTGCAAAAGAAACAAACAAACAGCCAAATCTTACCTACTTCTATTCATTTATAATAATATTTGGGTAAAATGTGAATTAAGTATAATATTATTATTTTTGGATACCAAATATAAAATCTATAATATTATTTCTTCACTTATTTTGTTTTAATAATATCAGGTCGTGCTGCCCATAGAAGCATCACTATCACCTCATGATCCTTTAGCCAAGTGGGAGGACCACACCGCTTGCTGGCAAATGAGCTACCGTGGAGCTCTGGGAGAGTCTCTGCTACATGTATTAATTATCTGCGATACTAAGGTGAGGTAATAAAGCAAAAATTATAAGTTAGTATGTGTGAAAAAGCACAGTCAATAAATATTTTCACTTACCTTAATCAATCTTAAGTTTGCCCCGTGTTTATTGAGGAGCCCCTCCTTTGAAGAATAGACCAACTGCCATTCTGCCAAGCAGGTCGTAAAAGGCGGTCAATTCGCTATATGTGTCAATTACATCGTTACTACTAAGTGGTAGTGTTCCGCAACGACTCGCCCAGATATTTTGCACCGCAGCCTTACCTACTCCTGCCACAATAGCGTCAACACTCGTCATTGTCTAGGATAAGGTAGCCGGTAAACTTATGTATGCAGCATTGCCATCCCACCACACAGATATCAACACGCCAATAACACATTTGGTGTCTAAGCGATGGTTGACTCTTTCCACGAGTATTTTCAGATTCTTTTAGCCATCTGCTTGTTCGCAATCTTATAACATAAACATTTTTTTTAACCTTACAATCGCCAATATCTAAGCTTATATATTATTTTATCACTTTATTATTCTATGAGTTTGTATATAAGATAACAACTAGGTATACTCTGTCTTAGAAGAACATACCATCTGCTGTTCTGCCAGGCAGTTAAAACCGTAGGAGGTAAACAATTTGCAAACTTGTCCCTACCATCGAGACGACTAAGAAGAATTCTGAAACTTCTCGCTCGGGTGTGGTCTCACAGCCATATCTACTTACGCGTTAGCGTCAAATTCGTCAATGCTTGTTTCTGTCATGTTCCGGTTTGGAAGTAAGGTAGCTGATAAACTTATGCATATGGCATTACCATCCCGCCACACGGCTAGAAACGCTGTTGTCTATAGGCGATAGTTGTCTCTTTCTAACAGGAGATCCATCTAGTAGTTTTCTATCTTATCACTCATAATATAAAAATTCTAGACGAGATTCTCTATTGGCGATAATTGTCTCGTTCTAACAGGAGATCCATCTACTAGTTTTCTATCTTATCACTCATAATATAAAAAATTACAGATTCACACTCGTTTAGCAAGAACATTAGTGAAGTGTTTCCCGAAGTTGTCATTAGATGTCGTAGAAGGTGAAGAATATCTTGGTAAGTAAATTAATCTGATGTAATAGTGGTATGATTATAAATTGGGATAGCAAACGAGCAGATAACTGTCATGAGGATGAGAGATAACATCGCCTCTTTAGGCGAAAAAAATCATTGTGCAATGGGCACAGGTGAAATTAGGTACAAGCACAGAATACTGGAGACTGGTAGGTACAAGGCACGAGTGAATCACAACTTATGGCGCTGTCAACACCAAAAACGCGGAATCTGTCTATTTCTATCGGAGTGAACAAGAGCCCACTGTCAGTGTAGGCCAGGTCTTATCTTCTTTCTTCTTCTTATCTTCTTATATATAAAAATCAATAGCTGTTCGTTAGTCTCGCTAAAACTTGAGAACGGCTGAACCGATTTGGCTAATTTTGGTTTTGAATTAATTGTTGAAGTCCAGGAAAGGTTCAAAAGCAGAGAAATTATAGAAAAAAGAGTGGATAAAAAGGCAGAACAACGTTTGCCGGGTCAGCTAGTAATAAATAAATATTGAAACAAAAAAGTGTTGATTATTTGTCAAATATTATGATTCGTTAGTGGTTTAGGTACGAATAAGACGACTTCATGCAATGAATTGCAGACCCATACGTCAAAAAAATAAAGATAAAGATATTCAAACCTAAATCAGCGCAAACACATAAAATATAGCGTTTTATAAACGTTTGACTCTACCTTAACCTCAAACATACAGGTTTCCACTTTCCTTATGGAACAAAATTATAAGGGTTTTATCTATATACTAGCGACCTGCCCGCGGTTTCACCCGCGTAGCTTTTATTTCCGTGGAAATATAGGAAAGGTTTGCATATTAAACCTTCCTCAAGAATCACTTTATCTATTAAAAAAACCGCATCATAATCCATTGCGTAGTTTTAGAGATTTAAGCATACATATGGATATATGGACATAGGGACATAGGGACAGACAGAGAAAGCAACTTTGTTTTATACTATGTAGCGATTAATACGTGAAAATAAAACTTGGACTCCTTTTTAAGACAATTGCGCGAACGGTAGATATAAGAAATTTGGCATAGTTAAAGTTTACATTGCGAAGGACTGCAGAAACCTAATAACTTTTTTTTTAAATGTATAAGAAATACAATCAATTAATAAAAATAAACTTTACACACACTAAAGTCATGACGCATACATTACATTATACACACATGTAAACTGTTTTATTTTCTTTAAAGCTAAAGTCAGTTGTCGAACTTAAAAGAGATTATATTGTTTAGTCTATGCTCGAATTTCGGCCACAGGCAATCTCTAGTATCAATAAACCGGGTAAGTGTAGTGGTTTTTTTAGAAATATTTCCTTGATGATTGGCGTTTCTAATTTTGGTCCGCATAATGCGTGTCGTACGATTCCATGACTTTAGCTTAAACCGGCAAGCGTATCGCCTAAAAGAACACAGGCCATTATGGTTTTGTACATCCCTTGCGTGTCTTTCAGAGTGACGATTATTAAATAAACTAGAACAATTTTCTACTATTTTTAAATCAATTAATTAAAATATATCGCAATAATCATATAAAAAATATTGATACTTTGATTGATTTCTATCATCATATTTAAATGTTACCATTATATAAAACTTTAATTACATATTCATTAAATACCTATATATATCATAATTTTCATTATAAGTATCAAATAAAAAATTCTCCCTGTTTTTGTATTAAAGAATAGTTAATACTAATTTATTTTTTGTTCTTTTAAGTATCTATAAACTGTCTTCGCAAAATCTTAGCTCAAAATTCTGTCAATCTAACTTGGATTTCTGAGATTAGCAGCTGTTGTTCTGAAGACACCCAATGACTTAACCCACAGACTACTTAGAGACGCAAGCATTTTTTTTTTACGTGGGGAAACCCGTCATGGGTACCAACCTAATCACGGGAGTGACAGATTGGTTATGTCGGACTCATACCGACTAAAACCCCACGATGGCCACCTTCGGCGATATGTGGAAGACCTGGGATCTCCAGAGGAACTCACGCAGTGCTCCCACTAGCGCTTAGTTGCTATGCGCATTCTTCTCAGAAGATGATGGTAGTTCTTCTTATCGCACTCTGCTAGGTATTAAGTAACTATGCTTTTCGGTCTTTTTGGGCCACTAACAGAGTACGCAGAGCCCCCGCCCTGCACACTTAGCAACACCAAAATCAAAGCCGCAATTATCGCGCTTGTGCGCCCCTGTGACGAGACCAGGGGCGCGCGCGGTTTTGCCACTCGCGTTCGCGTTCAGCGCGTTCCTTCTGTGACATTACGATATCGCAGAACCCTAGGACCGCTCTCCAAGCTGCTTCGTTGTTTACCATGCCACGTACTACGGCAGGTAAACTTAGATCGTTACCTATTATAGCGCGAAGCGCACATCGCTCTTCTGTCCAGGCTGAGCACACTTGTAAGGTGTGCTCAGCAGAGTCTTCCGCATCAACGCAGTGGTGGCAGACAGCATTTTTTGCGATGTCACTGCACCAAAAATAATCAAGTGGCAACGACTGTCTATTACGTGTCTTGCAATAACTAAGCAATTACAATAATTGCGCATTGCGAGATACGTGATAACCACGCGGTTTATATAGGTTTATAAAGCGCTCTCATCTCAGAAACGCTCTGAGCGACACCTTTTATGAAAACCGTTAAATACCTGTATACCTCTAACCGTTAAATACCTAAACCGGTATTTTTAAACCGGTTTGAAGCCCTGCCCTAGATCACGATATTTTTAATTACAAATAGGTATTTATTTGTAGGAGCGAGTTCTTTACACCTGGCCATCGCATACAGCAATAACGAGCTTGTTCAAGATCTGGTAGAAGCTGGCGCTGACGTTCATCAAAGAGCTATAGGTATGACAGTTACAATTTTTAGGGTACCGTAGTACAAGTAACCCATATAGTTCCACAATTTCACCACGTCTATTCGTCAGGTCTGTTCATCTTTTCGCAGCTAAGTACAGAGATTTAGTACTAGATAATTTTTATTTGACATAAATATACATTATATGTAAATGTACATATTAGTTACGCCGACAAAATGGTAAAATAAAATATTAAAAAAATATGGTACCTACCTCCTCTGCATTCTACTGGGTGAGTACAAGGATTTTTTTCTCGCGCTATAGTGCGGGGTGTCTTTAAATAAGCCTTTAAAAATATTGCGAGTTTGTGAAAATGATTTTTCGACTAAGATATCCGTTTATTAAATATTTAGCTTTAAATTTACAAATTTTTCTTAGATACAAATATCTTTTCCCCCTTGCCAGCAAATTGCTTGTTACTGGATGTATGAAAGAAAATCACGGGTAGTAAGTAGTATTGTATAAGACGAAGATAAAAAAGGGCTGTACAAGTTTACGAGTAATAGTCGATAAACTTAAAAACATTTTATAAGTTAGACAAGTAGAAGCTCATATATCCGTCATTGAAACAGTTGAAAAGCAATGACAAAGACCTCTTCTTAACTGCATTATTGTGATGGGCAACTAATAAATCCTAAATTGCGCGTGCTACAACACGCACTTTTTAACTTTTACTATACATTTATTTTTTATTTAACTTTTGCACACATACTTTTGCACAGGTAGACTTAACGTCCAAGAGCATTCTCTGCCAGTCAATCTCAGATCTCTCAAGAATCTCAGAAGAAAATAAAAATTGAAACTTAATTTAGTACTAGTTGAACACACTAGTTATGTGAAAACAAAACTCACACAATTAAAACACATAATTAAAACATACATTTATATATAATACTAGCAGTTGCCAGCGACTTCGTCCGCGCGGACTTCGTTTATTCCGCACTGCTCCTCCCCCGTAGGTGATAGCGTGATAATATGTAGTATATATTGACCCGACCTGTTAGTAATATTCATACAAAATTTGAAGTAAATTCATGGGTACTTTTTGAGTTTACCCCGGAAATACATACAGGCAAACAGACAAACAGACAAACAGACGAAAATTCTAAAAACTATATTTTTGGCTTCGATATCGATTGTAGATCACGCCCCAAGTATTCTTTTAAAAAATATTCAATGTACAGTTTGTCTTTCCTACGATTTTATTATATGTATAGATAATTATATAAATAAATACACATATTGAATTTACATGAATACAAATAATTCAATATATAAGAATAAAATACATAATATACTCATAACTATAGACATATATATACATAAATACCAATATATATTATACAAATACTCTTTTGTGTCTTCATACCAAAGCAGCAAATACATAAATAAAATTATATAAGTATATAAACAATCAATCAGGAACAATGCCCAAGTAAAGGTTTTTGACTTGCCGTTTAAAAGAATACCTTGAACCTGAATACGTTATAGAATTCAAATGAGTTTGCCACTTTGAATACTGAGGGCAGCCCAACTGCGCAGCGCTATCATTAACTTTTTGCCACGTGTTAGTTTTTGCTCCTTTGCAGAATAGACCAACTGCCGTTCTAATAGACAGGTCCTAATACGCGACCGATTGGTCAACACCGATTCAGATGTAGCACACACAACACTACACCGTCGTCGCCGATCTCGACGGCGAAGACTTCTTTATCGCCCCGCGCTTAACGCGGGGCGCAATGCCACGACTCCTCCCACCAACACTAGTCCGAACGTCGCACTAAGCCGAGGTCCGGTCTCACAGGAGACAGCCCTTAGCGCGGGCGTTTATAGGCCCAATTTTAATATTTTATGTTCTGGTTGAGCACTCTGCTCGCCCAAAAAGCCCGGTGACGCAGTAACGACCCATAAGGTCAACTGCAATAGCCATTTCGAAAAAAAAAAACGACCGATTGGCTATACGTGTCACTAACATCGTGACAATGTGTGTAGACGTGGTAGTAGAGTTCTACATCGTCTCGCCCGGGTATTTGGTACCACCGTCTTGCCTATTCCTACTGCAATAGCGTCAATGCTTATCATTGTCATGTTCTGGTTTGGAAGTTATGGTAGGTAGTTGGTAGACTTATGCTTATGTTTCAGTTATCCCGCCACACGGATTGCAACGCACCATTTAGATTTTAGATACATCTTTGGTGTCTATAAGCGACAGTACCTCTTTCCACCCGGAAAGCCTCCTGCTTGTTTTCTATGTAATGATATAAAAAAACGACCAAGTGCGAGTCTGACTCGCGCACGAAGGGCTTCGTATCATTCCTATTCAAGTTTCTACCAGAGTGCTAAGTGTGAGTTTTTCTTTTCGCATTCGATCGTGAGCGCGTTTCGAGTTTACTAGGAATTTGTATGTGATTTGTACGGCGCCACCTAGTGATAAACTGGTTTTTCACGTTTACTACTAGGTAGCGCTGTACAAATCACATACAAATTCCTAGTAAACTCCAAACGCGCTCACGATCGAATGCGAAAAGAAAAACTCACACTTAGCACTCTGTTTATTAAGATCGAGTGAAAAATTGTTCAAAAATTACGTTTGTTGTATGGGAGCCGCCCTTTAATATTTATTTATTTTTTTATTATACACAGTAATCATTTAAATACAGGGTGTCCCAGAACTCAACGTCAAGCCGAAACGGGGTGACAGGATAGATCATAACCATCACGAGAAAAATCAGAAAAAAAATCTATCCCATGCAGTTTGAAAATTATGGGCATTTTAAGAAAAACCTAGAAATTTGGTCTAACTGTACCATTTTTCGGTTATTGTGGTTAATTTTTATTATTTTTGTTAATTTAAACTTTGGAACCGTAACCCTAAATAACATCTCGAGAATCACAGTCTAAAATAATGACACAATTACCCCAAGTTTCCTAGAATTTAGACTATTTGTTAAACTATGAATTTAAAATTTTCAAACTTTGTCGACTTTGAAACACCCTCCTTTAAAAAAAAATGTACTAGAGTGCCTTGGCAAGTGCCATTAAGAGTTGGCGTATTTAATCAGGATTGTAAAATGGTACAATACTTGTTAGTTTCATACTAAAAAAAAACGAGTAAAAAATAAAAACCTCAAGTAACCCGATTTTTGCTAACCCATTTTACTCAGTTAAAATGTTTTTTATTCGCACAAGCCTTTAGTAGATTCTTTATTTTACGGCAAAATGATGAGAGAGATGGATAGTGGACATGTTTGCCATGAGCGAGCGAGACAGATAGTGACGCCACGCAGTGAGACGGAGATGCGTCGTTTAAACGAGTGCGAATGAAACAGATACTGGACATGTTTGCCATGAGCGAGCGAGACAGATAGTGACGCCACGCAGTGAGACGGAGATGCGTCGTTTAAACGAGTGCGAATGAAACAGATACAGACGCCATACCAAGCAAATAGCTACGCTGTCAGTCTGACACCAGTTAGTACATTTCGCTCATTCGTCTACTGCGCACCTTTCCGTATTCGCTTGTGTTAATTTAGTACTGACAACTTTGGCTTTTCTTTTTGGACTTGGATTTTTGTGAATTGGACTTGTTGATTACATACCGGCAACTTTGGCTTCTCTCTTTTGGAATTGGACTTTTGTGTTGACATCCTTGTCATCACTATGCCTACGCGCTACACTTCACAAGAATATGCGAACATGCATCTCATTTATGGGGAATGCAGATGCAATGCAAGTGCCGCCGCTAGACTTTATCGTGAAAGATATCCAAATTTAGAGCGCTATCCGGATCACCGCGTGTTTGTTAATGTGCACCGTTCACTCACAGAGGGCGGCCATTTTCCGAATCAAATACGGGCTGGAGGTAGACCTCGCTTTCCTTACGAAGAAGAAGTGTTGGAAGAGGTCGCAGATGACCCAAGTATTTCCGTTCGTGGAATTGAAGAAAGAATTGAAGAGATTGATTTGCAAATTTATGCCCAATCAAACTTAGGAGGCATCAACGAAGCTATAAGTCGTATCAATCAGGATTTACACAACGTTCTTGACTGGACGAAAAAGTTTGGTATAACAGTCAATCCTGATAAATGTCAGGCTATCATTATTGGCAGCTCGCGTCGGGTTCAAAGTTTGGATTGGAGCTCTATTTCAGCGGTAGTTTTTGATAACATTACTATCCCCTTTCTCCCTTACGTCAAAGATCTAGGACTCATAATAGACCAAACTCTATCTTGGTTACCACATACTACTGAACTTTGTCGTAAGGTTAATATGGCTTTACGATCCCTTTATCGGTACAAAAACTTTTTGCCACCCCAATCAAAACTCCTACTTGTGCAGACCCTAGTTATACCAATACTTGATTATGCCGACGTGTGTTTCGTAGATTTAAGTCAAGCCCTTTTAGACAGATTAGAACGCATGCTCAACAATTGTATACGGTTCATCTTTGGTCTGCGTAAGTTTGATCACGTCTCATTATATCGCTCTAAACTGAAATGGCTTCCGATCCGCCAACGAAGACAGTTGAGATTGCTTTGTACATTATTCACAATTCTTTATAATCCTAATGCACCTCAATATCTTAAGTCAAAATTCATATTTCAGCATGCCACACATTCACGCCAACTTCGTTCAGAAAATATCCCGACTCTTCAAGTACCTTTTTGTCGTACCGATTTCTTATCCAAATCTTTTTCTTCTGAAGCTGTGAGGCTTTGGAATACTCTTCCCATTGATATTAGGAATAGTCCCTCCAAATTGTCTTTTAAACGTTCTCTCTGTAAGCATTTGGCAGAATAATGGTGTTACGCGCTATGGTAGTATAATATGTATGTATATATGTATTTATATAACTATATATAAATATGTACTTGTATATATATATATATATATATATATATGTATTTATGTAGGTATATGTATAATGTATTATATATGTAATATATTACTTGTATCTAAGTATATTGTAATATCGTATTTTCTTATTGTTTTCTTTAATTTTGATTTATCTTAATAATAATCAAGAAGGTATGTCAGTAGTAAACGATTGTAATAAGTTTCTCTGTGCACCCCATCGTAAACACTGTTTATATTTGTTTAAGGTTGACTGGTAGAGAATGTCATGTAGCATTAAGTCCACCTCTGTACATGTTGTGCATAAATTTTAAATAAATAAATAAATAAATAAAGAACGGGAATACCCAAAAGCATAGCACATCGTATTTTACAAAGAGCTGAAATGCATCCGTTTCACGTACAACGAGTTCAAAGTCTTCTCCCTCGAGATTATCCTGAAAGGATTTCATTTTGTAGAACAATGCTACAGAGGCATAATGAAAATCCCCAATTCATCCAAAAAATTCTCTGGTCAGATGAATCTACATTTAAAAAAGATGGCTACATAAACTTACACAATTTTCATGAGTGGCATGTGGAGAATCCACATTTAATGCGAGAAGACCGATCCCAATATCGCTTTAAAGTTAACCTGTGGACAGGAATTTTAAACGGCAAAATTGTTGGGCCTTTTGAGCTGCCTGAGAATTTGAATGGCACGAATTATCTAAATTTTTTACGAGAAAATTTACCAAGTTTGTTAGAGGACGTACCACTAACAGGTCGTCGCCACATGTGGTATCAACAAGATGGCTGCCCAGCGCATTACGCAGTGCAAGTAAGAGATTTCCTTGATCAAGTTTATCCGGGAAGGTGGATTGGACGTTCAGGCACTATCTCGTGGCCAGCCCGTTCCCCAGATTTAAATCCCCTGGATTTTTTTTTATTGGGGCGTTCTCAGAGAAAAAGTTTATTCTAAGCCCATTGAGAGCGTAGCCGAGCTGCGTGAACGAATTTCTCAAGCTACTGAGGACATCAACTCTCGAGGATATGCCCGGCTAATAAGTAGATCTTTTTTAAGAAGATGTAGGGCGTGTGTTGAAGCTGATGGTAAACAATTTGAACATTTGTTATAATAAAAAATGTTATTTTCAAATCTGACTTTTATTCCAATAAACCTAAACAAAACTAGGTCAACATTTTTCATTATTTTATTAGTATTTTGTTGCTTTGGTAAAAGTGGCGTCACTATCTGTCTCGCTCGCTCATGGCAAACATGTCCACTATCCATATCTCTCATCATTTTACCGTAAAATAAAAACCTACCAAGGGCTTGTGCGAATAAAAAACATTTTAACTGAGTAAAATGGGTTAGCAAAAATCGAGTTACTTGAGGTTTTTATTTTTTACTCGTTTTTTTTTAGTATGAAACTAACAAGTATTGTACCATTTTACAATCCTGATTAAATGCGCCAACTCTTAATGGCACTTGCCAAGGCACTCTAGTACATTTTTTTTAAAGGAGGGTGTTTCAAAGTCGACAAAGTTTGAAAATTTTAAATTCATAGTTTAACAAATAGTCTAAATTCTAGGAAACTTGGGGTAATTGTGTCATTATTTTAGACTGTGATTCTCGAGATGTTATTTAGGGTTACGGTTCCAAAGTTTAAATGAACAAAAATAATAAAAATTAACCACAATAATCGAAAATTGGTACAGTTAGACCAAATTTCTAGGTTTTTCTTAAAATGCCCATAATTTTCAAACTGCATGGGGTAGATTTTTTTTCTGATTTTTCTCGTGATGGTTATGATCTATCCTGTAACCCCGTTTCGGCTTGACGTTGAGTTCTGGGACACCCTGTATAAAATTAAAAGAAAAAGTACAATGAGCGAGCTTATCTCTAACAGAGATTTCTTCCAGCCAACCCGTAACAAGGAAATTTTATAAGCAAAGATAATTATTGACTTGATGTACAATGAATTGATTAAAAGTATCTTCACGCCCATATCCCCGAAGGGGTAGGCAGAGGTACAACAAGTGCACCCACGATTAGCCAAAGATACTTGGTCCCACAAATGTGATAGGTGGCAAGCCTATCGCCAACCGGGCACTTTCCAATCCCGGGCAACTTTTGTGTTTCTCAGAAAACTGAAATAACACTTTTTTTTAAAGTGCCCGACCCAGGAATCGAACACGGGACCTCATGTGGTCAACTCCAACGCTGGACCACTAGACCACAGAGGCGACAATTAAATTTGTAAATAATAAAATTAAAACCTACCTACTGAAAATAAAATGGCAAATGATACACATCAAATAAACGCAATATATACATAAACACACATACGTACATACATGCACTGATACAACACACATATATATATATATATATATATATATATATATATATATATATATATATATATATATATATATATATATATATAACGTTAGAACAGCAAGGTGAGTCAGAGGAATAGCAGCAGGCAGGTATATGGAAATTTCTAGGTTGGCGAATCGGTAGCTAGGATAGCTGGGCCCTGAATTTAGAAACGTGATCGCACTTACTTTATTTTTATTTAATTATTTATTTTGAAAGATGATATATACAACTAAATATTCTATTAAAATTTTAAGCGTCTACCTATTACCGTTATTAATGTTGAGCAAAAAAATTCGAAAATAAAACATTTATTGTATGGGGACTCTCCCTTAATATTTTTTTTTTATTGTTAGTGTTTGTTGTTATAGCGGTAACGGAAATAAATGATTTGTGAAAATTTCAGCTTTCAGACAGACAGCGGAGGCTTTGTAATAGGGTCCCGTTTTTAACTTTTAGGTACAAAATCCTAAAATCTAGGTGCTGTGAAATAACAGATGGATATTATATTATACTTAAAAATAAATATCATCACTCAGTTACCTTTTGTGTGCTAGGCAGAGTGGACCGAAAATCAATGCACACGTTCAATACGATTTATCAACTTGTCGATACATAACGACCTCTTGGTTTTTCAACCGATTTCCCAAAAAGGAGAAGGTTCCCAAAAAAGCTTCTTAAATGATATCCCCCGTGTTGGTCCGGGCTTGCTTTGAAGAATAGACCATTTGCCGCTCTGCGCTAGCTCGCTCTTACTCCGCATTTCGTATGAGGCGAACAATTGGCTATGTGGTCAGTGATTCACTACCTTAGTGGCTACTAGGTGGTAGATTTTTGTATTGTCTCGACCGGGTCTGGTACCACTGTCTTATTTATTCCTAACCCAATAGCGTCAGTGCTTGTCACTGTCGTGTTCCGGTTTGTAGGGAAATGTAGTCGGTACATTTATGCATGTGAAATTAAGATCTCAACACACGGATCTATCTAGCTAGCTAGGAGCTATCCAGCAACGCACCATTAAATGGTGTCTATAGGCGACGGTTGTATCATTCCATTAGTAGAGCCATCAGCTATTTTATGATAAGTTTAAAAAAACCTTGATTTTTTATTTTTTTACTATCGATAGGGAAGCGCTTGACCACGATCTCGCCTGATGGTAAGCTAAGACGCGGCCTAAGATGGAACGCGCTTCCCTAGAAGGTACCTGTTCACTCTTTTCTTGAAGATCCCCAGATTGTACTCGTCGGGGAACACAGACTCAGGAAGCATGTTCCATTCCTTTGCGGTTCGGATGACGAATGTTGAGTCGAAACGCTTTGTCCGAGTACGTAGCACTTCACTATATAGCGATGCCTAGAATCCATGCGCCTCGACGATCGATAGAAAAACGGCGATGGCAGAATTAGGTCGTGCAATTCCACAGCGCACTCTCCAGTCTATCCGATAAAAAAACCGATAAACTAGCCACTCTGCGTCGATGAACGAGGCTCTGGAGTTTTTTGCCTACCAGATCATCGTCGTTTATGAGCTTCTTGGCACGCCTCTCTATCGCCTCAAGTGTCTCCAGCTGGTATTTTACGGATCCATCCCAGATTATTCAGTATTTTGATTATCTTAATTGATAATTGTTCAAAGCTTTACGTGGTTTTCCGAGGCATGATTTTCCCTTGCTTAAGTCACAAATTCTTATGTTGTCATCTGATACCCAGTACCTTTTAAACATTTGTTCGTGAAACGTACTAATTTTTTTAAAAAAATAGGTAGTTTTTTCCTGCCCCGCGATCAACAATGCGTGCCCCCCGCTCGGCAGACAAACTATGAGGGACTAGCGTATTTGGGAGAGTATCCTCTGGCCTGGGCAGCGTGTTGTGCTAACGAGGCGGTTTACAATCTCCTGTTGGATTCCGACGCTGATCCTGACGCTCAAGACTCCTTTGGAAATATGATTCTTCATATGGTGGTCGTATGTGATAAACTTGTAAGTGTTCTGTTCTCCATTATGTAATAAATAAATAAATAATAAATATTCACGAGACAAATTACACTTACTGATCTAACCCCAAAGTAAGCAAATTATTTGCTTGTGTTATGGATGTTACTCAACGATACTAATATATAGAAATACATATTAAAATACTAGAATATATTTAATAAACACCCAAACTCGGAAATAAAAACAAATATGCTCGTCACATAAATGCTTGTCTCCGTCGGGGATTGAACCTGAGCCCTGTCGATTGCGTAGTCAAGGTCGCTAACCACTCGACCAACAGGGTGGTATACTTACGTATTATACACTAGCTGTTGCCCGCAACTTCGTCCGCGCGGACTTCGTTTACTTTGCACAGCTCCTCCCCCGTATGTGATAGCGTATATGTTGACCCGACCTGTTAGTAATATTCTTGCAAACTTTGAAGTAAATCCATGCAGTACTTTTGAGTTTACCCCAGACATACATACAGACAAACAGACATAAACTCTAAAAACTATATTTTTGGCTTCGATACCGAATGTAGATCACGCCACAAGTATTCTTTTAAAAAAATATTTGATGTGCAGTTTTGACTTTCCTACGATTTTATTATATGTGTAGATAATATTCTTTTTAAGAGGACATCGAGCTTTTAGAACGAATGGATGGACAGGGGTGAAGCATGATGGTTTTGACTAGGATGAGCGAAACGAGTGCGAATTTGGATATTTCCTTTCCATCATTTAAAATGGTTACACATTTTAAAAATATAAAGTGTATAAGTTATAGGAAACATGCTGTTTTGCTACTATTTAAAAACGCCTGTGGTCTTTATCCACGGTGGTGGGTGGTTGGCGTCAACCACATGAGGTCCCGGGATCGATTCCAGGGTCGGGCACTTAAAAAATGTTTTTTTCAGTTTTCCCGGTTGGCGATAGGCTTGCCACCTATCACATTTGTGGGACCAAGTATCTTCGGCTAATCGTGGGTGCACTTGTTGTACCTCTTCCTACCCCTACGGGACACGGGCGTGAAGATACATTTAAAAACTGATGACCTCCGTTAAGCAGTGGCGGATTTACCAATAGGCTGAGTAGGCTGAAGCCTAGGGCGGTAGATTTTGGGGGGCGGCAAATTTTGAGATGTCCTATAGAAAATATATATTTTAGTCTATATAGACTACCTGACCCATGCAAATATTTCGCACAGCATTTACAATCTAGATCCACTTAAGAATGGTTACAAGTACTTGCAAGCATGAACTAACAACAGACATTTTAAACAGAAGAATATATCTAAGTAAGAAGTTCTTACACTCACGAACAATAAAAAAAATTGACATCAACTTAGTTCTACAAATATTGATATCAGATCCAACTCACCCCATATTCAATTTAAAATTTTTGCCGATATTTACAGTATCATATTGCACAGTGTAAACATTTTACACTTTTTGCACTCAGTGTATTAGGGGGCGTCCACAAATTACGTGAGATATTTAAGGGGGAGGGGGGTCGAGTCAAATCTCATCTAACCTTACGTTGGGGAGAGGGGGGGTCTCGTCAAATATCACACTATTTTTTTTTTTATTGAAACAGAAAAAATATAATATTTTGGTCCATTATCCAGATTGTACATGATTAAGATTTAATCTTAAGCGTAATAATAATAATAAATAATACATATTCACGGGACAAATTACACTTAATAATCTAACCCCAAAGTAAGCAAAATATTTACTTCGACCAACGGGGCGGTCATCGTAATCGTAATACGATTAAGATTATTCACTAATTCGTTCGAAAGGAAATAATTTCATTCATACTTCGACGCTATACATTACTACTGACTGCCAAATAATCATATTTGTTTTATACCAAATAGTTCAATTTAATCTGAATTTACGGTACAGTGTAACCCGTCCTTTGATTTCGCGCCACTATCAGAGGAGTAGACATTCTTTTTTTAATCGCAGTAATTACGATTGAAGTATTCTATTGTTAAATTGTTATGACATAACTCAGCAATATTGATTACTAGGCTTTTTTTTCTTTTTATAATAAAAATCCAACGCGTTTACATATTTAAGAAACCCAAATATTGAAAAATCTCACGTGAGATTGGGGGATGGGGGAGGGGGTTGAATAAAATCTCACGACATCTCACCAAGGGGGGAGGGAGGGACAGGAAATTAAAAAAAAACACCTCACGTAATTTATGGACGCCCCCTTATGCTATGCCCAGGTACATTGACAGGCCTGGATTTACACTTAGGGCATTCGGGACTAGTGTCCGGAGTGGCAAATTTTTAGGGGTGGCAAAATTCGAAGGGTTAGCCAAAAAATTCTTTGCGTTTTAAAAAATGCTTTTAAAATTTATTTTAAGAATATACATTTCATTTTCAATGCTACCTTTCTTCTAAGAAAAATTGTTAAAATTAAGTTTTGCTTTATTGGAACTAACATCTTCACTCTGGAGAACACAGACTTATCAAAATGTTTAGCCCAACAATTTTTGTATGACAATTTCATTGATAATTTTGAAAGTAGAAAATCGGGTATAAAGATATTTTATAATTTTCACAAGTACATAATAAAAATTATTGTCATCATCACTTGGATACTCTGTAAGTAAGTAAAACGAAAGATATATCGAATGTAATATTACTTAATATTGTAAATGACATACTACATTGTGTATAGGACAATAATCAAACTATTTATACCTCACCCAGCCTTACTTGTGATTGAGCTTTTACTTCAAAATATTCTAATATTGGAAAAAAATTTATTGTTGGCCCGGGCTACTTCAAAGAATAAATACATCATCTGGCATTCTGTCTGGTTTTTCGTGATTGCTCTAATTGCTTGAAAGATTGGCTAAATATGTCACTACCACCATATTTTTTTTTTAGATAGTAGAGTTCCGCAACACCAAGCTCGGGCTTGGTAACGCCTCCTTACCTCTTCCAGTCGTAATAGAGTAAATGCTTGTCACTCTTAAATTCTAGTGCATATGGTATTACCATTCCAAAATTAACATTTTTGGTGTCTATATGCGATTGTTGCCTCATTTCATCAGGAGAGTCGCCTGCTTGTTTTCTATGATATAAGAAAAATCTTAAGTAAATTTGTGGATTGTAAAAATAATCTAGAATCTGACACTACTGGAGGTCGGAAGGGGCGGCAAAATTTTAATAGCTTATAGGCGGCAAATTTGTAAATCCGCCACTGCCGTTAAGTATTTACGCTATACAAAGGGTTTTCTTATTTGTTCAGAGGTAACTTTGATTTTTTTTTTCTATAGAGGAAATTATATAATTTATGGAACAAATTTAGTATGTAACTATGAATTGCATAGCTAAATCTTTAATAATAACGGTATAGCAAGGGATTTACCGAACAAATTTATTTTTAAATTAACTCTGCGCATGCTTAATTATTATGATTATTATGTGTACTTGACAAATTACTTACTAATTATTAATTTTATTTATAAATTAATAGTAATTTAATGTTGACATCACTGGATCTAATTTTTGTAATTATGACATTTAATTAACATATTTTTATTAATTTTATAAATGTCCGTCTTCATGTTTGCTTATAAAATATAATTTTAAAATATTTTTTATTTTTTTTTTAATAATTGGTCATTTCTGTAAGCAAAACAAAATTTTCTCTGGTTGACGTGATTTTTATGAATTGTATTTTACAAATATTGTATAAATTGTCTTTTATATTTTGTTGTGTTATGCGTTTTGACGTCGACAAGTGTTCATAATTGTACCTACGTCGAATAAATATTATTCGATTGATTAATTGATTGACTTCTACCGTTTACTTAAATTATTGACACACTATTGTACACTATGTTTTAAGGATATGTTCGGATACGCCCTTCGACATCCAAAGGTACCAGCAAGTAACGGTCGTCTGAACCGAGCTGGTTTCACGCCTCTCACCCTCGCATGCCAGCTCGGCCGAGCGTCGGTCTTTAGAGAGATGCTGGAGCTATCTTCTCGAGAATTCTGGAGATATTCTAACATCACTTGCTCCGCGTATCCACTGAATGCATTAGACACGTTGTTACCAGATGGACGAACCAGTGAGTATCAAATTAAACATGCATATGTACAAGAATCTAAGGGCAGGCGTATGTTTTAGACACTAACTTCTTTTTTTTTTATATTATAAGATAGCAAACAAGCAGATGGGTCTCCTGATGGAAAGAGTCAACCATCGCCTATAGACACCAAAGATGTTAATGGTGCGTTGCTATCTTGTGGCGAGGTCTAATGCCACATGCATAAGTTTACCGGCTACCTTACCCTCCAAACCGGAACACGACAGCGACAAGTACTGACGCTATTGCGGCAGGAATAGGCCAAGGCGGTGGTACCTGACCCGGGCGAGACAATGCAGAACTCTACCACCTAGTAGCCACGATGGTAGTGAATGTATGTAATGTATCTAAATGTATGTATGTATGTATAATGTATGTATCTAAATATAAATAATCTAAATCCTAATGTATCTAAATCATAAATGCGAAAGTATATATATCCGTCTATTATTATGGCTAAGCCACTAAAACGATTTTATTGAAATTTGACAAGGAGTATAAGATCCAAGGAGTAAGGAGTTGAAGGCTCGAGATCAAACATAAGATAATTTTTAGGGTTCCGTACCTAAAAATTAAAATGGAACCCTATTACTAAGCCTCCGCTGTCTGTCTGCCACCAGGCTGCATCTCATAAACCGTGGTAGCTAGGAAGCTGAAATTTTCATAAATTATGTATTTTCGTTGCCGCTATAACAACAAATACTAAAAATAAAAAAAATGAAAATGTTAAGGAGGGTCCCTATACATAAACGTTTTTTTTTGTTTTTTTTTTTGATATGGTGGTACGGAACCCTTCGTGCGCGAGTCCGACTCGCCCTTGACCGATTTTATTTAGAAAGTGTCACCCACTGAGGAACTGAAATATGGGATGTTTGTATGAAAGATTTCTTATTGATGAAGTGACTTTATTTGCGAGCGAAGCTGTGCGGATCGGGTCAGCCAATAGTAGCCTAATTCACGTAACAAAACGTCAATCGGATCGAAGCGTTTAAGCGTGACGTTGTATCGTGTGTATCATGTATCTATCTATGTCTGTAAGATCCCTCAGCGGTTCGACTTGATTGGCGTTTTATTACGTGAATCCAAATTCATTGGCTGATCTATGTGGGGAACGGAGCGTGCCAAAAAAGAGATTTTTCAAAATTATTGTATTGAACCGTATTCAATACAATAATTTTGAAAAATCTCTTTTTTTGTGTAATCATTGATCTGCGATCGAAAGAAAGAAGATCGGTTCATAAATGACCGAGTTCTGAGGCAACAAAAATAAAAGAAACAAAGAAAGAAGAAGATCGGTTCATAAATGACCGAGTTCTGAGGTAACAAACATAAAAGAAACAAAGAAAGAAGAAGATCGGTTCATAAATGACCGAGTTCTGAGGCAACAAAAATAAAAGAAACAAAGAAAGAAGAAGATCTGTTCATAAATGACCTAGTTCTGAGGTAACAAAACATAAAAGAAACAAAGAAAAAAGACGATCGATTCATAAATGACCGAGTTCTGAGGTAACAAACATAAAAGAAAAAATAAAGAAGAAGATCGGTTCATAAATAACCGAGTTCTGAGGAAATAAACATAAAAAATACAGCCAAATTGAAAGACGGGTGAAATAGTCTCATTGGGCAGTCGTACTCACATGATGTTTTCTCCGAATTCAGGTTTCAGAAGGATCAAAATTTGTAATAGGTTCTGTGGTGGGTTAAAAGTCCAGGCGCAAATCAAGCCTTTAAAAAAGGTTGTGGGCACAGTCGCCCGAAATACCATACTATATTTGAAAAGTTTGTCGCCATAATGATATTTGAAATATCATTTAAAATTGATTTTTTTTTTTATGTCATAAGATAGCAAACAAGCAGATGGGTCTCCTGATGGAAAGAGTCAACCATCGCCTATAGACACCAAAGATGTTAATGGTGCGTTGCTATCTTGTGGCGAGGTCTAATGCCACATGCATAAGTTTACCGGCTACCTTACCCTCCAAACCGGAACACGACAGCGACAAGCACTGACGCTATTGCGGCAGGAATAGGTAAGGCGGTGGTACCAGACCCGGGCGAGACAATGCAGAACTCTACCACCTAGTAGCCACGATGGTAGTGACTCGATAGCCAATCGGTCGCCTTTTACGACCTGCCTGGCAGAACGGCAGTTGGCCTATTCTTCAAAGGAGGCCGGGACCAACACGGCGAATATAATTTTAATAAGAGGAAATGTGTCTATTTATATCCCCAAAATAATAACATATACATATAATATGACATACATGATTGTATTAAGCTGCCGAGCAATGTGTTTAACGATCGGACAGGGTTTATATTACTATACATAATATATTGTTGTTATCGATATATGAGATCTAAAATATAGACAATATAGACTGGGTTCGTAATGTGGAAGTGAGAGAGAGATTAGGCTTGAAAGAATGTGTCAGTGTAAAGATGAGAAAGGGCATGCTCCGTTGGTCCGGACATGTAGAAGGAATGGTAGATGAAAAGTTAACAAAACAGACATACAGTGCGAATGTGGAAGGATGTAGGTACCGGGGAAAACCAAGACTGGCATACCTTGATCAGATTGATCAAGTACTGTCCAAAGGTGGTGTCAAGAGTATTTGTAACCGGCGAATGTGTATGAAGAGAGTGAAGAATGTGGCGGAAGCGAGACAAATCCTTGCAGGATTGTGATGTATAGCACTAGGTTCTCTCTGCCTACTCCGTAAGGGAACTGACGTGAAGATATATATGTATGTATGTAAAATATAGACCGTGAAAGTGTGACGACAAAATAAATTATGGTGTGGGCATGCCCATCGTACTCAGAACCTGCGCCTGTAAAAGCCGTAATATGAATAAATAGTTTTCTTACTGAGAGTAGGTAAGCTTAGCTTATACTCGACTAGTTGAGATGTAGGCAGTGGCGTAACTATACCATCTGGGGCCCGTGGCAAATTCTTTTGATGGGGCCCTATCAGTAAAAATCGTCACGTTGTACTCAGTTTAATTTTAATAAACTTCGAGATTGTCGGCGTAGTCAATTACACGTACCTACAATGTAAAAATATATTTTTGAGTTTGCGGCCTTTTGAGCCAGGACCCTCTTGGGTCGGGGGCCCGTGGCATTTTGCCAGCTTTGCCACTCTATTGTTACGCCACTGGATGTAAGTAGAAAATCGAAAAGTTTTAAAATGCACAACTTTAAGCAAAGCATGTTGTGCTTTTTTATCTCTGAGAATATGCGATTTTCGGACATCTCCTCAGGCAATAAAACAATATATATTTATATACTGTCCCAAAACGTAAGATCATTCCACAGTTTGGTTTCAAATTCATTTCACTTCAATTATATTCTTTATTTGTTTTCCAGATTGGAATTCAGCTTTATTTATAATTCTAAACGGAACCAAACAGGAACATCTGAACATGTTAGACGGAGGAATCATTCAGAGGCTTTTAGAGGAGAAATGGAAGACATTTGCCAGGGTAACTTGAACTTTAGCGTAGTGAATATGCAAAGGACTTTTCTAATATTAACAGACAAACTAAGTTTTTTTTTTATCATAACGTAGTATAGTAAACATTACAGTGACAAGCATGGATGCTATTGTAAAAGGAAACGTTATTCTAGAGATTCAGATTCAAGATGCTGCAAACTTTTACTACCTAGTAGGTACTTAATAACGAAGGTATTGAATAGAGTATTGACACAGTATACTGGAAACTAACAGTAGTCTATCTACATACATGTGATATTCGAGCAACGCAAACATAGACACCTCTCACGGACGCGATATCTCGGAATGGCTCGGGACAGTTTGTACCGCACCAGTCGAAGATATCGCGTCCGTGAGAGCTGTCTATGTGTGCTATGCTCGAATTATACTTGTATGTAACATTGACTTCTGGTAGTCTCTAAGTATTCTGTGGTATTGATGTCTTGCTTTTCTCGTGCCTGTTAAGCCTTATGTGGAAGATTCATATCTACTTTACCTTTACGACTTTTTCTTGCCCGGGTATGTGGTACCACCGCCTTATTTATTTTATTTATTTAAAATGTATGCACAAACGTGTACAGAGGTGGACTTAATGTTACATGGCATTCTCTACCAGATAACCTTAATCAAATGAAAACAGTATTTAGGATGTGTCACAGGTGAACAGAAAAACAAAATACCTGAACGTTTATTTACTAGAAACATAATTTCACAATTTATACATATTAAATTTGAATAAAACTTTATACACGATGCAACACACTTATATACAAAAAATTTGTTACAGTCTACATGATTCATTAATGCCACAATAGCGTCAATGCTTGTCGTATTCCGGTTTGGAGGGTAAAATAGCCGGTAGGTTTATTGCATGCGGCATTGCCAAATCGCCACATGGACAGCAACATAAGCACCATCAAAAACTTTGGTGTCTATAGACGATGATTTCTCTTTCCATCAGGAGGGCCATATTGCTTTTTTGCTCTCTGTTTTAAAAAAATCTAAGCCATACATCTCTGATTCCCAAAGTGGAACCCTAGGGGTCTACGGCAGACTGAACGGGGGTCTACGTTAGCGTGACCAAAGAAGTACTAACTCTAAATTTTTATCAAGTATTGTAGTAATTATGGTAAGTATAGTATGGTCCGCCAGAACTAGCAAAATTTTGAAAGTGATCTATGGGAAAGAAAAGTTTGGGAACCTTTTCCATACACGATAGAGTTAAGGTATTAAGCAAGCAATAACAATGGCATTGTTGTTCTAGTAAAGCAAATATTAATGATAATACATTCCTTTTTTTCTTGTTGTTCTAGAAAAAGTTTCTGAAGCGACTCATGATCCTGATGCTGCATCTCCTCCTCCTGTCGGTGTCCGTGTACCTCCGTCACAGTAGCTTAGAGGCGGATGCGCACCCTGATTGGGGGCTGGAGGTCACCGACGCCAGAAGTGGGATACGGCTGTCCTGCGAGTTGGGAACCATTGTCAGTACTCTCTGTTATATCATACTGCAGCAGGGTGATGAACTTAAAAATCAAGGAGTCGTGGCTTACTTCAAGCAATTGGTAAGTACCACTTTGTAAGCATAAATACCTATACTTAGGAGCCGTTAATGCATTACGTAAGCAAACATTTTAATTAATTATTAATTTAATTAATAATTATTAATTTAATTAATAATTATTAATTTAATTAATAATTATTAATTTAATTAATAATTATTAATTTAATTAATTATTAGTTATTAATTATTAATTTAATTAATTATTAATTATTAATTCCCCCTCCTCCTTGTCAGCAAGAGTAAGCAAACGTCCCCCCCATGACAACTTAAACATTGGTACATGTATTTATTTTGTCTGGTTTCATTGTGTTCTAGATTTGAAAAATATAAAAATGATAATAAAATTTAATGCATATTTAATATTTATTTCAGCACTGAATGGAAGCCATTCTTTTATTACGTAAGACGATTTAGTGGAGGAGAAGGATCGGCCACGACTTATTTTTTCTTACGCAATTTTTTTATTTAGATTCTTACGTTATGTATATTTATATTATACAGGGGAGAGGTCACAGTCGTACATAGGTCGCATTGTTTTTATTTTTCTTAGATGTAAGTGGAGGAGGGGGTCAAAGTCCAACAAAAATAGTATTTTGTAGTCATTGGTATAAAAAACCCAAGATGCACAGTCCCGAACAAAACTGATACTCAAAAGTGTCCCTAATTTCATTTAAGTAGGTGGTTATATATATTTTAAACATATATGTCTTTGCAAACCCAACCTTATGCGCAAGATTTATAGTTGTTTTTACAAAGCAATGCATAAAAGGAAATAAAATTGACAGCGTCGCGATCGACGCGATTCTATTTGAAATGAGCGCACAATTTCAAATTAATCGTTCTATTTTGGAGGACGTTTTTGAGACGCTGATTGTGTATCTTGGGTTTTTTATATCAATGTTTGTAATCAGCAATGGCACACTATACTGCAGACTAACCTGTAACAGTAGTCAATCTACGTACATGTGACATTCGAGCAACGCACACATAGACACCTCTTACGGACGCGATATCTCGGAATGGCTCAGGACAGAGCAGCAGAACAAAGACCCCTCCCCCCCTTTCCTTAGTGTTTACGTAATACTTAAACCTTGTAGTCGTTTATATTATCCGTAATTAGGAACTACAGAAACCTACACCTATAATTGCTCTTTGAGGTAAGGAAGTATTATGCCTGTTTCCTTGCAGAGTGGGCAAAGTGAACCGAATGTCTATATAGATTTTCCGGTTCACCATTATGCTCTGGTTCATCAGTTGGTAATGGGTGATGCTCCCTATTGCCTTATATTATTATTATATTACCGATCTCATAACAATTAACGTTAATTTATAGGGATAATCGGGACTAATAGCATTAGGTACGTGTTCATCCGAAGTGTGGGGAAGTCAACACACTATCACTAGACTGAGGTGATACCGTTAGTTTGTACCAGCGATTTTATAAATCCAAAAATAGAAAAGTATAAAATATACGACATTTGTTCTTACTTTTTAGATTCATGAGCCAGCAAAGTTTATATTCCTCGCTTCGAACATTCTGCTCCTAGCGTGTATCCCGGCCCGTCTGAGCAGGCAGACCAACATTGAAGAGGCAATACTCATATTCCTGCTGCCAGGTTCATGGTTTCTTCTCATGTTCTTCGCCGGGTGAGAATTTTTATATACATATGCGTAAAATTTCACGTAATATTATTTAGAGAACGTGCGAAAACTTCATTAGCTCTTTAGGGTTGATTTACATCTATCAGCAATGTATCGCCTTTTTCCGTCACTCTGTCCTTTTCTGTCGCTTAGAACTTATGTCATTTCTAAGAGCGACAAAGAGCGAGAATGCGAATGCACGCGGTGGAATCCGCAAAGCGACAACATTCCCACTATCGCCTGGATGATTCTATATAGGTATCTACTTATGTCCGTTATAGACTTCTAAACAACTAAACAAACATTTGGCCCGTGTTGGTCCGGGCTTCTGGCATTCTGCAAAACAATTCGTAAGAGGCGAACGACTGGCTATGCAATTCACTACCTTCATGGCTACTAGGTGGTAGATTTCGGTATTGTCTCACTCGCCCAGGTCGGGTACCACTCCCTTACTTATTCCTGTCACAATACCGTTAATGCTTGTCACTGTCGTGTTCCAGTTTGGAAAGTAACGTTGTCGGTAAACTTCTTCATGTGCATTAAGACCTCCCAAAAAGATAGCAGCGCACCATTAACATCTTCGTTCTCTATTAGAGATACTTTTCTCTTTCAATCAAGAGAGTCTTTTGCTTGTTTGCTATCTTATGACAAAAAAAAATCAAAAGATTTGCGCCAAACCAGTTTCATTTGAAAAGCAATAACGCGTAGACGGTTTTAGACTACTATAAGCTACTTTTTTAGATGACGAAACAAGAGGAAATAATGTTTTTGGGTCAAACAAACAAAACAATACAAACACAGACTATTTCCTACGAGGTGTTTAAGACGCAATCATTTTTGAAAGAAATCTGTTTACAGTGCTGTGAAATTGACGGGTCCATTCGTAACAATGATATACAGCATGATCACCGGTGACATGTTCACCTTCGGCATCATCTACTGCATCGTGCTCTTCGGCTTCTCACAGTCTTTCTACTTCTTGTACAAGGGTAAGTTTTTGTTTGTTACGCCTAAAATCAGCGCCGGGTCATCTGATCGAAAACTTTGTAAGGCCAAGCCTCGATTTAGGGCAGTATCTTAACGATGAGTCAAAGGCAGATCCAGCCTTCAGGTCAAGGGGTTCACATATTTGAGGTTCAGTCACAGAATACTGGAGACTAACAGAAGCCAATATTCCATACAAGCAATATTTGACCAACGCACGCTTCTTACGGACGCGACATCTCGGAATGGCTCGGGGCAGTTTGTCCGAGATGTCCGCACCAGTCCGAGATATCGCGTCCGTGAGAGATGTCTATGTGTGCTATGCTCGAATATTGCTTGTATGGAACATTGACTTCTGTTAGTCTCCAGTATTCTGTAGTTCAGTCAATATAGGCTCTAATTCTTTTTTGTTTGCAATAAACCCATACCTAGACCCCTGCGTAGGGGGGGTCATGACCCCCATTATCCCCCCTGGATCCGCAACAAGATTTTGACTGCGTCTCGAGTGTTTTCGTAGTAATAAGTACGTGTAAATTGATGGGATCATCAAGATGGGATAGGAGGGCTATTCACTGTTTCGGTTTGAAGTGTAAATTAGCCGGTAAAACATGTGACATTTCAACCAGATACACACATGGCAGGGCATCATTAGCATTTTCGGAGTCTATAATCATAGTCAGATAGACTTACGCATTTATAATATTAATAATTTTGTGATATTAGCTCGATAAATACCTACAAGGAACCTTAACGATCTTATACATTTCTTTCTGACAGGTTTCCCGAACGTGCAATCTACATTGTTTTCCAGTTACCCCAACACCTGGATGGCCTTGTTTCAAATTACATTAGGAGACTACAGTGTAAGTTATAACTAATATTTAAATTTATATACATATGTGTTTTAGCACTTATCCTACGGTTGGGAAGAAAAGGACGGAATCGATCACAAAGCAAAACTGAATTTCGTTGAGCGTTGCCCGGCTTTAAGCAAGGTCCATGGTTCAATTACCACGGAGTTACACATATCGGCCTAAAGCGAAGTATCGCGCTAGCACGATATTGTCACAACCTATATCGCGACAACTGCTTAATTTGTCATTCACGTCACAAAATTACAGGTATCAAACCGTGGTCCGCAGGTAATATTTGTGCGGCCTGCTGATGATATTTTTGCGGCCCACGACAAAGCAAATAAAAATATTGTAACATATATATACGTAGGTCACACTATAAGTTTTGAGTAACTTAAAAAACAACATGTTCCAAAATATTATGTTTATTGCTTTTCAAAATAATCTACTTTAAATTTTAAACATTTATTCAAGCGATGGAACTATTTTTTAAAACAGGAGGACCACAGATCTGACGGCATGTTTTCTACGTGCTGATTAAACACTATAAATATGCCCCTTCGGAATTGGTAAAAGTAAAACCTCTCATCAAATCTTTGATTTTGGGGAAAATACAGAAATCATATGGTGCTAGGTCGGGGCTATGCGCAGGATGAGTAACGCGATGTACTTTTTCGGAAGCTAAAAATGACTTTGTTTTGTCGGTCGTGTGTGAAGACGCGTTATCATGGTGTAGGAGAACGCGGCTTTTGGGTCGTCTTTCGTGAACTTTTTCTAACACCCTGGGTAAACAAATGGTAGAATACCACTCGGCATTAACACTCTTTTAATGTTCAAGTGGAATTGTCCAGATGGGACCCGTAGATGAGAAAAAAAACGCGATCATTTTTTTACCAACGTTTCTCGCCTGTCTCACTTTTGTTGGCCTGTTCTCATTTTCAAACACCTATTCACAAGACTGCTGTTTTTTTTTCGGGTTCCATCAAATAAATCCACGTTTCGTCTGCTATGACAATGTCATAAACAGCATTAGAATGTCCGTGGTCGTACTTCAGTAGTATCTGTGAGCACCATTCCACGCGAGCCCGCTTCTGCTCCGCTGTCAGTTCATAAGGGATCCAACGACAACAAAGTTTCCGAACTTTCAACTCTTCGTGTAAAATTTTCTGAATTTGGCTCATACCAATCCCTAATAGTTAGTCCTCAAATTGTCTCATAGGCGATCCGGGCGTTTTCTTCAATTAACCACTTAACAGTAGCCACATTATTTTCGTTGACGGCAGTTGAAGGCCGCCCTTCACGAAATTCGTCATGTACAGAAACTCGACCTCTCTCAAATTCAGCAAACAGTCAACCAACAAACAGACAAACAGACAAAAATTCTAAAAACTATATTTTTGGCTTTGATATCGATTATAGATCACGCCCCAAGTATTTTTAAAAAAAAATATTCAATGTACAGTTTTGACTTTCCTACGATTTTATTATATGTATAGATGCTAATAAATCAATACTACCTAAGTATTATTAGCAATTTCATATTTACTCTATCTCTCCAAATTAAAATGTATGATTGTATAAATGTATGTATGAATGAAATTTATTTGCTCAGAATACGGTACAATTTTGTAGGTTTACATAAGATATAACTTCTAATACATTCATAATACATATTTTTTTAAGAAATATAACTAACTATAAATTAAAACTCGGTACGCACTAATTTAATATTACTTCGGCAACCAAATTGAAATATTTGAACCAACAATAAATAAGAATAAAGTATACATTCGTCATTCGCCTGTCCTGGCGTATGAAAATTGTATAAAAATTTTATTTATCATAATCAAAAATACTCATAATAATCTAACTAACTTTGAAGAATAGACCAACTGCCATTCTGCTAGTAAGGCCGTTCATATTGCGATAGGTACCTACCTAAGGTACGTATACCTACGAGAACAAAACAAAAGAACTAAAATTATGACATGATGGTTCCCTACACAAGAAAAGAGAAAAGAGGTTGATAGCAGAAAAGTTAGGAGTGTGACATCAGACATGTAGGAGTGATACATATGGCACAGAGTGGCTCAACAATTACATGAATATTCCTCCGTTTTACATTACCGTGTTGGTCCGAGACCATAGACTAACTACCATTCTGCTAGCATTTATTATTTTTAACATCTTTCGGCAAACCGAGCTGTCGGTAAGAAAAGGTATCGGTTTAAAGTTTTCTCTTTGTAACGATGAACGGTGAATTGTGAATTCTATGTACAATTATATCATTCAAGAGGTAATTCTGCAAATAAATAAATAAAGAATTACATTTTCGAAAAAGTATTAGATTTTTAAAACGTTATAAAAGACTAAAGAGTGGTTCAACTACTCTAATTACGGAAATAAATAGGTAATAAGAATATATTATATTATTAACATAAATCTTTGAAAAAAACGATTCTCTAAAAAATATTATGTCGTTTTTTAGATTCGGTAAACACTGAAATTCGATATTTGAAGATTGGTGACTATTCATATATATGTTAATAAGAAAATAAATAAATAAATATTCACGGATCAAATGACCCCATAGTAAGCAAATTATTTGCTTGTGTTATGGGTGTTACTTAACGATACTAATACATATAAATACTATAATATAAATAATATAATATAATAAATATATATATTATATTATTTATATTATAGTATTTATATGTATTAGTATCGTTAAGTAACATATAAATACTATAGTATAATAAATAAATATAAATACTAAAAGATATGTAATAAACACCCAAACCGGGAAAATAAACATTTATGCTCATCACACAAATGTTTGTCCCCGTTGGAGATCGAACTCGAGCTCCGTCGATTGCGTATTCAGAATCGCTAACCACTCGACCAACGAAACGATCAAATCATTCGGAGCTCGATCTTAAAATGCGAACGATTGACTATACCTATAACTATGTGACTAATGTTGGTAGTGTTCTGTAACGTCTCGCTCAGATTTAAGGGATTTTTAACAGTTAACCATTTATTTGTTTTTATAAGTACTCAGAGCTCAGCCAGACAACGTACCCGAATCTGGCGAAGACAGTGTTCGCTACATTCATGGTATTCGTGCCCATCTTACTGCTGAATATGCTGATCGCCATGATGGGCAACACTTACGCGCACGTCATCGAGCAGTCCGAGAAGGAGTGGGTCAAACAGGTGACATATACAAAATTATAGGATAGTATATTAACAATAATAAAATATTTCTGGACAAATCACACGAATTGATTTAAACCCAAAGTAAGCAAATTATTTGCTTGTGTTATAGGTGTTAGTTAACGATACTAATACATAGAAATACATATCTAAATACTGTTACATACGACTACATAATAAACACATAAACTCAGAAATACAAACATATATGCTCATCACACAAATGCTTGTCCCTGTCGGGAATCGATCCCCAGCCCCATATGCATCGATTCACAGTTAGGTTCGATAACCCCTCGACCAACGAGGCGGTAAAATGTGATTACTTGTTGAATTTGAACCAGCGATATTCATCCTAAACGCAAACACGGACGATATACCACTAGATCTATGAGACATTGGTTCAGCCTTTCGATATTTCCCATCCGTTGTCGATTACGTCGATTATATAACGCTTTCTAGTTTACGTAATCGCCTCTGTGGTCTAGTGGTCTGGTGTTGGAGTTGACCACATGAGGTCCCACATGATTCCCGGGTCGGGCAATTAAAAATGTGTTTTTTCAATTTTCTGATAAAAACAATGTTGCCCGGAATAGGAAAGCGCTCGGTTGGCGATAGGCTTGACGCCTATCACATTGTAAGACCAATGTATCTTCGGCTAATCGTGGGTGCACTTGTTGTACCTCTGCCTACTTCTTCGGGGCTATGGGTGTGAAGATAATAGTTTACGTATGTGTACCTATATGCATTCAACCTTGCGATGAAATTGACATTTATTTATTAAAAGTAATTTTCATAATTACTAATGTACCTATCATACCAATATAATATAAAACACACACACACACACACACATTTTAGTATCTTCACGCTCATATCCCCGAAAGGTAGGCAGAGGTACAACAAGTACACCCACGATTAGCCCACTACAGATAAGATACTTCCCACAATGTGATAGGTGGCCAGCCTGTCGCCCACCGGAAACTTCTTCCAATTTCGGGCAACGTTGTTTTTGTAAGAAAACTGAAAAATATATTTTTTGAATTGTCCGACCCGGGATTCTAACCGGGATTCGAACTCATGTGATCAACTCCGCACCGGACCACAAGACCACAGAGGCCATAAATAAATTTTAAAAAAGAAAATGGATGCTGGATGGTTTACCCTTGAATGGTCAGTTGATGCGAATAATCACGGACGACATTTCGCTTTCATTAATGAAGATTTTTGTTTTTAGTGGGCTAAAATAGTAGTCTCTCTAGAAAGATCCGTCGCACAAGAGGACGCTCATAGATATTTACAAGAATACTCGATAGGGCTGGGCCCTTCAGATGACCCTCGATACGAGCAGAGAGGTGTAATGGTTATCAAGAGTAAGGCAAAAACAAGAGCCAAACAGCGTAAGGGGGCTCTTTCGAATTGGAAGGTAAGAACAACTAGTAATTAAAACGTAGCAAAACAACATCGGCCATTTTGCGACACACGAACATCAATATTAATTAAGAAATAAAATATTATATTGTCTATACAATGGGACACAGATTATAATTGAAAGTGCGACATTGCCGTGACGCGCGTATCACAAAATATAAGTATTGAAATAGGTACCTTGTTTTAACGCAAGTTATATTCAGGTAAGAGAATAAATCGAAACGGTTTTACTCACGAAATAAAGACGTTTTCTATATTTCGTGGTTTTACTAATATCAACCTGAGGAAAACCCCAACAAAATAATAATTGGGTTACTTACTTAGAACGTCACCGGCTTCAGCATAGACTCTTGAGGTCCGGAGTTAGAATTCTAAATCGACCATTTAGTTATAGGTAAATAAGTTTTTCAAATTCCTGGAAAACAGAACTCGCTGGGGACCGTATCCGATTTAATTTATTCCGATGTAGATAGGTCTAACTGTCACCACATGGAACTTAATGCCGGTGTCTAATCGCGGGTAAACTATTAATTGTACCTCACCTATCTTTCCGGGGATATGAGAGTCACGTATTTATGTCAGTTAATACAACCCTCTATTAAGCGCTGTGAACGTCACATTTTAGCTTTTCTCAATCGATTAATCATGATATCTTTCTCACAGTTATTCTCTTTATATTATTCTCTTTATATTTCTCATAGTTACACTCGGTTGCGGACATACTTTTGATATTCCCATAGGTATTACACGTACAGCAGTTTTGTACATATTATTGTCGCTGCGCCTGACAATTGTGATTTTTTTGTTGCTTCCCAAAACCTCACAAATCTATACATATAAAAAATCGTAGAAAGGTCAAAACTGTACATTGAATATTTTTTTTTTTAAAATACTTGGGACGTGATCTACAATCGATATCGAAGCCAAAAATATAGTTTTTAGAATTTTTGTCTGTTTGCTGTTTGTCTGTATGTATGTTCGGGGTAAACTCGAACTGAGTCTGCTCGTGACCACGGTCAATGTAACTTGGCCGAAACGTCGAGCTTTACAAGTAAGTTCTATATATGTACGCGTTATTGACCCGTTTTTATATTTAAAAATAAACTCAAAAAGTACTGCATGGATTTACTTCAAATTTTGCATGAATATTAATTACTAAAGATATAATAAAATCGTAGAAAGGTCAAAACTGTACATTGAATATTTTTTTAAAAGAATACTTTGGACGTGATCTACAATCGATATCGAAGCCAAAAATATAGTTTTTAGAATTTTTGTCTGTTTGTCTGTATGTATGTCCGGAGTAAACTCAAAAAGTACTGCATGGATTTACTTCAAATTTTGCATGAATGTTACTAACAAGTCGGGACAACATATAGGCTACATATTATCACGCTATCACCTACGGGGGAGGTGCTGTGCGGAGTAAACGAAGTCCGCGCGGACGAAGTCGCTGGCAACAGCTAGTATCATATAATATGGAACTTGTCAGGCGCAGCGACGGTTTTTAAACATCCTCTCTCTCGTTGCATATCTCTCTCGTTGCATTTTGGTGCCTTGTTGGCCGTGGCTTTTTTGAACACGTATCTATTATACATATAATAAAATCGTAGAAAGGTCAAAACTGTACATTGAATATTTTTTTAAAAGAATATTTGGGGCGTGATCTACAATCGATATCGAAGCCAAAAATATAGTTTTTAGAATTTTTGTATGTTTATCTGTTTGTCTATTTGTCTGTTTGTCTGTATGTATGTCCGGGGTAAATTTGCATGAATATTACTAACAGGTCGGGTTAACATATAGGCTACATATTATCACTCTATCACCTAGCGGAGAGGTGCAGTGCGGAGTAAACGAAGTCCGCGCGAAGTCGCTGGCAACAGCTAGTATATAATATATTCTTTCCACTCTCTACTTCTCTACGTCGTACCATGGTATGGCTACACTGTAAGAGATATACCTAATAAGGTGTGGTTACACTATAAGAGACATATATGTGTAATAATTATTTCCTGTCATTCGGGTTTTCGCAGAGAGTTGGTAAAGTGACGATAGCTGAGTTGCGTAAGCGAGGCATCAGCGGCGAGGAGTTGCGGAGGATTATGTGGGGGAGAGTGTCTATCTCCACACCTACCAAGCCTGCACTGGCGTAAGTTATTCGATGTTGTGCTGGATTAATTTACCTTTAATAGTGAAGTAGCCTATAAGTAGCATGTAAGTAATAGACTTTGCCCTGCCTAAATCCAATCATGCCGTCAAAGACGAATACAATTATTGTGATACTTAACAAAGTATTGTTACGTACTCGGGGTTCGTAATTGTAAGAAAACACCACTTATATTAAATCCATGTATTTAACATACAAATACACCAGACAACACAATGTAATACTAAAATACACTTTACACACTAGTCACTCACTGTACTATCACTGACTACACAATAAAACACTTCTCGCTTCGCACGGGTCACTTCAAGTATCGCTCTCGATCGCTTTATAAAAACTGCCTCGTATTTGTCAATTGTCAACATATCTCTATTTATAGCCAGGGTAAAGTTCTACCTGGATCCAGAAAAATCTAAATGTATCGGGAAACAATGAATCACTTCTTGTCGTAAACATGTTATGAGTCATAAATCCTAGTACACGCTGCTTTCAACCTTATGCAATACCCCACAAAGTCCATTATGGCATAGCCCAGGTCAACTATTTGTTTTTCAATAGGAGTAGCTATCTCTTTCTTTTATTTTTAGCTCTCTCCAGCGCTCCAACTCTACACGTTTCTAGATTATTCGTAACAGTATTATGGACTTATTCAAAAAATCAATATTACCGTTAAAAGTTCAGCGATTTGCACACACACACACACACACACACATATATATATATATATATATATATATATATATATATATATATATATATATATATATATATATATATATATATATATATATATATATATATATATATATATATTTAGAAATCCTCTCTTAACTGCGTCATAAAGATACTTAGAAAATAATTATAGTTAGTAATTAATACTCTAGTTATCTGAGTGTAACATACCATAAATCTATCTAGATATCATAATATCTTATATCTGAAAATCCATTTTACAAATTAAACGACGAGTTTATTAAATTGTACCCCTGGTATTTTAATTGTACCACTGGCCTTTAAATTGTACCATTGCTACTATTGCTGCCTACCATTTTAACGAACAAATATTTTTTTTAAATAAATGAAACAATATTGTACAAGTAAAGTTTTTAATATATTTAAGTACCAAAATATCTTTTTAATTTTCATTTTAGTTATAAAATACGTGTATCACACTCCAAAAATCTTTTAAATTCTGCATTGTCTCGCCCGGATCTGATACCACCGCCTCACCTATTCCTGCCGCAATAGCGTCAGTGCTTGTCACTGTCTTGTTTCGGTTTGGAGGGTAAGGTAGCCGGTAAACTTATGCATGTGACATCAGACCTCGCCAGCCAGATAGCAACACACCACTAACATATTTGGTGTCTATAGGCGATGGTTGACTCTTTCCATCAGGAGTTCCATCTGCCTGTTATCTTAGGGTATAAAAAAAACTACTTATCTAAATTCTAAAATAAATAATCAAAATAACAAATCAAAGGTCCTCCTGTACAGTAATTCCTATCAAAGTTGTTTAAAAAACTACCTATAGCAAAGGTAAATCTTAAATAGGTATCTGAATTCAAAAATAAATAGTCAAAACAATAAATTAAAAGTTTTTTTTATATTCCTAAACAAAGTTACGTCTTCAATGTCATCATGTGAGCAATCATCTAATTCTGTTACAATATCTTAATCATAGCTACTGCTGCTAGAAGAAGAGCAGAATTTTCTCTTTTTAAAATATGTTTTTGATTTCGTCACCTTTTATTTCCTTCAACAAATATTTTCCGTTTTTCACAGCCTTATTTTTAATGTAGGTATCTTGTTTTTCTTTTCTCTACTTTCTGTATTTTTAATATTTTCTTTTGCTTTACTATAACTTGCTCTTCTAATTTATATTTGTAAGGATTTGACGTTATTTCTAGTGCCTTTTGAGCAGATGTTTTCTTTTTACTTTTATATTTCAACTATTTTTTCCATTTATATCATTACATAGTATAAAACAAAGTCACATTCTCTGTCTGTCCCTATGTCCCTATGTATGCTTAAATCTTTAAAACTACGCAACGGATTATGATGCGGTTTTTTGTAATAGATAGAGTGATTAAAGAGGAAGGTTTATGTGTATAATAACATTCAATACATTGTAGAGAAATACTGCAATTTTTGAGTTTTCTGATGTCATGTCGTAAATAATTATATTTTTTTCCGCTTACATTGCATACGCAGGCTAAACCCTACGAGATTTATCAAAATAATGTACTAAGTATTTGTACACCTTGAAAAGGTCTACAGAAAACTCTGCGATGGTATATTTCTATCTCTTATGGATAACCCACAATAACATTTTTTTGTCATTAACTTTTTACGAGAAATAATGGCTTTTTTTCGAAGCAATTTTAAGTAATACAGCACTAATCCTTATCTAATTAAATACATTAAATAAATTGTTAATTCAATATAGATCAATATGGCCGTTTACGGTATGTAATTTAAATGAATATTTTCGAAGATATTACAGATTTAAAATGCAGGGGCACAGCGGTTGCAGGGTTACCGGCCGGTTGGCGGCGCGCGCGGTATGTTCTGAAACCTGAAACCGCTGGGAAACGTGTTAATTTTCTGATAAATAAAATAAAATAGGACTTCAGCTGAAAAGCAAAATTTAATACATTCTTTTTTTAAACTAAAAATCACCATATAAAAATCAAGTGTATGATTAGAAATAGTATTAACAAATTATTTGTTTTAGGGACTTTTTAGCTTGTCTTCGGAATTTTATATAATCAAGTACATTCTATCATGTAATAAGTTAGCAAATTCCTTAGATAATATCTTCAGGTATATCGTATAATTTTTGTGAAATTGTTATTTAACAATCAATGTAAAAAAACGTGATTTAGCAAACCAGTTTTTAAGTTCCCACTATGTATGTAGATAAGGAAGTTACTGATTTTTCCCCTATTTTCGAAAATCGAGTTTTCACCAGATATCCACGTTTTGAGATCCTAGAAATCTTTTCCGACTATTTTCACGATGACGTCAGTATGTCTGTATGTATGTATGTGTGTGTATGTGTGTATGTAAACATCTCATAACTTTTGAACGGCTAGACCGATCGAAACGCGGTTGACGGCATTCGATTGGACTCTGCTCAACTTATATTTCCCGAAAATTTTAACCAATTCGTTCCAGGAGATTTTGAGAAATTTTGAAAAAACACCAAAAAAATTTTAATGTAACAGTATTTTTTTTAATAGAACTTCCAGATTTATGTACCGATTTAGTATAAAAACTAATTAGCTCTATTCCTCAAAAAACTACGTCTGACACATAAATTGCATCAAAATCGGTTTATCCGTTTGGGAGTAATCGTCGACGAAAAATTTTGAAAAGTGTTTTTTCGACATAGCTTCGAAAATTTAAACCAATCATTTTTTAGTGTTCTACGATATTTTAGTACTAAAAAAACTACGTCAAATGCCTTTTCTAAACTCAAAATCGGATCTAATTCTCAAAACTTATAGCTTTTCAAAAATTAAAATTACGTTATTTTTAGCAAACTTACATAACTTTTTTTAAATAACTTTCAAGTTAATTTACCGATTGACTTAAAAATATTATCAGCTTTGTTCTTTAAAAACTGCACCAAATACCGTTAATGTAATCAAAATCGGTCAATTTGTTTGTGATTTATCAATGAAGAAAATTAAAAATAAAAAATTTTTGACATAGCATTGAAATTTTTCAACCTATCGATTATTTAGCTAAAACAACATTTTAGTTCTCAAAAATTGAGCTGAATGCCATCATCGTTTTCAAATATACAGCTTTTCAAAAATTAATAATATTGCCATTTTTAACAAAATAGATGTTTGAACTGAAAAATCTATGCTTATATTTTTTAATCTTTTGAGTTTAAAATACCTTATTTTTAGTGATAAGTTTCAGGGACGGCCCGTAGGTAGGTTTGCACCTTTTAAATAAAAAAATAAAGTATTTTCACGTACTTTTTATTGCGTTCAAAAAGTATAAAGTACAATACTTTATTATAAAGTACAACCCTACCCGAAGTATCGCAGGGTCAAACTTTCAACGTTACAGGTTTAGATTTGAGCGTTGACTGTTTTTCACATGGCCAACTATATATCGCTCTTTTAAGAGTAACCTCTAAAGAAAACATGTTTGTATTATCTAATGGCAAGAAAGCTGTGAACGTTGTATTTAAAGACATTCTGTAATATATTAATTGTAGAAATAAAAGAAATAGGTAAAAATGTAAAAACTAAAAATGAATTTAGATATTCCAAAGATAGCAGGAAATCTTCATGGTAAAGGGAAAAGGAAATGGGAATTGTTTAACTCCAAGTTTAACGCGTGTGGGATACGGGCAGTAATAGATAAATCAAAACTACTGGATCGATTTTAATCATTTTTTTTCACTGAGTGACATAAGCTATATATTTTATACCCGTGCGAAGCCGGGGCGGGCCGCTAGTATATCTTATAAAATTAAAACCAGGTCACGCAAAAATCACTTTCTGAAAGATGAAATCACAGTTAGTATAAGAAAAAAATAACCAAAAATTAACAAAATAAAACTGGTCGCTAAATTGTACCGGTACAATTTAGTAACATATACCCGGTACAATTTAATGAACTTTGACTTAAGAGCGAAAAAATAAATTATCATAAATGACCTCACTTTTTTCTTGTAAGCACTTTGCCCAAACAAAACTTCACCAAATGACAATTCAAATGTAAAAAAACGTATCATTCAACTTACCTTGTCGATTAGTAGCACCCTTAAGAAACAATACTCAAATTTAGACTGAAAACAGATAAATTTCTATATTCTATATACTGAGTGCTTAGTGTGAGTTTTTCTTTTCGCATTCGATCGTGAGCGCGTTTCGAGTTTACTAGGAATTTGTATGTGATTTGTACAGCGCCACCTCGTGGTAAACTGGTTTCTCACGTTTACCACTAGGTGGCGCTGTACAAATCACATACAAATTCCTAGTAAACTCCAAACGCGCTCACGATCGAATGCAAAAAGAAAAACTCACACTTAGCACTCTGTAGCAATGTTGTGTAAACGCCATATTTGGAAAATATTGGTGGTTAGTGGAGGCACTCAACTGAGGCATCTATCAATATAGCCGATGTAAAAGAATATTATTGTTTAGTAGAAAGTTAAGATGGTACGATTTAAATAAATTACTTTATATATATATATATATAAATATAAAGTCTTATATAAATATAAAGCTCTTAAGTCAAAGTTCATTAAATTGTACCGGGTATATGTTACTAAATTGTACCGGTACAATTTAGCGACCAGTTTTATTTTGTTAATTTTTGGTTATTTTTTTCTTATACTAACTGTGATTTCATCTTTCAGAAAGTGATTTTTGCGTGACCTGGTTTTAATTTTATAAGATATACTAGCGGCCCGCCCCGGCTTCGCACGGGTATAAAATATATAGCTTATGTCACTCAGTGAAAAAAAATGATTAAAATCGATCCAGTAGTTTTGATTTATCTATTACTGCCCGTATCCCACACGCGTTAAACTTGGAGTTAAACAATTCCCATTTCCTTTTCCCTTTACCATAAAGATTTCCTGCTATCTTTGGAATATCTAAATTCATTTTTAGTTTTTACATTTTTACCTATTTCTTTTATTTCTACAATTAATATATTACAGAATGTCTTTAAATACAACGTTCACAGCTTTCTTGCCATTAGATAATACAAACATGTTTTCTTTAGAGGTTACTCTTAAAAGAGCGATATATAGTTGGCCATGTGAAAAACAGTCAACGCTCAAATCTAAACCTGTAACGTTGAAAGTTTGACCCTGCGATACTTCGGGTAGGGTTGTACTTTATAATAAAGTATTGTACTTTAAAAATTATATCTTTTTGAAATAAAGGAAAACAGATTTCTAATAACAAACTTCTTACCGATCCCGATGACCCGATAACTCTGGCCAACGGTTTACACGATAACACTACACACCTACATTCGCGACACCGTCGCCGCCGGCGGCGACGAGGACCCCTGTTTCGCCCTTCGGCGAACCGAGCCCAAGGGCAAGGTTCGGCGGACGGACAAAACAATGCCACTAGCCCTCTCATCGCAAATCACGACCCCACCCTAAGCCGAGGTTCGGTCTCACAGGAGACACCCTTAGGGCGGAGGGCGTACAGCCCTACACCTTTAAATTCTGGCTGAGCACTCTGCTCGCCCCCGCGACCGGTGAAGCTGTAACAGCCCATAAGGCTAACAGCAATTGAGACATTCCGAAAAAAAATAAAAAATAATAACAAATTCAAAGTAAGAAATGCATTAATTGAATGGATTGAGTACTAAAAATGAGAGACGTACCTACCTACCAACTGTACGAGAAATGATTGTTATAAACACTATTAGAACGTCAAGTAGACGGCTTTCCTGATAATAACAGACTAACTGCTACTTATGGACACCAAACGTATCAATAGTTCGTTTAAAATTTACACCTGTCTGCGTCTAATATAACATGCTGGTCGCTGATGTGTGCATCTAAAATCTATCCTACTCCCAAAGTCGTAACGTAACGAAAATGGTGACTAATAGCAGGAATTAGCTCAAATGGTGGCACTGTACCTTGACAAATCGTTACAGAATCTTCCACCTAACGGCCACAATGGTACTGATCAATTTTGCCTTTGTTCAAGCCATCTATGTATCATACAAGCTGCCTGATTGGCAGGGAAAAAGTCTATTCTCTATAAATGGTTTGGACTAATATGAAAAAATGCACATTATGTCTCCGAGTTCAACAAATTTTGTAGGTGGTAGAATTCTCCATTGTCTCGCTCGGGTCTGGTACCACCGCCTTACCAGCTATTCCTGCCGCAATAGCGTCCGTGCTTGTCACTGTCGTGTTCTGGTTTGAAGGGTAAAGTAGCCGGTAAACTTATGCATGTGGCATTAGACTTCGCCACAAGATAGCAACTCACCATTAACAACTTTGTTGCCTATAGGCGATGGTTGACTCTTTCCATCAGGAGACCCATCTGCTTGTTTGCTATCTTATAATATATAAAAAAAACCAAGGCTCAATTCTTACGGCTTTCTGGTTGATAAAGATTTTTCCACCAAGGCATTGCTAGCCGCTGTCCGCCGCTGCCACCTTCAGTATGAATTGAGCTAATGACAAAAGAAGAATGACAGTTATAGTTTTCAAGACTGTATTTTTGATCGCCCCCTTGGTCAAGTGGTTCGAGAACTTGACTACGCATTAATGGGGCTTGGGTTCGATTCTCGATACGGTCAAACATTTGTGTGATGAGCATAGATGTTTGTATTTCTGGGTTTAGGTGTTTATTATTATATTTGAGACACCCATTAATAATAATTATTATATTTGAGACACCCATTAATAAGCAAATTATTTGCTTGGGGGACCAAGCAAATTATTTGCTTGTGTTATGGGTGTTAATCAACGATACTAATACATAGAAATACATATATAAATACTGGAATATATTTAATAAACACCCAAACACGGAAATACAAACCACCCAAGCCACCAATATAATAATCCCAAAGTAAGCAAATTATTTGCTTGTGTTATGGGTGTTAGTCAACGGTGCTAATGCATAGAAATACATATATAAATACTAGAATGTATTTAATAAACACCCAAACCCGGAAATACAAACATTTATGCTCATCACACAAATGCTTCTCCCCGTCGGGGATCGAACCCGAGTCCCGTCGATTGCGTAGTCAGGGTCGCTAACCACTCGATCAACGAGGCGGTCAATTCATGTAATTTGTCCAGTTGTATTTATTTATTTATTATTTGTACTTTAAAGTGATATATTTGAACAATCAGTTTCCCTATTCAGTTGCGTGCCCCCGCCGGACTTGGCCAGCACGGAGGGCCGGGTGGCCGGCGCCGCCTTGTCGACAGCTCTCAACGTTATGGCTTTTGCGCAAGACTTCGATCTCACTAACACTGGTAAGTAGAGGTGTTTCATTGACGGTGTTAAATTAATTCAATGTAATTGTTTTCGTCAATGTTCAACTGGTTAAAAAAAACTGGTAAAATCGTCGACGGGTTTTCAATAATCGGATTATGCACCAAACTCATAATAGGTTAAATAAATAATTAATCATTGCTTCAATTTCGCCGTGTTGGTCCCGGCCTCCTTTGTAGAATAGGCCAACTGCCGTTCTGCCAGGCAGGTCGTAAAAGGCGACTGATTGGCTATTGAGTCACTACCATCGTGGCTACTAGATGGTAGAGTTCTGCATTGTCTCGCCCGGGTCTGGTACCACCGCCTAACCTATTCCTGCCGCAATAGCGTCAGTGCTTGTCGCTGTCGTGTTCCGGTTTGGAGGGTAAGGTAGCCGGTAAACTTATGCATGTGGCATTAGACCTCGCCACAAGATAGCAACGCACCATTAACATCTTCGGTGTCTATAGGCGATGGTTGACTCTTTCCATCAGGAGACCAATCTGCTTGTTTGCTATCTTATGACATAAAAAAAAAATTACGTCAACTCATTGCGAGTTGCGAAAACGTTACGTTTATTAGCTTTTATATTGTCAACGTGACCACTTCCTTGCATTGCAAAGATTTATATTTATACTAGCTGTTGCCTGCGACTTCGTTCGCGCGGACTTCGTTTACTTCGCACAGCTCCTCCCCCGTAGGTGATAGCGTGATAATATGTAGCCTATATGTTGACCCGACCTGTTAGTAATATTCATGCAAAATTTGAAGTAAATCCATGCAGTACTTTTTGATTTTACCCCGGACATATATACAGACAAACAGATAAACAGACAAACAGACAAAAATTCTAAAAACTATATTTTTGGCTTCTATATCGATTGTAAGTCACGCCCAAAGTATTCTTTTAAAAAATATTCAATGTACAGTTTTGACTTTTCAACGATTTTATTATATGTGTAGTTATAGATATTTAACAAATTTGCTAATTCGTTGACGAACATAAAATCACGGTAATGTTATCTACCTGAGCGCTAAGTGTGAGTTTTTCTTTTCGCATTCGATCGTGAGCGCGTTTCGAGTATACTAGGAATTTGTATGTGATTTGTACAGCGCCACCTACAGGTAAACTGGTTTCTTACGTTTACCACTAGGTAGCAACGTATTATTAGCACCTTTGGTGTCTATAGGCGATGGTTGACTCCTTTCCATCAGGAGACCCATCTGCTTGTTTGCTATCTTATGATATTGTTACGAATAATCTAGAAACCTGTAGAGTTGGAGCGCTGGAGAGATCTAGAAATGAAAGAAAGAGATAGCTACTCCTATTGACAAACAAATAGTTGACCTGGGCTATTCCATAATGGATTTTTTGGGGGGTAATGGCATAAGTTTGAAAATAGCGTGTACTAGGATTTATGACTCATAACATGTTTACGATAAGAAGTGATTCATTGTTTCGCGATACATTTAGATTTTTCTGGATCCAGCTAGGACTTTACCCTGGCTATAAATAGAGAGGTGTTGACAAACACAAGGCAGTTTTTATCAAGCGATCGAGAGCGATACTTAAAGTGAACAGTGCGAAGCGAGAAGTGTTTTTATTGTGTAGTTCAGTGATAGTATAGTGAGTGACTATTGTGTAAAGTGTATTTTAGTATAACATTGTCTTGTGTATTTGTAGACTAAATACACGGATTTAATATAAGTGGTGTTTTCTTACAATTACGAACCCGAGTACGTAACAATATAAAAAAAGACCAACACATATTTATTTTATTTTACAATTGTTACCTATTCCAGGTGATGCTCAAAAGCAACCAACCCCAGATCTACTAGTAAATGGTAAAACGCCAAAAACAATACCTACATCGCAGTACCAGCCTCAAGCCGCTGCTACATTCCAACCACAGCTTACCAATCCCGCATCATCGCTACCGGTGATCAAAGCTAACTTAGAAGTTACAAATACTGCTGCACCACAAAAGATGACGATACAGCTGGATTCAATTGGGATTCAAAGTCAAGAATCCAATGTGTCAGAAGTGAAAAGCACGCGTAAGTTATCACGAAAAATTGTATTCATTTTCAACCGACTTTGCAAAAGGAGGAGGTTATCAATTCGGTTGTATTATTATATGCTAGTACCACCACCTTACTGTCAGTGCTTGTCGCTGTCGTGTTCCGGTTTGGAGGGTAAGGTAGCCGGTAAACTAATACATGTGGCATTAGACCTTGCTACAAGATAACAACGCACCATTAACATCTTTAATGTATATAGACGATGGCTGACTCTTTCCACCGGAGACCCATCTGTTTGTGTGTAAATGGATTGTTTGTTTGTATTGTTGCATGCCGTTTATATGGCAAAAGAGGAGAAACTATATATTGTGTAATTGTAAGATCAAATGTAACCACCAACCGAATTCCGATTTCCGTTGTGATAGAGGCAGAGGTAACCGAACTTAAATACTATAACAATTTACAGCAGTAGCTAACGACACAGTGTACAGAGACTACCTACATGAGCTCATCATCCTGGCTGACGACACCAACTCCAACGACCCTCAAGTTAAGGTATTGGCGGAACAAGCGGCGAACCTAAGTGATGTTCCCGAGATAGACATCAATGTGACTGTAAGTAACTAATTTATATGATATAGCCACAATGTAAATAGTAAATACACACCTATAAATACACACCTATAAATACACACCTAACGTTGCCAACTTATATAAGAGAAATAATGTTTACCTTTACCGGAGAGTAAAAAACGCAATATTTCAGAATATTAAACGGCTGGTACATTATTTTTTTAATCAAATTAATATTAAAAGGTATCTTCACGCCCGTATCCCCGAAGAGGTAGGCGGAGACAGCATGTGCATCCACGATTAGCCGAAGACACTGACGGCCGGTTTCCGAAACGCAAATTAATTTTAACAAGCAATTAATCTGTGTTTAACATAATATTTACAAGCAAATGATCTGTTAATTATAGATTTGATTTTGATTGATTGCTTTTTAAAATTAATTTGCGTTTCAGAAACCGGCCGTTAGTCCCACAATATGATAGGTGGCCCGCTTATCCCCAACCGGATAATTTTCCAATCCCCGGTAAACTTTATCAGAAAACTGAAAAACGCATTTTTTTATTTTCCCGAGCCGGGCAATATTATAAATGCGAAAATCTGCCTGTCAGTCTATAACGATTTTACGGCTAAACCGACTTTGATGAAATTCGTCAAGAAGATCCAATCCGGTAGTAGTTTTTAAAAAAAATATGTTGACGAGTGAAAATAACTTGTAAAAAGTTTTAATGAATAAAGTAGGTACTTCTGATTTCTGAAGATAGAATCTAAGCCTGGCGCTTATGTTTTAGACACTAACTTCTTTCATTTTTATGGCTAAACCGTTGAATATTGGTGAAATTTGGCAAATAGACCGGCCCGGTCCGGGACAAACGTTGGCTTTTTATCCAAAATTAACCTGTTTATACAAAAATGGGATGAAAGTTTGTATGAAGATTGTATTAATGACATGTTATATGGGTAAATCTATGCGAGTCAATTATGATATTAAGGGCGGATCCGGAGGTGGGGTCATGGGGGTTAAACCGCTCTATGCAGGGATCTAGGTATGGATTTATTAAAATTAGATAAGGATTAGAGCCTGTCTTAACTGAAACTAAAATATGTGACCCTCCCCCTGTCCCGAAGGCTAGATTCGTCCTTGTATGATATCAAAGTTAGTCTCTCCATAATCGGTATCCATTTTTAAATGAATAAATACCTACCTAAGTAATGTTTGATGAAACTGATAACAGCCCTATTTAAATCATCCCACCATGTCATTCATCAAAGAAAATAATACACTTTCTGTCAAGGTCGAAATGGTAGAAACAGAAAATAAAAGCAAGACAGTTTTAGAGATTTAGAGAGTATTCATATCAAGATTATCTCAGTTCAAGTTAAACCTAGTCGTAAGTTATGAGAGGTTTACAACTTACATGCGCACATATTATATACAAAGAGACATACAAACAGACAAATTGATGTTATTGTAAAAATAGTCAAAAAAGCTTTATAGGACCTCGAAATATGGAGAGGGTGAAAGTGTCAGCGAAAAAAAAGAAATAATTGACATTGATCCACGTTTACAATTGATTTTCGATGATCATACATGAAAAAAACAAATATTCTGAGGAATTGGAAACCTCGTCTTTCTTATTCTTTGAATTCCATACATACCGATTATAAATGTGAAAGTTTGGATGTTTATTACTCAATCACGCAAAAACGGCTGAATTGATTTGGACGATATTTCGCACACGAGTAGACGATGACCTGGAATAGCACATGGCATACAGTACCCGGCGATAAATATTGCACATCGAACTTTGGAAAGAGACAATCGGATAATTTCGGCTTCGTAAAGCGTTATCTCTGTCCCACACTACCTATGTGATTGTGACGTTTAGTCAGTCGTTGTTCAAGTACGATAGAGTGCAGTCGCGTCCCGATCAAAATATATATTTAGAGTTGATAACACCCACAAATTTAAATAATTTAAAGTTGTAATATGGCATCTTTCGGAAAAAGAGGGAAACCTTTACGAGGTCAGTCACGTGAAATTATCTACAATGTTTATAAATACTTTGTAAGCGAAGCTGATAGATTTAAAAAAAAAGTAGATGAAAATGTAAGTTGTTATTTTAAGAAGATTCAAGAGCGAGTTGCAAATGCCACTGGAATTTCAAGAAGAACTTTGAACAATATATTAAACGAAGTCAGTACTGAAACACATTCGACTGAAATTAAGTTCAGCACTCCAAAAAAAGGGAGACCAAAAAAGCAATTTCGTTTGGATATGGACGATTTTGATTACGATGTTGTTCGAAGAATGGTGTATGATTTTCACTTACGATTTAATGAACTGCCAACAATAAAATCATTAAAAGCTAAGTTATCTGAAGCTATTAATTACAATGGGTCTGAAAAAACGTTGAGAAAAATACTTCATGACATGGGATTTCAGTTCACTAAAATGGAAGATAATCGAAAAATTCTAATGGAAAAGCACGACGTTAGTCTCAAACGAATGGAATACCTTGATAAAATACGCAAATTTCGCGAAACAGGAAAAAATATCGTCTACATGGATGAGTCATATATACATGCATCCCACACTAAAGGGAAATCTTGGAGTGACGATAAGAAAAAAGGAGTAAAAAAGCCAATTTCAAAAGGTCAACGTTTGATAATAGTTCATGCGGGAAATGAAAAAGGCTTTGTACCCGGTGCTTTTTTAACGTATAAATCCACGGACACTACAGGTGACTATCACAATGAAATGAATAACGATAACTATGAGAAATGGCTGGTTAACCAATTAATCCCAAATATACCCAGTGATTCTGTTCTTATAGTTATCGACAACGCACCCTATCACAACAAGTATGTTGAGAGACCCCCCAACTCAAACACCATTAAACGGGAAATGATCAACTGGTTAAACAGACATGAAATTCCAGTTGATCCAAAATTAACAAAAACCCAGATTTACGCTATTATATGTCAGCACAAGGAGGGGTATACAGAGTTTTCTGTGGACAAAATACTTGCCGAACATGGGCACACTGTGTTGCGATTGCCACCATATCATCCGGATTTTAATCCAATTGAAAATATATGGTCTCAACTGAAAGGCTATGTAGCCTCTAGAAATGTGGGTATGAACTTAACTACAGTAAAAACATTATTGACTGAAAAAGTAAACATGATCGGCGCTGAAGAGTGGAAAAAGGTTTGCGATCATGCAATCAAATGTGAGAATGAATATAGAAGCATTCAACACAGTTTAGACAATTACACTGATAGATTAGTAATAAATACGGCTGATAGTGACAGTGATATTGACCTCTTTGAGAGCACAGATAGTGAAATGGAAGTAATTGAGAATTAGAATTATTATTATTTTTATTGCAATGTCTCATTTTAGCAATAGGTATAATGGTGTTTATTATGTACACTAAAGCTGTAATGTTCCAAAATAATTAAATACGTAAACATAATGTAAAAATGTTTTTTTATTTTATTTTACCCCAACCTAAAGCCATCACTTATAGAAAAATTAGTGTATTTTATACAAAGAATAAAAATATCAAAAGAAGCAAATCATACTTGTTTTAACAGCTCCTAATAGGTACCGGACTGTTTGTATTTTGTGCGACAGAGCTAACGCTCTACGAAGCTGAAATTAGCCGATTGTCTCTTTCCAAAGTTCGATGTGCAATATTTATCGCCGGGTACTGTAATTTATATTCCGAGAAATTTGTTATTTCTGTGGGATTCACCAAAAACTTTATTATGCTGTGGGTTTTAAGGGTATAGCTAGCTGGATATAAATTAATAAGTTATTGATTATACATGTAATGAAATAAAAATTGGTGTACATTTAGCTGGTGGCGAAGTCAGCCCGGCTGGTGGTGGCTGGCGCGGTGTCGGGCCTGTTCGGCGTGGCCGCGGACACCGCCGCGCCCGCCGCCACCTGGACCCGCCAGCGACACGACCACGCCGACAGCGACCCCGCGCCCGGTCAGTCACACACACACACACACGCGCGCAGAGTGAGACAGATACATGGAGAGGTATAGTGAGAATGAAGAGGTGAGAGGGGGAGGCATGGCCAACCTTTGAAGAATGTCATTTAGAGTTTTTTTTGGTGAATTCGCAACATATACACCGCTATGCAGATGACAGTACTGGTGATGCTACATACTCCGGCCGTAGCGGTATTTCTTGGGAAAAGTGCCGAAACGAGCTTGTGTCCGAAGTTGAGAATCAACTAACCGATGTCTCGGAATGGGGTCTTCAAACCCTGGGCACTTTTAACCCCAAGAAGATACAGCTTTGCGTGTTTTCTGCTAAAAAGACACCCTTTGTTGTATCACCTCGATTTGGGGATACTCTCTTGACAGCCTCAGCTAGTGTCGGGATTCTTGGAGTCGACATAGATACTGTTACTGCATAGATGCTGTTATATTATATAAAGCTACAACGATTTGCCGGACCCATATGTAAAGTTATCTGGATTTATGATGACTTAAGAGATTTTCAGAAATATCACAGATGACTAAAGCTGCGTGGGTTTCCAGGTTGTTTACACACTTTAGGTATTATATTTAATTATGTATTTTCAATGATTTCAAGCTTTTGTTGTGCATCAGAAAGCTTATATATCTTTCTTTTGTGGTTTAGCTATTTCTGTAGTTACCTCCTAGTATAATATACTTAGGTTTGGTGGTTACGTTAGGTTTTTGAATCCTCTTTTCTATTTCTTTTTGTTTTCTTTTGTATGTGTATAAAGCTTCCGTCAAATATTCATTTTTTTTCTTGCATTCCTTAAGCAAATTATTTTGACCTATCAGTTTTGATTTCTTATTTTTTTTGCGTGACTTTTTCTTCTTGTACTTGAAGCTTATTTTTCTTTTGCTTTTGCTTACGTTTTTGGTTTCTCCACATTTCGTGTTGTTTTTATTTTTCATCCGCCGTAACTTCCTTAATTTTTTTACTTTTATTTTTTACATACTCTACGAGTTTCTTTTTAAAGTTCTCAAATTTTTTTTGGATTCTGTTTCAACCTCTTTCTATATTTTCTCATTCGTTCAGCAGGTGTCAAAGCCATTTAAGTAGTATATTTACTGAAAATAAATGAGACTATAATTAATCAGCAAACTCTTATTAGCTATGTTTTATTTAAATTGCCCCATAATTTGATGGTTAGCAACAAAATAACACTGGTTCGACTTTGATCCGAATCTAAACTAAATTAAATATAGCTATATTTAATTTAGTTTAGATTCGGATCAAAGTCGAACCAGTGTTATTTTGTTATCAAACAACCGTTTTCGGTGTGATCCCCGAATATTTAAATATAATTTCAATAGCAGCTTTGGTAGCAGTTATCCCAAAAAACGATAATTGTTAACAGATATGTCACCCACTATTCCAACCGATAAAAACCAGTGAATCGTAGTGAACTGAAACGTCAAATAATGTTTAGTTCACTTTGCCTGTAAAGTAAAGGAACTGGCATATAATTATGTTATATTAAAAATTTCAAACACCAATCCACCACTTAGTATTCAGTATGATGAAATCAAACTGGATGTTAATAACGCAACTTAATTACACAAACCTGTAGGCTAACCAACTCAAAGGCGGATCCAGCCTTCGGGTCAGGGGGGGGGGGGGGGGGGGTCATATATTTGAGGTTTAGTCAAGATAGGCTCTACTCCGTATTTATTGCAACTTATGCAACTTAACTAATAATAATAATAAATAAATATTCACGGGACAAACTACACTTACTGATCTAACCCCAAAGTAAGCAAATATTTGCTTGTGTTATGGGTGTTAGTCAACGATACTAATACATAGAAATACATAGTATATAAATACCAGAATATATATAATAAACACCTAAACCCAGAAATACAAACATTTACGCTCATCACACAAATGCTTGTCCCCGTCGGGGATCGAACCCGAGCCCCGTTGATTGCGTAGTCAGGGTCGCTAACCACTCGACCAACGGGAGGGTCAAATAACGAGTAAAAATGCTACAAAGCTACACTAGGCGACGATCTGTGCCCTTTAGTGGTACATTTTACTAAAAAAATATCGCACTTTTAGGTTTAAGCTTTGGCGTGGTAGTTTTATTTTGTTTAATTCATTTTCATTCACTCCAGTTTAATACAATATTAATCTATTAAAACACTTGTACTTTTTAACTTCTCACTACGTATGTAGATAGGAAGGTTACTGATTTTGCTCCGATTTTCAAAAATGGAATTTTCACCATATGTCCGCGTTTTGTGGGCTTAGGAACCATTTTCGACTATTTTCGCGATGACGTCAGTATGTCTGTATGTATGTGTGTGTGTGAGTGTGTGTGTGTGAGTGTGTGTGTGTGTGTCAACAACTCATAAGTTTTGAACGCCTGGACCGATTGAAACGCGGTTGGTGGCATTCGATTGGATTCCGCTCAACTTATACTTCCTGAAATTTTGTACCAAATGGGCCTAAGAGATTTTGAGAAATTTTGAAAATACCCTAAACAAATTGTGACGAAACAATTTTTTTTTTTAATAACTTCCAGATTAATGTACCGATTGAGTACAAAAACTATTCCTCAAAAAAATACATCTAATGCATAAATTGCCTCAAAATCAGTTTATTCGTTTGGAAGTAATCGTTGACGAAAATTTTGAAAAAAGTGTTTTTTCGACATAACTTCGAAATATTTCAACCAATTATTTTTTGGTATTCTACGATATTTTAATACTATAAAAATTACGTCGAATGCCCTTTTAAAAATCAAAACCGAACCTTATTTTCAAAGGTTACAACTTTTCAAATATTAAAATTACGTTTTCTTTAGCAAAGTTACTTAATATTTTGGAAATAACTTTCAGGCTAATATACCGATTGACTTCAAAATCTTATCATCGTTTCTCCTTTAAAAACTGCGCCAAGTACCGTTAATTGGATAAAAATCGGTAAATTTGTTTGGGATCTATCATAGACGAAAATGTTTTATTGACATTGCTTCGAAATTTTTGAACCTACCGATTTTTTAGCTAAAGCAATATTTAAATTGAGTTGAATGCCATTTGAAAGATCAAATCGATCATCGTTTCCAAAATATACAGCTTTTCAAAAATCAATACGTGCCAAGAAAACTTATCAAGGACGTACTACGTGCGTCTTCCCGGTTGAAATTTGGATGTTTTTTGATTTCAATGGCTTCTTTCACTAGCCGTGGAATGTAATATGGCGTTCTGTCGAAAATACGCGTGGCCTATGAAATTCCATCCAGTGATTACGGCCCGACTACAGCTGTAGATGTTTAGCAATCGCCGACTTATTAACGTCGTTATTCTTGACTGCTTTGATATGCTACTAGGCCTCTGACACATGCTCTTAAGGACGAAAGATTGACTTTTTCTCTGGCAACACTGACTCAACCTGTCAAAAGCTAATTAGATCAGCTGTTTTAATTTTTACTTAATTTATAAATATATTTATGTAATAAAAGTACAATAAAATAAAAATTGGCAAATAACATTGTGATATAATAGATTTTAATAATAATTATCAAAAATTGAAGAAACAAAGTTTATAATATTGATCGACAGTAACGGTAACCTTTTTTTAAACAAAGAAGAAAGTTTCAAATTCTTAAACGGAAAACCGGGGAAGTATTAGTTATATTTTTTCCCCTTTATTACACTTTCGTAGTATTAATAACTTTTAATATATTTCTTTTAGTACCCATAAACGTTGCACGGCAGAAAGATTTATTAACACTGAATAACTCTTCTGGAAGAGTCCGAAATTTTGGAATTACTCCGAATTTTTATATCAAATTCAGAGTTTTTCCGACTTTGTAAGACTTTTTTCGACTTTTTAAATAAAAATAAACATTCATAAACTGTTACTTTCACTTTGTAAGTTATTTACCTACTTTTATCCGAGAAATTTTTCCACAAGGGTTATCTACTATTTTCATAAACATTGTATAAAAATAGACATTGGTTAAGTTGGTATTTGTAACGCAGCTTTAGCATAATATCTTGGAGAAATAAATAGCACAGAATACGAATAATCCGGCCTCCAACGAGTATCAAAATTTATCACTGGAACGTAACGGTTTTATTGCAATTGAAACTATATCTAAATATTAGAATCGGCACTTACATATTCAAAAAACTACTATGTTTTTTTAATAAGCATTAATTATAAATATTATGTAGAAAAATACAGTTAACAAGCAACTTACCCTAGAAAATGTTGTCAGTAAATGGAATGCTAATAGGTACCGAATACGTGTCCTCCTTCCACAACGTTACTTTTAGAACCCACAGACCAATTAGATAGAACCACAGACCAATTAGAGTACTACGTTTAGAACTAACCATAAAGTCTAGACCACAGAACACTAATACTCTCTACGAGAGGGTGTAGACTAATATTGACCATTGTATTAAATTATAAACTAACGATGAACGAAATGGCTGACACCTTGTGTGAGCCTTTACTTTATGCTGGAGCCGCACTTGCTTGCTTGTTTATGGTCCCGAAGTTACATTATGCGCGCTAAGGCACACGTAGTCCGGAAAGTATGCAAAAATACTAAATAGCATAGCCTGTAACAGCCAGTCACATCTGCATTTATCGTGTCATTGCACGAAGCTTTATCGTCACATTGACGCAATTGCGGGTCCAGCATTTACGAACTGGATCGTAAAGAAAATATGATTGCAGTTTACTTTGTACCAAAATGGTTATGAAGACGTCACGGACAGCTCCACCATGCCTCACCATCGTCGTTTTGAATATGACCGACAGCCCGTCGGTCATATTTGAACCGACATTTGCCCTATAGAAGACCATAAAAAATCAAGACGGCCGCGTATTGTTAGAACTTCAAATGCTGTTAAAGCCAGAATTAACCGAAACTCAATGGAATCCCTAACGAGGAAAAGAAAGTACACTAGGTCGGTGTGGCAGAGTTTCTCTACGTCTTGACCGGGGTTTGGTACCACCGCCTTACATATTCCTACCGGAATAGCATCCTTGTTTTCCGCTGTCGTGTTCCGGTTTGGAAGGTAAAGTGGCAACGAATCATTAACATCCTTGATATCTAAAGGCGATAGTTATCTCTTTCCATTAGGAGAATCTGCCTGTTTGTGTACAGTAATATTATAAAGAGGAAAACTTTGTATGTTTGTTTGTTTGTAATGAATAGGCCCAAAAACTACTGGACCGATTTTAAAAATTCTTTCACCATTCGAAAGCTACATTATCCACGAGTAACATAGGCTATATTTTATAAAATGGAAAAAAATAGAGTTCCGTAAGATATTTAGGTTTTTCGGACACAAGGTGTAAAAAATCAACCAGAAAAGTTAATTATTTTGCGTACGCTGCCTTAAAACTATAAAAAATAGAACCATAAAATATTCTAATTAATTGTAACTATTAGCGGTAACCGACATCCATGCGGAATATTTTTGCTAGAAATCATGATTTGTAGCAAAAATATTTACGTAATGTCGATATACAGGGCATGCCCTGGTTAATCCCTACAGTTAGAGAGAGAGAGAGAATTAATCTAGTTTAGGTACTGTCTAGGATACACAGGTGAAAGCTGCAGAGGTAACCTTGTTATTAATGATAAAAAAAATTACGATTAAAAAGCACATCATAATCAGAGCTATTTATTGTAGAGTTCGTGGTGTTGGGAAGGGCGGCTCGCGCGAGAAGGGCTCGGTCGGCGTCTCGTCGTGCTCTGCCTCCTCCACCACATCTCTACGTTCCAGCCAGGTTGGTAATGCTTTTGTTTAATCTTTATAGTCTATATATATAAAATCAATCCCTATTTTCCTTGGTTACGACAACACGCCTGAATAGCTGGACCAATTTCGGTAATTTTTTTTTGTTGTGTTTGTAATTGTAAGGAGAAGGTTCTTATAAAAGAAAATATTAAGAAAATTGCGCGGAAAATTAGAAAATTTAAGAATAATTAACCACCATATAAAGTTTAATCCCGTAGACTTATATAAATTAAGTGTCACGTTGTTAGTCCGCTATGGATTCCTAATATGTAAGGCCAAACAACGTTTGCCGGGTCAGCTAGTTCTTTATATACATCAATAGGCTACGGCTTCATTTGCGTCTATCGTCACAAAGCTTCGCGCAATGACGCGATGCAGATGTGACCGGTTATTAGGGGCCATCCATAAATTACGTCACTCGTTAAGGGGGAAGGAGGGGGTCGAAGAAGTGTGACAAGGGGTGGGGAGGGGTCCCAAATTTTGTGACATCACAAAGTTTTAAAAATATAATATTTTATATCTAAGTATTACAATGGTAAATTTGTAAAGCCACCCGTATAGATAAAAAATAATCGAATGAGATCATTGTACCACCGTAACATTGTAAAATATGTGACATCACACTAGGTGGGGGGAGTCTCATAAATGTGACCAGAGTGCTAAGTGTGAGTTTTTCTTTTCGCATTCGATCGTGAGCGCGTTTCGAGTTTAGGAATTTACCTAGTGGTAAATTGGTTTCTCACGTTTACCACTAGGGGGCGCTGTACAAATCACATACAAATTCCTAGTAAACTCGAAACGCGCTCACGATCGAATGCGAAAAGAAAAACTCACACTTAGCACTCAGTTGTGACAATGACGGGGGAGGGGTAAAAAAATCATGAAATTCGTGTGACGTAATTTATGGACAGCCCCCTGTCGGCTATCATCGCAAACATTCTAATTGGGTATGCCTTATCGCGCGGTTGGCGATAATCTTCGGGACGATAAACCCAGGTGCGGCCGAAGAGTTAGATTTACTTTTTACTAGCTGACCCAGCAAACGTTGTTCTGCCTTTTTAACTACTTTTATTTTTTTTCTATATTTTCTCATCTTTTAAACCTTTCCTGGACTTCAACAATTAATTCAAAATCTAAATAAGCCAAATCGGTTCAGTCGTTCTCGAGTTTTAGCGAGACTAACGAACAGCAATTGATTTATATATATATAGACATATATACTACAACTTTTTCTCTAAAGGATCGAGAAAATTATGACAGGACGCAACGTGGCGGAGCAACGAAATTTGTTAGCTTAGCAGTAAGGAGGGTTTTTAAAAATATTTCTGTAATGCTCGCCGCCATCAATTTTTATCCGTAATGTGGGTGATGCTGGCCTCTATATCGGTAGAAAAAATACCGGTTACCTCTATTAACCGGTTTTTGTAACAGATTTTGCTCGGAGCGTATCTATGGTGAGAGCGCTTTATAAACCTATATTATAAACCGGTTTAAGCAAAAACCGTGGGATTGTACATTATCGCATAACATCGATATTTTTAAATAAATTTAAAGCAGTTATTCCGTCTGATCGTTACTGCGAAACCGGGCGTTTGAGCGACCAGAGTGCAGAATGCTAAGTGTGTTTTTTTTTTCGCATTCGATCGTGAGCACGTTTCGAGTTTACTAGGAATTTGTATGTTTTTTGTACAACGCCCTAGTGGTAAACTGGTTTCTCACATTTACCACTAGGTGGCGCTGTACAAATCACATACAAATTCCTAGTAAACTCCAAACGCGCTCACGATTGAATGCGAAAAGAAAAACTCACACTTAGCACTCTGTTATTTGTTTAAGATAAGTGGGCTTAGAGACGGCCATTAGTGTTTCCTGTAAGACCAAACATTGGCATAGGCCAGAATCTTGACGATAAGACGTAGAAATAAAGTTAATAAGGTGCAAGAATAAATTTAATGTCCCAAAATGAACGCCCCCATATTGGACGACTGGTTAGCAATTTTGACTTCGCCATCAACGGGGCTCGGGTTCGATACCCAAAAGGCACAGACAATCGAGTGATGGGCATAGATGTTTTTGGGTTTGATTGTTTATTAAATACCGACATATATAAGATATAAATGAATTTCTATGTATATTACCTTAATATTGTTGAATAACACCCTCATCGCAAGCAAATGTTTTGTTTACTTTGGGGTTAGATCAATTTGTGTAATTTGTCTACTGATATTATTATAAATAATATTACTTTTAAAACAGGTCAATGTACTTGGTCGCATCAGAAAGCAGCGCCGTAGAAAGTGATGTGCCTTTGGAGGAATCAATCAGTTCAGAAAACTCGTAAGTAAATTAATAACTATTGGTAGATAACATAATTCACTATTTGAGCATCCGTGCAAATTAGTGATCATTCGCGACAGCATCGCGTACGACGTAGCAATACGTGATAATAAAAATGAGCATTGAGCATTGATTATGATTTAATTTGTCTAATATAATAATAAGGTATAATAAGGTACTAATACCTATTATAAAGAGGTAAATTTTGTGTGGAACTGGGTTTATGTTTTTTTTATTATCGATAGGGAAGCGCTTGACCTCATCTCGCCTGATGTTAAGCTAAGATGCGGCCTAAGACGGAATGCGCTTCCCTAGAAGGTACCTGTTCACTCTTCTCTTGAAGATGAACAGTAATATCAAATTAAAATAAATACGTTACATACTCTTTGAGTAATGTGAAAGCTGTGGAACAGTAATGTGATATTTATTGGATTGGGTATGATCTAATAACGTAAAATACCTGCGGGCCTAGACAAGTGGTATAAAAGCTAGGAAAATAGAAAAATAAATGTACGGATTTAACATAAGCATAATCGAACTCTTACGTCAAGTCCATACATTTAATTTTCTAATCTCCTAGCGTTTATGCCACTTGTCTAGACCGGCAGATCTAATTTTGTGTGGTACTGGGTATGTGGAGGTGGGTTTATGTAAAATCCGGGCAACGGTAATGTGATATTTTTTGGATTAGGTATGAAATAATCACGTAAAATACCTGAACGCTGTACCTAATCCAATATTTATGCAAGTATACTTGGAGAAATTACTGTAGGTGAACTACGATGCCGATATATCATTGTCGTTAAATAGGTTTTAGAATCATAGTAAGAAACAATAAACGCGCTCTTCTTTGTCCGCACTCCACATTATTGATTGTCGTCATGGGCAACTTCGGAATCTTTCATTGCGCGCGGCCTGACGCGCACTTTACCAATTATTTTTTTCACAACTTCAGTAATCAGTACGCCACTTGTTTGCTTCTTATTGAAAACTAGCTGCGCCCGCGACTTCGTCCGCGTGGAAAAAAATCAAAAAATAGTAGCCTAAGTTACTCCCTGTCACATCAGCTATCTGCCAGTGAAAGGCTAGGTGCCAGTGCCGTCAAATCAGTCCAGTCGTTTCAGAGACAGACAGACAAAAACTGGAACAAACAGACAGACAGACAAAAATTGTAAAAAAAATGATATTTTGGTATATGTACCGTGTATACATCCATATGCATTTACTAAAAAGCGGTTATTTTAATATTACAGACACCCCAATTTTATTTATTTGTATAGATTACTAATTCAGTACCGTTTAATTATTTTTTATATTAAACAAGCGTTATGAGACGTGCACTTATAATTTTATTTTTCGAATAAAGTGAAACCAGTACAAGAGTTTTAATAACAATTAAAATCATTGTTTAATGTTTTAAACGTATTTTACAGTGCTAACGATAGGAGAGTCAATGATCATTTAAAAGCAGCAAGACCCTCTTGTATACAACACGCGACGGGTCAGACTCTGGTGGAGCACTCATTGTTAGTTACAGGTAAGTAAAATAAATAACATCATGCTTATGCCCCCGATAATGTAGGCAGAGGGGCCGAGGAACAACTATTCTCACGATTAGCCAACGTAACTGGTAGCCAGCCTATAGACAAATCGAAGTCATAGCCATTCTATAGACAAATCGAAGTCCTAGCCAGCCTATAGACAAATCGAAGTCCTAGCCAGCCTATAGACAAATCGAAGTTATAGCCAGCCTACAGACAAATCGAGGTCATAGCCAGCGTGAAGACAAATCGACGTCATAGCTAGCCTATAGACAAATCGATGTTGTTGTGACTAAGCACACCAGAATATACACCAGAGGATTCAGGTGATGGGGGCGCGGGCGCAGGCCAGCGGCGAGCCGTCCGCCACACGCGCCGCACACCACTTGCCGCCAAGAATCCACATGAACACAAGCTACGGTCGCACATTCATAATTATTACAACGGCAACCGCGCACTTGGGCCCACCAGCTACTTCTTCATAGTTTATATTAGCGGAGCAATAAAAAATACAGTCCACTATAAAGATAGTTTTAATTTCAATGTACAAACGTACAATGTCATAGCCAGCCTATAGACAAAACGAAGTCATAGCATAGTCAGCCTATAGACAAATCGAGGTCATAGCCAGCGTGTAGACAAATCGAAGTCACAGCCAGCCTATAGACAAATCGATGTCGTAGCCAGCCTATAGACAAATCGAAGTCATAGCCAGCCTATAGACTAATCGATGTCATAGCCAGCCTATAGACAAATAAAAGTCGTAGCCAGTTTATAGACCACGGAGTAAATGGCGGCGCCTTCTCGTGACGTTTGTTAGACATCGAGCGTAACTAAATTTTACACTCACACAAATACGTCAATGTATATGTACATACATTGACGTATTTGTGTGAGTGTAAAATTCAAATTTAATTAGAGTTGACCGTCGATGCTCGAATATCGTAGTCTAATTTACGGTACTAAGTACTAAATATCGAATTAATCGACATTGACCGATAATTTATACTGTTAATAGTTTTATTTTTGTATAATGTTTGTGTCGGCATTACCCGACATTGGCGTTTGAACGTCCAAAACTATTTGTCGGGTATAGTCGACTGTGGCTGTGAAAAGGTTAATAATCCTGTCGATAGTATCAAATACTATTGTTATATATAAATGTGACAATACTCTTGACACACTACAATACTATCGATATTATTGTAAAATTTGGTATATACAAATCATAAACCATTATTAGAACTGGTGAAATGGATACTATAGAAGTTTCAAAATAAAATAACATCGATGGTATTGTTATTATCACTAACTTTTAACTATTACATGTAGCTCATTTGCGGTGCGTGCACATTTCGAATGTGGTTCCATTTAATTTTGTTCCGTTTAAGTTCTATAAAACTAGTCATTTTATTCATTGAAGAATAGACCATCTGCCATTCTACCAGGTAGGTCGTAAAAGGTGACCGATTAGCTATATGTGTCACTAGCATTGTGACTACTAGGCGGCAGAGTTCTACAACGTGTCGCCCGAGTCTGGTACCACTGCCTTAACTATTCCTGCCGCAATAGCGTCAGTGTTTGTTACTGTCATGTTCCGGTTGGGAGGGTAAGGTAGCCGGTGAAGTATTGCATGAGGCGTTAAATTTTGCCACAAGATAGCAACGCACCATTTCCATCAGGATCAGGATACCCATCTGTTTGTTTGCTATCTTATGATATAAAAAATGACAATTTAGCTAGTAACCTCGGACTTGTACAAGTTATGTTTAGAAGAAAATAAATAGTTCGCACGTTATATTAGAATAATTTAAGCTCTTAATTATTGTAATATAACGTGCAAGCTATCGAACAATATTTCGGTCCATCGTACGACATCATAAATCAGCATCTTCTTAGGTGTTGCGATATACTATTCTGTTTATGCAGTTTATGTAACCTTCACATGTCCTTTAGGAATATATGGGTATACCTACCGTTTAGATTTAGAAGCATTAAAATTTGTACCACCTAATAATCTAGAAATATGACACATTTGCATGCGTCTTAATTTTGTAATTTTCTTACAAATGGCGCGACTAACTAGTAACATGTTGTTTTACGAAAATTTTCAACACTTTATTTACATGTTTGAATAATAAAATAATTATGGATTATAAATCATTTATGTCACTTTGTTTAATGTAAATCTTTCACTTTAAGTTTAGAAAAAAAAAAAACAACAATTTGCTTAAAATTAACCTTTTTCTTTCTATTTTGAGTTGTTTTATTTTTATTTTACAAGATATTCTAAACAAAATCTTAGATCATTATGTTTGCAAATTTTTAATTTTCAAAAAGTAAAAAAACGTTTACACGTTTGTTTGGTAACAAAGCAAACGTACGGGAAATGTAACGTAACGTACAAGGGTTTTCTTGAGAAGAAAATTCAAAGAAATCAATACCTATTTTAATTGTAATATTCCAACAAGTATATGGGAACTTAAGGACCGTGCGTAAAAATATTTGCTTCTTTAAAAAATGTGATGCACACTTACTAAATATAAGGAACAATATTAATTTTGTTATGTATACATCTCGTCTCCATAGAATAAGTAGGTAACTCCTATTTGGGGCAACGTACATACGCTTTTACAATAAATTTTCCGAAGCTTTATATATTTACCAATAAGTAAATTTAAAAAATGCGTTCAAATAAACTGCGTAAAAGGGTATTTAGAAAACAAAAAAGCCTGGGATCAATCAATCCTGATACAAATCTCTTATATATTTTTAGTCTGAAAAATTTGTTGTAATCTTGTACCTACTTAACCATGACAAAATAAAAGACAAGTCCGCTGAGTTCCTTCCGCCGGATCTCAGTACGTGGCCGCGTTCCGATCCCGTAGTAAATAGAATAATTACCTACTTTTACCTATCGTTTTACGTTTTTCGAATTTCCAAAAGTCTACCTATGATGGTTTTTCAACTTTTTTAAAGGATTCGTGTTATCTATCATATTCTCGGATTAGATTTGTGTAATCTAATCCGAGAATATGTTTATTTATTTAAACACTTTATTGCACAAATCAGTACAAAAGGCGTAACCTAATGCTATTAAGCATTTTTTCACAGTTTACCTTGGTTATGCTGAGAGAAAAAGCTTGGGTAGTAAGGTAGTATAGTACGGTAGGGCGTAAGAGCATATTATTGCGAATTGAAATATAAAATCTAATCACAATTAACTAGATACTTATTTACATTTACATCATTGCATAAGGAAACAACTAAATACTGTATTATACATATTCCAAATATATATATATACACATACACATATGTACATAAATACATATATATACACACATACACATATACATACATACACATATACATACATACACACAATATAACAACATAATTGAACATACAGCAGTGACTATAACAGAAAAACAACAGGATAATTAAGAATTTTGTCGTTTCAAGAAATAAAACATATTAAAATATGAGACAAAGAAAAATTTAAATTATAAGCGTAGCGTGTCAAATTACCAACAAGTAGGTACAAATTATCTATACATGCCGTAAAATTGCACTTGTACCAATAATCGATGAGAAAAGTGTATATCTATCGCTGAGCGATTCATTGCACGTCACACGCGTAATGCCATGCATGACTCCCGTTAGTAGTAAGCAATGTACGTCAATACTGTAGCGTTAACGGAGTCAATAATTTGCCATAATTTTGAGTGATATGAGCGTTCGCTCATATGGCCAGCTACACTTTTATTGCCAAACACCGTGCCTATAGTATTCATATGTTCTGTGTTATAGACAAATCGAAGTCATATAAAATCTCGTGCAAGTTATGTTTTTGAGAAACATTGAAAATTTTATTCATATTGAATTACCTGTAGGGCTACTCTTGAAAACCGATTTAAATTTTAATGAATTTTGAAGTATTTCGTACTCTGGACAACTATATCCAATTATTGGATTCGGCAACAGCGCCACACGGATTTCGATTTTTTTGGAACTACTCATTATTGCTTTTATTCGTTATTTTGTTTAAAACGGTACTTAAAATTTCCACTTGTAATACTAGCTTGATGTATAAAGATGACATCTATTTCCAATAATTAGGTTGTTACTATACTGAATCAATGTGGGCAATATTGGTTTCAAGAGTATCGTTTTTTTAACGATATTCGAAACTTATCGTTTTTATCAATATTGGTTTAAGATTTATATTGTTTTCAAGAGTAGGCCTACTGATCAGGGGCTCGAACGTAGTGACTTACGCGTCTATACTACTACAAGATATTGTTTGACTATTTATTTATAAGGTTGAACTCATGGAATAAATGGATACGCCTTTCAAGACAATTTCTTAGTTTGTCAGTGTAGCTTGCAAATACATACAGAGCTATACTACGTATCAATGAAATAAAATCATTTCAAGGGTAATTTTTAAACCTGTGCATCTCATTCGGTACGACAAAACAGTACAACATGGTTTCTACTTTTTCACAATATAATACAAAAATTCATACATAGGTATATAACCCATAGCCTACAAATGTATGAAATTTTTGACAGTAATAGGATCGTTTGCTCATATGCGCGGCGACACGTTACCTCCCCAATGGCGTGTCTATTAGTATTCGTGTAGTCTGTGGTTGAACTAATGACAAGAAATGATCCAATCTTTTTTTTTAAATATAGTTTTTTTAATGTTTAGTTATAAACTGAAGAGTTTCATCTCATTTTCAAGCGACTTCTCAAAAGGAGGAGGCTATCAATTCGGCTGTATTATTTTAGGGTTCAGAAGTAAACTAGGAACCCTTATAGTTTCGCTTTGTCCGTCCGTAGTCTAGCGCAGAGATCCATAGTACTAGAAAGCTGTATTTAACACTAATATACATAATCAGAGCAACAATGTGGTAATATATCACGGGTGATAAATCACGACCGTTATAGTGACGATTATTAACACAATGGGTGCATTTTATTGCCAACTAGCTGTTGCCAGCGACTTCGTCCGCGCGGACTTCGTTTACTGCTACTCCCCCGTAGGTGATAATATGTAGGTATTATGTTGACCCGACCTGTTAGTAATATTCATGCAAAATTTGAAGTAAATCCATGCAGTACTTTTTGAGTTTACCCCGGACATACATACAGACAAACAGACAAAAATTCTAAAAACTATATTTTTGGCTTCGATATCGATTGTAAATCACGCCCCAAGTATTCTTTTAAAAAATAATCAATGTACAGTTTTGACTTTTCTACGATTTTATTATATGTATAGATGTTACATCGCCGCGGTTACTATTTATACGTGACTAGCCACCTGCCCGCGGTTTCACCCGCGTAGCTTTTGTTCCCGTGAGAATATCGGAAAGGTTTATATACTAAAACCTTCCTCAAGAATCAATCTATCTATTAAAAAACCGCATCAAAATCCGTTGCGTAGTTTTAAAGATTTAAGCATACATAGGGACAGACAGAAAAAGCGACTTTGTTTTATACTATGTAGTGATTAGTAAAGTGAAATAAGTTGGGGTTAGATCAATGTGCGTGTGATCAAATTTGTCCACAGATATTTATTTACTGGCGATGGTCAACTCTTTTAATTACGAGAACTATTTGGCTACCTAATACGTAGGAAATAAAATAAAAAACATTAGAACGAGCTAAAGCAATGGATACCTATTTATCTAAAATTCTGAGAACTGAGAGCAGATACGTACGTAGCGTAATTTGTCTTGTGTAATTATTAACGAAGTACATTTCTAGGGCCAGTTTGGCTAGAGACTGTAATAATTTATGCTTATTTTTCTAATACAATAAATGAATAGGTGCAGGTTACGGAGCTGACGATGACAGTGCTGCACCTCAAACAAAAAACGTCGCAGCAAAGAAAAAACGACCGAAAACAGCTCGGCCAAGAGGCAATAGGTATTTTATTAAATACTCGTTTTAATATATAGGTATAAATAATTATGTTAATAGTATAGCATAATATACTTTCAGATGCTCAAGAGTTGTGCAACGTCTCGCCTGGGTTTGGTACCACCGGCTGCTTATTCCTGTCGCAATATAAGTGTCAATGCTAGTCAATGTGTACTGGTTTGGAAGATCAGATAGCCGGTAAATTTATGAGTTGTGGCATTACACTCGGCCATACGGATAGCAACACCCTATCTTCTATTCTATAATTTTTTTTTGTGTCCATAGTAGGGTTGTTGCGAATATCAGCATCAGCATCCGCGGATTATCAGTATTGATTTTAATATCATCATCATCAGCAACGATCGATACTGATTTTTTAATGCTGATGTTCAAGTGGTAACATGTTCATTGGAGGACCCGCCTAGCGAATTTTTTTTGTATATTTAAAAATATCATATTTGCAAATAATTGCAAATTTGGATGTATTTTATGTCAGTGATTTATTAATATCAGCATCAGCATCCGCTGATATTGATTTAAAACATCTGTATCAGCATTAGCATCCGCTGATACAGTAAAAACCTGCATCAGCAACAACCCTGGTCCGTAGGTACCTAGGTAGATATTCGTATTCGACAATCGTTTAAAATTGCTCCTCACAAATTTGAACTTAAGCTTATACATACTAAGCCCCCCTCACCAGTATAAAAGAAATAAATTTGCGTCCTCTGGCAAACGCAACCCTAAATGTAACATTTCAACGGAGTATTATTAAATTCCTGAGTTTATAATTGAGTTCTTAAGCGGAAGAGTGACCTAATCGAAAAATTAATATGCCACTTTTTTTCTTTGAGCGTAACAATAACATGATAATAAAATCTTTGACCAACGCCATCTATTAATAATAAACGAAACTAAATTTAGGTTACTATGGTTTCAAAGATCTACTCACAAAAAACTACCTTCTAAACACAAAGTGTATAAGTGTTTTGAAGGTAAAGTGGATAGGCTATTCTTCCGCTGAGCTACCCAATTTTACGTTGACATAACATATTCAAAGTTAGGTAAAGTCCTAGTCGACGGAGCCACGCTATGCGGTGTTCCTTTTCTAGGTAAGGCCCTACACCTAGAAAAAAGAGCACTGCATTGCGCGACCATAAAATATAGATATAAAAATAAACTAACAAGCCTTACTTCACATTTGTGTGACAAGTGGTTTAAACTATGTACTTATAAGGCACAATTTACGGCACTAAAACTTATATAGATACAGTGCTGCAGCACTCTATAAATTTTCTAAATATTCAACTTCCTCAGGGTGTCACCAGTGCTTGAACGAGGAAGTCCTCTAGAACATTGGGCAACAGCCCCGTTATCAAGATTATCACGGCTCATACGTTCCACCAGCAGCTCCTCAGCATCGATCGTATCCCGAACATCTTCAGACGACTCTCCAAAACGGTATTAGATTATATAAATGTTTTCATGACAGATTTTTATAAAAATGTTAATTCAGTATAAGTAATAGAAATCTCATTTCAAAATAAAACAACTAATGTATTCGTATGGTTTATTAATTTCCTAAACGACGGATATCAAGAAAATAAAAATAATAAAAAATTAGAGCAAACCATAAACAGTAGAACAGGGACACGAAGTGTATAAATAGACATATATGAGTATAAAAATATATCAATAATTTACTATCATTATAAAGGACACACACATAGTGTAAAAAATGGCACAAGAATAAACAAAATGTTGAACATAATACAGAAAATTATCAGTTTCAGTTAAATGCAGGGTATGTTATATTCTACTCTAATTTCTTAAATTTATTAAAATGCGAGTCAAGTTGGAGAAAATAATCTTAGTTGCAGTGAATTCATAACAAGCGATAAAGATTTATAATCGAAGATAAAAAATACTTGAAATATTCAAAATGAACACAAATACCCACACAACCCTAAGCACCGCAGGGTATATTATATATTAGACATATTAACTCATTAAAATTCGAGTTATGATGGATTGTAGTTGCAAGTCATCATTACAATCAATAAAGATAAAAAATACTGGAACTATTGAAAATGAACACAAATATTTAAACAACCTTAGCACCGCGTAGAGATCTAAATCATATATTTACACCCAAGAAAAAATTATTTTAAATTACATATAAATACATATAAAGTTATTTCGGGATATAACATTTTTTTAATATTTAAAATTATTAATTAACTCAAAAATATTTGACTAATTTCACACAAGAAAACTAAGATGGCATATACAAGTTATGTCATAAAATACACAAAAAAGCTGTCAGTCAGTCAGTCAGTCATAGTCCATAGACCATAGTCATGCCCAGAATAAGTAGTATGTCCACAATTGTCAGTGGAAAATATTTTTATTCAATGTCATAGTCTTTCTATATAGCAATATATGGTAAACATTACATGTTGCCGATTTATTAAAATGTTATTGTAGAATTGATATATGGTGAGAACTTTAGGAGACACGACACAAACCTAAATAAATTTCAGGCTTACATTTTGGATAAATTTTTCTCATTATGCATCATCATGTACATATTATATCCAATAAAATTTGCATTTTTACATATTCATGTTGCATTAATTAAATTATAAAATCGGTTAATAATTTTGTAAAAACAGTTAAGGTACACCTACATCTATCTGGGTTCAAAAAATTGACTATAGCGCCCTTACGTCTTCGTTTGTGAAAGCATTGGCACCAAATGGGGGTAGGTTGATGTTTTGATATTCCTCCAATGCTATATTTATGATAAGGTTTCATAATATAAATTTAATGGATATAAAATAAACCACCTATTTCTTCATATATATTGGGTATATCAGTATAGTTCATAGAGATATTAATTCAATATATCTATGTATTTGGATAAACAATGAATAAATAAATACAAAAATTGACTGCTTATAAAATATAAAGAAACTACTTACTGTCTTTTTTTATAAGATTTCACATATATTTAATATTTGATCATTGTTACTCCAAATACATAATTATGTTTAGTACAGCGATCATGTACAATCAACATTTTTGCTACAATTACTCTATAATTTATAATGATAAAAAGAAAATTATTGGAAGTCATGTTTAACGGAGTTGATATTTCTTGTTATATTCTTCCAATGTACCTATTTACTGCAATTATAAAAAAGTCATGCAAACATGACTTTTACATGAGAATCCAGTTTATTTTTTCGTAATAACTGAAAAATATTATTGATTGTATATGTGCCAATCAGATACTTTCATTTAAAACTTACCATTTCCACAGATGTACTTACGACAATTACTGTGCCGGGAGGGAAGGGTTACTTGTAAGTTGGCCATGGTCACTCATAGGGATGATTTAAATAATAATTCACCTTCAACAGAGCGACAATATTGAGGACATATACAGAATAACACGTCAATGTAAAAATATCAAGGACATGTAAATACCAGTGTAAAAATATCACGAATTTTAAAATAAAATTCTCGTTTTTTGGTTCAAGTACATAAAACAATAAACAGCGAACAAACCAATCAATTCAATTGCAGTATGACACACCCAAAAATAATCAGCTTCCCCTACTTCATAAATACACGAACTGGTCAGTGTTTTAATGGAAGTTTTGACCACCAAATATCATGAAACGTCTTTGTACAGAATTTTTACTTCTTGTCTGGTTTAATAAAACTAGCTGAGCGGCTGAGCTACGCTTGAATGATATTTTTTCTTATTATGGAGACGACTTATCTAGATCAATTTTAATAGTAAAAGCACACATAAATACAAAATTTTGTCAAAATGGTTAGGGCTGTTTCGGAGGAATCAATTTCATACAATTATACAAGAATTGCTCGTTTGAAGTATAGAATTATTTTTCGTATGAAAGAGGTCATTAGACCAATATTAAGAAAAACAAATTTGCTTTGCCTACAATGGATGTTAATTCAAAATATCTATTATAACCAATGATTCTGACAAAAAGGTGTTTTTTATAAATATTTTTTTGTCATAAGATAGCAAACAAGCAGATGGGTTTCCTGATGAAAAGAGTCAACCATCGCCTATAGACACCAAAGATGTTAATGATGCGTTGCTATCTTGTGGCGAGGTCTAATGCCGTATGAATAAGTTTACCGGCTACCTTACTCTCCAAACCGGAACACAACAGCGACAAGTACTGTCGCTATTGCGACAGGAATAGGTAAGGTTTTGGTACCAGACCAGAGGGCCTACCATGAACTCTTATAATACTTGTCAAGTTCCAGGCAGTTCAACTATGAGTATTAACCTGTCAGGTTTTACGATCGTACCATGAACTAATTTTTGTTGACCTGCAATGCGTCGTCTTTTGGCCTGTCACATTATCTCTGGCAGGACATATCAAATTAACGTTGAGAAACACATAACTTGCCGATTTTTAAATTTTAGTATAAAATTATTATTGATAATGCATTTTAATTAGAAATCTTGAATTTAAGAACACAAATTGGCAAAAGAGATCGACTTTTAAGTTATTTAAAGTCTACGTAAAATATATGGAACATAAAGTAAACCACGTAATATTTGTTAAGCGGCATCCATTAAAGAACGCAACTCTGGGAATATTACACATGACCTTGAACTGTTTAATAAAGACATTTATGTTAAGAGCGCGGTTTTTAAATTTCTTGAGTACGTCTTGATTTTTTGAGATTAGAGTTTTGGAATAGTTTGTGACTATTTTAAAGCTTAAAATTACACATTGATTTAATGAACGTGATTAATGTCAGAAGCAAAACGATCGTATGATATCAATATATTCAATGAACAATTGGAAGTTTTATGAGATATTTTATAAAAGGGATTCAATAAAAGTGCACACTCAAAACGTAATTTTCATCACACATCTAAATTTAGTGTATCTCCTCTGTGGTCTAGTCTAGTGGTCCGGTGTCGGAGTTGATCACATGAGGTCCCGGGTCGGACAATTCAACAAAATGTGTTTTTCAGTTTTCTGACAAAAGCAATGTTGCCCGGGATTGGAAAAAGTATCCGGGTGGCGATAGGCTTTGGCTAATCGTGGGTACACTTGTTGTACCTCTGCCTACCTCTTTGGGGATACGGGCGTGAAGATACTTTTTTTATCTAAAATTAAATATAAATAAAATATGCTTTAAAAGTAAGTAAATATTAAATAATAAATAAATAACTTTAAATAGAAGTAATTATTTTTCTAAAACACAGTTAATGTCAAAAAATATGCAATATAAATTCCAAGTAGGACTAGGGCTAGGAATAGCAATAATAATAAAAAAATACCTACGTTTACAGTACATTTAAGACAAAGCAATCCAATAAAAGTTAATTTTTTCCACCTGCAAGTGACCGGCAATATTATGACACTTTAGTAGTTCAAATATCGATTTCGGTCTGACAAAAACACTTCATGGTACGCTGATGCAGGGCAGTTGGTTTGAATAGTAAAACGATCGCTCGCCGGCATAGGTCACGTGGTTACTGACTGGTCTGTTAGATAACGCTTTTATGGTACGAAATAGCAGGACAGTTTAATTATCGGCTAAAATTGACCTGCTATAAGAGTTCATGGTAAGGCCGCAGGGCGAGACAATGCAAAACTCTACCACCTAGTAGCCACAATGGTAGTGACTCGCATAGCCAATCAGTTTTTTTACGACCTTATGCCTTTTACGACCTACCTGGCAGAACGGCAGTTGGCCTATTTTTCAAAGAAGCCCATGACCAATGCGGGGAAGCCCGGAACCAACGGGGGGAGACGTCGTATAGCGATTTCATTGTATTAGCAATCTAAAAAAAACATTTCTTAGCATATTTAGATATGGGTAAAATCACTGAATTACGGGTACCTATTCATTTTAGGGCATGATCAACTATTAACTATGAATCATATTAGGAATATGCATTTATTTTGCGAGTATAAGTGGGCCTATAAAGTGTTAATTGTGAACAAGTATGATAATTTTAAACCTAAATATGTACTGTTAATGACTTGCATATAAGTTGTAGTAAGTGGTCAGTTTATTTTAAAAAGGGAGACATTAGTAAACTCATTATGAGTTCAATTTATTTATTTACTTACAAAAATGAATACACTGAAAATGTAGACTTTAATTAACTTAGATACAAAAAATTTGGCTATAAAAAAATATATTAAACTTAAGACGATAGTCAGCGTAGAGAGAAAGAGAGTAGTATGGTGTTATAAAGAGTATTAGATCATTTAACCACTCAGCCACCAAGAAAAATCCTAATCAAAATTAAGAAATTCTTAATTAGTTACGAAAATCAGTTATCAAACGGCGTAAATCGCAAAACTTCGTTATACTAAAATAGTCTATATTTTTGGTAGTGGAAGGTTGAAAATCAAATGGGAATGCGACACTTAAGCGTCGTGTGGGTGCCAACTGAATTCCACCGAATTCGGCACGGCGCTTGTGTCACACTGGGTGTTGATGGGTTAAGAGACAGTATAACTTAAAAAGTTTTTAATATTATGGACCGATTGTATGGTCACATCGCGAAGCCATTATAGATCAACTGTTATATTCAATGGAATTTTCATGAAGAATCCATATGAATGGAAGTCTTTGTATTATGAAAGTAATTATTTGGGAAATTGGTAACTTTAAGTAATCATAGATAAAAAAATTAAAGTATGATGAAATATAAAAAAGTACTTAAAATATTCAATGTTTTGTTCAAGTGGTCAAGACTTCATTGATTAAACATATTATGTAGAAAAATCGACACATCCCTAATGCATAATAAATGGTCGTGAAAAATGAAAGCACAATATGTGTTTCAAACAACATTTTCATCCAGGGCCACTTACCTTTAGGGTCTGTGAATAGAATCATGATTATATAAATAAAATGAACACATATCAATCAACATACACTTTATATCTTAATAGTAATACAATTTTCAAGTCTGTCCAAAAGAACTGTGGTTCTTCAATGCATGTTAATGAACAATTTTAAGGGAATGTCGAGTAACATTACCTTTTTATTAAATACACGCCTAATAATTACCAAAGCTAAAATGTAATACATATGTCTTGTTTTAAAAACTATTATGTTCGACGATTGTTAGTAACCTAATGAGCTGTAGTCTCGAAGATTTATCAAAGTCTTACTTACATCTAAATAATTTGTTTCCACTTTGAATGTGGTGTATCGTTTCATATTTTTCTTATCTATTTGGAAATTTAATCCTAAATTAAAAGCAGTGCAGAGAAAAATTGAAGCCATTTTCTGTCTTAAATCTATGAGAAACACTTTAATATGTGCACACGATAGAAAATAATAAAATGAATTTGCATTACTCGGACAACATAAAAACATTAATTTTTACAAAATACTAGAGATTCTCACTGCCAATTTTTTTATTTTGCATTATTAAATTTTGTCAATATTAAAGCAATTAATATTTTATAGATTCAGGCATTACTTTGCGGAAATCCATGTTCAGACGAAGAAAAATAACTAGTTTTCTTCGTCCAAAGCAATCAATATTATTTAGCTCACATGTCATGGAATTTTAACTGTCTTGATGTAGTGGATATTTTAAACATGTTCACTTTAGGTTTTAAATTCTAAAGTGAACATGTGGCTTTCAAGTCACAAAAAAATACACATTCTTAATATTTAGTTTTGCATTCTGTTATATTTATCTATTATAGTATCGTTGCTTTAAATCGGGTTAAATCTTTTGCGAGACCAAATTTTTTGAACAGGTTTGGGGTACTATTAAAAATAGTGTAAGTACGGTATAACTGATAATAATGCATGGTTATATTAAAAAACAAGACAGAGTTTGGAGAACGTAATATATATTGAAGACCAATTTGTGACACTTCAACAAAACCTAAATAATATATGGTTGCACCTAAAACATAGGATACAATAGTCAATATAGAATGAATCCGACCACAAGTCATGAAACACCATATTGTGGGATGGACACGGTTTGTTTTAGAGTACGTCAATTATTTTTATTGAGACCAGACTCAATGCTTTTAAGTTATCCAAGTAACAAAATTCATACCTATATTTTCTCAACGTGTACGCTATTCCCAAGAATAAAAACGATCCTCACATTCAAATTGAGATTACACAAGATATAACCAGAGACAACATTGTGTGTTAAGCTATCACTCGGTAGTGCATTTACCTCGATTCCTCGCAGCGGCGAAGGCTATCATGTTTCTCATTGTCTCTCTATAGCTCCGTCGGATTTCTTATTTAGGCAGTGTGGCATTCTATATTCTAACCTGGACAAACTGGCACGACATATCAATACACTTTATACAACATTGTTCAGTAAAACTACAACACAATAAACAGTGCAATAAAGAATGTACCACACGGCCGTGTTTAATCAAAGTAGTCAATGATAAAATAATCTCATAGGTTATTTGACAATATATCGAATTATGCCCACAAGAAATAAAACATTGCTAGATGTCGCTTCGGTAAAATTTACACTATCTATTTATACCCTTAACTTGATCCGATGAATTCAACAATTGCTTTTGTATCTTTATTAGTTTGAAGTAAAAGGGATTCTTGTTAAACCGTGTGAAGGACACTTACAATCTCCCGTTACTTTAATATGACCTCATGAGATTTCAGCAACTATTCAGAAAATGACTTATTTTTTTAGCAATACTTAATCTATTTAATACTATAATTGATTAAAAGCTATAAAAAACTATTCAACACTTTAATCACATAATTTAACATTTGATTGTAAACTTCCTACGAAAATCTGTTCTCATTTACTGTTAGAAACTAAATTTACTGTGCAGATTTTCATACCATGTAGGCAAAGTAAAACAACATCAAACTACGATCCAGTTCCCTATGATTCAATGGTTTGCCAGTAAACGAGATAAAGGTTCCCATTACCGATAACCTTGCTAAATGTCATTAGTTTGACATTAAAAAAATGTTTTATTGAAGTCACCAGTACAACCGATTTTTTCCTTTAGAAATCCCGAGAAATTTCAGCTGAATTCTTGATAACAATTGGTTTATCAATTTTATTGATTTTTTTTTTCTATTTTCAAAAAATAAATAGTTTATGTGCATTGTTGAATACATTGGAGGAATTAGTTTGAGGATACAAATAGAATGTACCAGAATTAATTTGGCGTATTATTTATTGTGGGTGGTGATTATTATTTTACGATTTGCTTATATTTAGTTTTATTTCTACAATGGAGAGGTATCTTCATGATTCTCGGTCACCACAGCTTCTGCAATCACACAAACAAAGAAACATGGCAAAAATGGCGAATAAAGTATTTTTAGCGTTGTCGAGCAGCCCCGGCACTGACCAGCCTACATATATCTGCAACACTACACATACTACACAATGATATCAAACTAATACATGTGTTATCTACAAATATTTTGAAGTATAAAAAAATGTATTTTTAAATTTTTGCACAGAAATTATAAAACATGCACCAACCCCTGGAAATGGTAATTGTTATTTCAATAATAATAATAATAAATTAGGAGTATATTGCTAGACTTTTTTTCTGAAAATTCACAAATGATTATAATAATTAATTGCAAAATGTCGATACAGATAGTAAATATTACCATACTTAAAATGATCTAATAGGGAATATGAATTTATAAATTAGGTTTTTTTTAAGATAGATTATTATACCGTCATATAAAGAAAACGGCGACGATAAACAAAAAAAAATAGATGACATTGTTTTTTTTTATGGAGATACTAAGATTTTCTTGTTTATACAGCCATTTGTGTTGTAAGTTGCGGCTACTGTAATAAATACCTCTCTTTTTGTTACATTTTATACAGTTTATTTACTTTTTTGCATCTTACCTATCCAACATTTTTCTAACTCATTTGGATGGTCATAAATAAAAGAAAGTGTTAACTTTGTGGCGGAAAATAAAAATATTTTTCTGAATATTTGATTTAGAAATGAAGCATATTCCCTTTTGCACTAAACTTTTATTTCCATTTAATCACTGCTTTTATATATTAAATAAAATCACGTTTTCCTACCAGTTGATTTAAATAAATAAATGATAATAAATCCTTTTAAGAAATGCAGTGGTACAGATTATTAAAATGATTGAAATGAAATTTCAATAAATGCAAAATATTAAATGCAATTAATTTCGTTTCTAAATAACCTTAATTACTGCCTATTTTTTAGTTCTAAATTGTATATACTGTATAAATAAGTTTAAATCAAAACATAAACGTTAATTTTGGTTAAACACACAGATCAAACTACTCCTAATTATTTAAACTTGGTATATTACTCTTTAAATTAAAATAACTCCAAATACTCATTCCTAGGTAATAACTAATACTTTTGATTTAGCTACAATTAACCAGAAATTATTAAATGTAATTTAATTTTAATGCAGTTTTAGATTGTAAAATTATATTTGAACATAAATAATGTTAAAATTATGAAATATTTAATACATCCTAATTCCCAAGTGTAAATTGTGTAACAAATAAAGTTTATGCTATGAATATCTGTGTTTTACTATAAATTTTAATTTCTTCAGTTATTGTTTCAACACAAATAAAACTATTTTACAATAAAAGTAAGATAGAAGCATTCCATATATGTACATAAACAAGTTTGAACAACAGCCCTAAAACCAATCCTTGAGAAACACCATATTGAGTTCCGAGCCATGCGACAAAGAATACATATTATGGAAGTGTTTATGCAGTTTTCTTAGAATAGTTCAAGACAGTATAATTTTTTATATATGTATTATAACTAAATATATGATCAATACAATCAAAAGCATAATAAGAAATCAATACAAACTACAATTACATATTAAGTTAAATAAAAAAGTGCAAAACATTATAATGGTTTCAATATCAAATAACTTAGTGTAGAGCTACGAATTGTGTTGTAAATGTGGGTTCATTTTTATACTGTGACATTGTGATAAATATATAACATGTGATTTGGGAATAATATATTGGATATAATAATGTCTGTATAGTGTTATAGATTACTGTACAAGTACAGTGTAAGCACAGTCTTTAACATATAAGCCAGGGCAGGCATAGAATTTCGTTTTGGCTAAGTCACAATAAGAAAATAAGTATAAAACATGGAGGTTTCATGACTGAGCCAGAGCGAAATAAAAGTTAAGCTTTCTTAATACTAACATCTATCTACACAACTGGATTGCTCACGTACAATTTATAATGATTTATGAATATTTTCAAAAGTTATAAGTAAATGTTATAAATTTTTACAAATATTAATCATTTAAATATTAATTATTTTACATGAAATAAAATAACTCGCTTTCTATTATATGTAATTTTATATATTTTTTTAACCTGAGTCACATTATTGAAGCTATGTTAGCTGATTCGTGCAGCTTCGTCCTAGAGTAGATTAAAATCAGTATAATTTTTCACACAAACTTTCAGCCCCTTAGGGGTTGTTCCTATATTCAACCCCGGATCTTCTATTTCCATGGCAGACTTTATTAATATCGGTACATCAGTCTAGCAGTGAAAGCGTATCAGACAGATAGAATCATTTCACATTTATAATATTATAGTACCTATTGTTTGAGCGAGAAGCAATAGTTTGTTCCTTCCGTCCTTTCCTTCCTGTACCCATCGCTGTGTTTCTCTCTCTTGGAAAAAAGGACGCGCCGGAAATCGGCGCTCGCGCTGCCAGCCCCCCAATTCACGTAATTGATTCAATGCGCTTAGGGTTCTTACACACATAAACCCGATATATATACAAGTTTATAGAATAACTATCAAAAACTAAAGTAGTGCTTGAAGAGCGATATTTATTTGAGAAGCATTGGAATAGCATATATCATTATGTTGTAAATGTTGCAGTTCAGTTTGAATTTTGTTTAAATTTGTGATTCTGACATTCGTAATTTTAGTATTAAATATTGCTTAGATGACAAGTGTTAATTTAGTAGTTAATATCTTAAATATTCTTTAAGTCATAATACATGTTTAGATTTTTCATACGCTCACTAAGCTAATCTATGTACATGTAAAGTCTATTCGAAACAATCAATTATAAATAAACCATTGTGCAGAGCTACATCTACATCTTCTAAATTCTCAACCTCACTCTGCAACGAATTCGTCCTAACCGCCCGGCCAAAGCTCACGCGGCACGACCGGCGACGCGAATTGCGACGCGGCGAGCGAAAACAAAATATGTAGGAAACTGTATGAAGTATGTCACAGCTACCGGCGACGCGAATTGCGGCGCGGAAAAACGCGCGACCGGCCGCGCGTTGTGATGAGCGAATAAAACAAAAGAGTACTTTTGTTTTATTCACTAGTAAGCCAGGGTTGGGATCAGAATAACACAAAATTAATACCAATGGCAATTATATAGATACTATATTTTATTAAAATATTTACTAGATACTATTTTAGCCTCCGACGCAAAAACGAGGGTTGTTATAAGTTTCAGAGGTGTGTCTGTGTATGTGTCCGTGCATCGTAGCGCCCTGGCGGATGGTCCGATTTAGTTGCGATTTTTTTTTACTTGAAAGCCCTATTTTGCGAAATGGTTCTTAGCTCCGATTCAATAGAATCTGTACAACCGTTGCAAGCTCACCAGCTCTTTTCAACTTGAAAGGAATTTAGCAACTTGTAAAGGCTCTATCGATGCTAAATTTTGTGTTTTATTATTTCAATTATATTGTAATGACATGGTGACCTAGACCTGATGCTACAATACCTTCATTCGATGATATCAGCTTTTATTTAACTAGCAATATTGTGTGTAAATAAAAGATTTTCTAAATATTGCAAACCATATTTATCGACTTCCTCATATATATTTGTACTCAATCTTGGCAATTTTTTTTAAGTTCAATGACAATGCAATATGATGGTACTATCTAGCTAATATCATAATGTAGTCTGGATATAGGGATTAAAACTTTCAGATGTAGAGTTTTGACGAGGCTACCAAATTTTGGATCATTGATTTTGTTGCTATAAGTACTAAGTTAATTAGTGCTCATAACAACGAGAAATGGAACTCACAGAAATAAAGTGTTAAGATAGTAAGTAGAGTTTGGAGCCGTTCGTTTCGTTGCAATAACATATTTTTCATTACTACGAGTCTCTGAATATGGAGCCGAAAAAAGTAATATCGAAACTTTTCACATCCAGATGCAAAATGCTTAGATAATAAACTTCTAAACTCAACAAGTTAAGTTTATTGAGTTAGCACTCAATTGTCTTGTACTGACAAACATTTTGAGGCTGGATGATTTCTAGGATCTGATGCTCATCATGACTTAGGATTTAACGATCAAACTCGAAGGTAGCCATGGTAAGTTATAAACTAAACAAGAAATAGAATAGCTTCATAGCAGTATCTCATGATAGAGCGGAAGGACGTCCATGTGATCTTCTAAGCTTTACCAGTTGAAATCCACCAGTTTAAAGTAACTCGCTGCCTAAAGAAATATTACGCACCTAAATAAATATAACTTCAAAAATCTCGAATGGAGGGATCAATGATAAGGTAATTAATATACATATGTAAGTATCAACAATAATGGTATTTTTGTGTACAATCCTAACGTTACGATCATAAATACTATGCATCAAAAGAATATAGTAAAAATAGTATTACAAAATCTGACCCTGGTACTAGCTAGTATAGGTGTGACAGCTCAGAGCGGCACGCCGCCGCGATCGCAACAAGTCGAGCTGTGACATACCCAGATGGTCGCGCGACTCACCGCGCCGCATTTCGCGTCGCAGGTCGTGCCGCGGGTAGCTGTGGCCGGGCCGTAACGCCTAAACATATGGTCCTTTGAGCCGGATTTTTACGAGCCACCTATGAATTCAGCCTTGACGCATAAATATTTTTACTTAAAAAAAGGGTCAAGTGCGAGTCGGACTCGCACGGCGAGGGTTCCGTAGAAACTTTGATTTTGTAAAAATATTGTTGTTCTATGATATAACTAAAAATTTTCCGTTTCAACAATTTTTCCTTTATCTGTGCTATAAGACGTTGCTGCGTACCTAATTTCAAGACTCCGAAATCACGGGAAGTCCCCTTGTAGGTTTTGATTTCCTTGCGAGTTTCGAAAATTTGCGGCATAAACGGTTGTACCTTTTGATTGCGATGGCTTAGAAGATTGATTTTTTCACTGCTGCAAAGGACAGTAGACCTGAGTATTTGACATAAATTTCAGCTTAACACCTCCATGCGTTCTTGCGAGAAATGATATTGACAGACGGACGGACAACAAAGTGATCCTATAAGAGTTCCATTTTTTCCTTTTAAAGTACGAAACCTTAAAAAACAATAGATGAGCAATCCAGCAGTTTAGTAGATGGTATATATGGTGTTAGTTTTGTAACTCACGTTTACTGGTGTTGCGGATGTTGCGGGTGTTGCGGGTGCGGCGGGTGCTGCGGGTCGGCGGGGTAGGGGTAGGGGTACCCGGGGTACACGCCGCCGTACATGCCGAACTGGCCGTACGGCGCCATGGGCGCGCCCGCCGCCCCGCCCGCCGCCGCCGGCTGCGGCGTGGCCGCGGCCGGCGGCACCGCCGGTTGACTTTGTTGCTGTTGCTGCATAGAAAAAAACATTGAGTGAGCTCATACGCAGTAAAACTGAAACTTTATTTGCAGTAAAATATCTTAAATTCTAATATAGGCTTATTGCATGTTAAATTAATTTGATAATTTCGGCTGACGCTATATTCTTGTAGCACTTCGGCGCCGACCTCATTAATTTCCTTTACAACATATAAGGTCTTTTCAAAATAGGTGAACATATTTTAGCACAGCGTTCGGCACTTCTAACCAATGATCCAGCTAAGAAAAAGATACCATAAAGGATACCATTACAGTCCCTTGAAGGACGTTCTTTTAACTGTAATGGTATCTTTTAAAAAGATACCATTACAGTCCCTTGAAGGACGTTCTTTTTTAGGGTTGATATCTTTGGTTAGACATGCCAAAAGCTATGTTAAAATATGTTCACCTATTTTGGAAAGGCCTTATATGTATATATTTATCAATTATTAAAGGATATCAAATATGTATTACTACAGAATACTAGAGACTAAAAAAAGTCAATGTACAAACAATATTCGAGCATAGTATACATAGACGCCTCTCACGGGCTCGATATCTCGGACTGCTTGGACTTGCAAAACACTTCGAGATATCGCGTCCGTGAGAGGTGTCTTTGAATATTACTCGTATGTACATTGACTTCTGTTAGTCTCCAGTATTATGTTGTATTTGTGTGTATACGGTTGTGCATGAGATGGGCGTATGTCACCTTGAGTTTGATCTGCGCCTCGATGGCCTCGGCCTCCTTGATTTTCCCGATGCTGCGGTAGTACTCGGCCCACTGCGCGCTGTAGTCGGCGGGCGGAGAGCCGCCACCAGGCGTGGGCGCGGGCGCCGGTGTGCCCGCGCCGCCACTGCCGCTGCCGCCGCCGCTGCCGCCGCCGCCGCCGCCACCGCCGCCGCCGCCACCTAACCACATACGCACATTCTTATCCCGGAATTAATTATTTTAAGTTATATTGTTGTGGAGTTTTATCAAAGCATTTCTAAATAGACACAACAGGACCTATTACAATATACACTCTTAGGCGTAATATCATAGACGTACAATAATATTGTGCAATAATATTGAATGACCCTTTGATTCCAAACGTTCAATAAATTCACTTAATAATTGACAAAAGTCTGATCAAGAAGTTTTGGCGGCAACCATGCTGGTGATTTTGTTAAATAAATCTCTACACTATCTACAATTCCATACATTCAGAAATCAGAAGTACTTTATTCAATAAAACTTTTTACAAGTTATTTTGACGCATCAACATTTTTTTAAATTACTACCGGATCGGTGCAATGTTAAGCCTAAACAATGCAAGAAAAAAATATTGCACATTAAAAATAAAAAATTGCACAAAAAAACCCGCTCAAACTTTCGTTCAATCTTTGTGCATTTATTCATCGTCAATATTAACCCTAAATGGTCAATAATATTGCGCAATATTATTGTAGGTCTATGAGGCGCCTTAAGCTTTCAGGATTTTCAAGATAACAATTGTTAAGATTCTTATTTTGCTTAGTTTTTAAAGGTTAATATAAGAAAGAATTTGATTGTGAAAACTAAATATGTCTGTACATAGTACAACGGAATCAATATACAAACTCCCTCGATTTGCAAGATACAGCTAAGTGCGAGAGCTGATTTTAATAGAAAATAGTGTGACCTTGTTGCTGTTGCTGTTGTTGTTGTTGCTGCTGCTGCTTAGCCTGTTGTTCGACAGCCTCCGCTTCTTTCATTAAGCCCAGTGAGCGGTAGTAGTCTATCCATTGTTGGGAGTAATCTGGTTGTCCGGTGCTTGGGTTTATCTGTACTTGTTGCTGTAACAAACAAATTACTATAATGTGGAGAGGTCTAATCCCATATGCATAAGTTTAGCGGCTACCTTACCCTCTAAACCGGAACACGTCAGTGACTAGCACTGCCGGCATTGCGGCAGGAATAAGTAAGGCGATGGTACCAGACCCGGGCGACCAATGTAGAACTCTACCACCACTTAGCAGCCACGATGGTGGTGACTCGCATAGCCAATCGGTCGCCTTTTACGACCTGCCTGAAAGAACAGCAGTTGGCCTATTCTTTAAAAGAGCCTGGGACCAATACTGCTTGTTTCCTCCTATCTAAAGATATCAAAAAACTAGTACCTGTGGCTGGGGCTGCTGCGCGGGCTGGTGCCAGTGCGGGTTGTACCCCCAGGCGGCGGGCGGGCCTGGGGGCCCAGCTGGCCCGGGGCCCCCGGGGCCGCCCGGTCCCCCCGGGCCCGGCCCGCCGCCGCCGTACATGTCACCACCGCCGCCACCGCCACCACCACCACCGCCGCCACCGCCGTTGTTGCCGTTACCATTACCACCCTCCGGGATGAAGTTCACCGGCTGCAACAATATGGAAATATTAAATATACAGTGCCGGAAACAATATCCACTTTTTTGTGCTTGTACACAAACAAAATTAACTCAAGAATATTTTTTTCGATTTAGAAATTTATATACACTCTTTATATTCTGTTTACTCAGCTTTTCCATTTCAATATAAGTCTTTCAATAACAATCTAGTACTACGCCAGTTTATCAATGTGGTTGTAATTCTTTTGTCTACAATCTAGTACTGCGTATTGATATTGCACTTGATGTTAATAGACAAGTTTTGTGTGATGAATTTTTAAATGCTGTAAAAAACAACGAATATGGACCTACTAAAAATATAATAGTGCGGATATCTAGAAGGAGATATACAATCAAATAAACCTTTCCTTTTTACCCTTTATTTGATGGAAAAGTGCTTAGCGTGTAATTCAGTAGTTGTAGTAACTAATAATTGTTAATTTTATCAAGTAGTCACAGCGACCTATCGATTCTCTTGTTAAATATGATATCATTTATCATTTAATTATTTTTCACAATACTCAAACAAAATGTAGATAGAAAAGTTAGTAAACTCGCAAAAAATGAGCTACTCCCGAATTTCGCGTATGTATTGACCATTTAACAAAGAGAGTACCAACTCGCGGACTAGATTGCCGATTATTTGATACTTTGGTAACAATATTGAATCTTGTTTGGAAACCTTTATTAACCTTACTTACTGAGAAAGTAGCTTCTTAAACACGAATTAACATTACTTACTGAAAATGTAGCTTCGTAAACACGAACCATTTTTAAGAATTAGACATACAATAGTTTTAAATTTTGTGCAATACAAATAAAAAATACACCAAAAATCTGTTGGCTCTACAATGTTAATTTAAATTACCATAAACATATTTTGTGATATTTATATCAATAGATAGGCACTGTGATCTTTAAATTTCCCTTAACAATAAAGTTATTGTCGTTTTGTTTTTTATTTGAAAGTTTTTTAAATAACTTGTACAAGTGTAAATTAAAAAGAAAACATCTCACCATGCCAACTTTCTCCATGATAATCCGCTTACAGTGTTCCACGGCGTCGGGGTGTCCCCTTATAAAGAATGTCCTGTTATTTCTGTCCGGATTCTGTACCCTTCGATCTAGTTCACAGTGCGCACCAGATTGGGCGTTTATTTGTTTTATTACTTCACCCCCTATAACAAATGATAAATATAAATTAAACATAGGCAAGTAACTTAAGGCATTACTATTCTAGTTATGCACATTGATAAGCTGACTATACTTTTGTATACATCTATAAACTATAAACACTTGGTATACTTTTCTGGCTATAACTTTTATATAAATGCCTGTCACTTCCATAAATTATTTCATCAAATAGCAAACAAGCGGATGGCTCTCCTGATCAAAAGAGAAACCATCACCTAAATGTGATATTGCCCTGCCACATAAATAGCAAATGCAGCATTTTCGTCTGTCGTGTCTATAGGTGATAGTTTTCTCTTTCCATCAGGAGAACAAACTGCTAGTTTACTATCTTATAAAAAAAAAATATCAACTTTTTTACAAACTTGAAGTTGTTAAAAAAATCCTATACAGGGTTACTTTTTAAAGGTCTGGCCAAATTTTCATAGGCTGTTCAGAATCGATAATATATTTGAATTTATGTAATAAAAAAAATTCATAATTCAAAATTTTATTTTTACCCGACACAAAGAACAAAACGCATTTCAATTACGTAAATTCGAACTAACGACGAACTAAGCGACAGATTACATAATAGTTATTATAGTAATAATAATTATACGTAAATGTTTGACACACTGCCAGCTTTCAAAAGTTTATTCACAAAACTTGGTGCATGGAATTCATGAATTTAGTGGGATATTTTTAAGCAAATATTTTTATATTATCTTGTAATAATTTTACAATAATAATTAAAACGCACATTCATTTCAATATTTAGTTCCTAATTTTAAAATTTGGCCAGACTTTCAAAAGTAACCCCGTATATTGAATAGATAATAAATGATGTTACCCCGTCCGATGATGAATCCGCATTTCCCGTTGGAGACGGTGAAGCTGACCCTGACTTCGGGCGCGTCTTGCCACTGCTGGTAGTCGCGCTCGCTGGGCCCGCCGTTCCGCTGGCCCGAGTTGCCGCGCCCGCGCCCAGACCGGATCGCCAGCTGTGGGGGACCACCCTACAGTGAGGTTTAACTAACTGCCCCTTAACTTACAGAACTCTGCCAAACCATTAGGCAATAGGGGAATTTCTCCTGCATTAAATAGTAGACGTTCTTTTATATATAGACTATAAAACTTAGTAGTCCACAAGTTAGAAAAAGTATTATTGAATTGTTCAAATTAAAAAAAAACACATTGTGGCAGCTTTTGATCTAAAGTAAATTTTTTAAATATCATTTCATTTACGGTTTGTGGTACATCTACGAGACAGAGATGGAGAAATGCGGATTTTTGAACAGTTCTATTAAAAAAATTTTCGTAACTTGCGGACTACTACGTCTTCGCTTTGTGGCGTCGATATATAGATTTAGTATGACGTACTGAATGTAAATGTACAAAATACTTCCAAATTAGGGGGAGGCGAGTGCCACAATTTTTGAGGAAAACCTTTTTGAAAAAGGTTTGCGAAATAAAAATAAAACATATAAATAGTAATAGTCTTATAAGTCGTAAACACTGATATAAAAAAATATCAAAAAACATAGGAAGTTTAATTATCTAAAATAAAGGTCTATAGCATTTTTGGCCCCAATCGCAGTTACGGACGGAGAAGCTAAGACGGGTTTTCACAAGATGGCGGCACTTCCACCCCCTAATTTAGTATTTTGTGTATTTACATTCAATATTTAATACCGAACCTATCCATAAAAAAATACTCTTATAATTTAGCGCATTATGGACAAGAGAAACGGGCACCTCTATAGCCTGTATTATAGTTTCAACTGAGTTTAAAGTCGAGATCCTAATTTTTTATACAAAGAAAATAATTTAACACCACTTGGATTGAATTAGCGACGTTACAGCAGCAATTGTTCAATTTGGTATAATTATCACCATATGGACGGACACCTGCGCATTTATCGATGTTCATTTTTTACGAAGAACATATTAACCCAACTTGTAATTAAACTCTATACCGCTGTCGCTCGCGCGGTGATCTTACTGTTTGAATTACACTAATTTCTGTTGAGGTTTACTATGTAGTTAAGCAATGTTATCTTTTTATTAGACACTGACTGAATGAAGCTGAATTTTTGTGAACAGCTTTGTTTTGACGAGACGTACATCTTTTCTATCTTCAACAAATTTCGAATCAGGTAACTAATAAAGATAGATAAAAAAGAAAACTTTTGAGTGTCGGACTAAGAAAAGTTCCCATGTTACGTGTAGGATAAAGTAACCCTTGAATAATAATAATAATTAACAAGCTGTTGTGAAAAAATCAGATCGTTTTTAAATTGATTAATATCAATTTAAGCCCAAGTAGCACGTTAAGCTGTATATAGGCTGCATTTAGGTTCATTTTTAAACTTAAAGCTGTATACGAAGCCGTACAAAGGCTGTAGAAGCGCTTCTACAGCCGATATAACACCAAAAAGGGCCCCAAGTTATACAGCTTATTGCGTTATATAGGCTGCACAATAGCTATACAAGCTGTTATAAACTGTACAATGGCTGTTATTTGGTGTATAAAGAAACTATAACACTAAAGATACTCTCTTGTAACTGTCTTGTACAGCTAAGAGTTAAATAGGCTGCACAATAGCTGTACAAGCTGGTATAGGCTGTACAAAGGCTGTTATTCGGTGTATAAAGAAACTATAATACTTAAGATACTCTCTTGTGCAGCTAAATGTTCTTAATAGGTGTTTGAAAATGATAAAAAGTAACTAATCTGTTTTTGATATTGTATAACATTATATCTGCAGACGCCATAATTAAAAATATATTAATAAACGATAAAGGACTTGGAGCAGTATTCAAGTGTGTATTCAAAGTGCAAATTCTAAATGACTGTGAAGTCGTGTATGTTTTTCCTCAAAATATTCACGCGCCAACGAAATAATCAAGATAACACAAATAAAATCATTGCGAAATACGGTAAGTGTTTGTGTTTTAGGTTAGAATATACAAGTATTTATGGTACAATATTGTATATAAAGGCATAATGATCATAATATAAGTTGCTTGTCAAGATATAGCTTTAGCTATTGCTAAATATATCTTTTATTTAACAATATATTTCTTTAATGTTGTTTTTAATACAACAATGGCGGCGTTTTGTTATACAGCCTAAAGTGTATTTGGAGGGTGATATACTGCAAATAGCTGTACTGAATCTCCTTTTTGTTCTATTATACGGCTATTGGCTTTTAATTACCGTCCAAATACACTTTAGGCTGTACTAAGTCCCTATATAAATCTATTGTACAGTAATTGGCTTTTAATCACTTAACTTATGTTTAGAGATGCGTACAAAAATTGAAGAACCCTAAATACAAAACATATGTTTGTCACTTGATTTCGCTATTGTGTTGTATTGACGTCGGTCGTTTGACTTTACAACTAAACCAACTTATTGTTAACTATAACTTATGAGACATGTATTTCGATCATGTTTTACTTTATTTTTCAGGGAAATATGCCTTATAAAATAATAAAAACAATTGAGAGAAGCCAAAACCGTATTTGTATCGTACCCAGTTTGTGGGAGGATAAAGGTAAATTATAATGACCAAGAAAACAACTTGATATAACTAAGTTGATCAAGAACGAAAAATCAAGCCCTTTAAATATTGGTCTATCACAAAAATATTTTTAAGAAGAATACGTTATTTCGTGCTTGTGATTTAATATTATTAGTTCTTCAAAGAGAAACACATACTCTTTTGCCTGTAATTGTATCTAAGTATATAATATTTTTAAAACGATTGTAAGTATACATATATACAGGGTGTTGCAAAAGTGGTACAGTAAGCCGCAAGGGGGTGGCTCAGGGGGTCATTCTTAACAACTTTTGTTTAACGACTTTTGGAAATTCGCGAAAAAAATATTGATTCTCCATAGAAACTTTGTTGGTCACGTGACTTTTCACAATGGAAAAACAAAATTGTTTTTCGGGAATTTTCACAAATCGTTGAACAAAAGTTGTTCAAAATGACCCTCTGAGTCACCCCCTTTCGACTTACTATACCGCTTTTGTAAAACTCCGTATAGTAGCAAGTTAAAAATAAAAAAATACATATTTTCTCAGTGTAATGATTTTTATTTCTCTTTTTAACTCTTTTTTATATATTCTTTGAAGAATAGACCAATTGTCTTTCTGCCAGGCAGGTCGTAAAAGACAACCGATGGGCTATGCGAGTCACTTCCATCGTGGTTACTAGGTGATAGAGCTCTGCATTGGATCGACTGGGTCTGGTACCACCGCCTTATCTATTCCTGCTGCAAAGCGTCAGTGCTAGTCACTGTCAAGTTCTGGTTTGGAGGATAAGGTGGCCGGTAAACTTATGCATTGGGCATTAGACCTTGCCACAAGAGAGCAACGCACCATTAACATTTTTGCTGTCTGTAGGCGATGGTTGATTCTTTTCATCAGGAGACCGATCTGCTTGTTTGCTATCTTATGACATTAAAAAAATCAGTTATTGTAAATTACCAACCAAGTAACCTTAATGAAGAAGATAAGCCTAAAAAATAATAAATCAGATAACCTACAATCACTTTTTAATGTTTTTGTTACGGAACCCTTTTCCTTGAACATTAATAAAAATGACGATTGTAGGTTTACCTGAATTAGTAATTTTTCAGCTTTATCTTCATCACGATTACTTGGTTGGTAATTTATAATATTTAAATATTCCTTTTCAATATTCCTCTTGATTTTTTCCACATGATATCAACTATGTAGATATAAAAACAGCAAACAACATTTTTCTCAGTAATACAGCCTTGAGCTGTACTATAGCTGTATATGCAGATTTTTTAACACCATTGGCTGCATAACAGTCTACAATTACGCCATAAATATTAGCTGTAGAACGGTGATTGCATATCCCATTTTACAGAAACAAGCGTTGAGTGATACTATAATAACACTTAAAGCTGTAATAAATTCCCGTGCTAAACAAAATACAGCTAATGTACAGCTTTAAGGATTAAAATCAGCCTAATGAGTTACAAATTGCTTAAAGCTGTACAGTAGTGTATTAATATTCAGATATAACGCCTAAAGCTTACGCGGAACTCTAAGAAAGGCCTTGTACAGCATTAGGCTGTATATAAACTCATAAAGGTCTCTTATACCGATAAAAGCATCTTTTTACACCATTGTACGGCTGCAATAGAACTTTAAGTTCTATATGAGCTGCTTTATGGGTATTAAACATGCTTGATTGCTGCTTGGGAGAATCTCATAATTCCGAAAATGGAGTGGAGGACTCATCAAAAAAAAAACCATTGAATTTGTAGTACAAAAGTTTTTTCGTGTTTTTCATAAAATAATCGAGCGATTAAAGCAAAAAATAATTGTTATGAATAAAATTTTACCTTCACCGAATCAAAATGTTCGAAGCACCCTAACTTTATTAGTTACCGATTCAAGATTTTTCGAAGATAGAAAAGATTTGCATCTCGTCAAAACGAAGCCATTTACGAAAATTCAACTTGTTATGAATAACAAAAAAGGTTGTTTCTGGGACCACGATCTATATTATATTTTTTTGGGGATGGAAATACTACTATGACCATTAATTATCATGTCCTTCAATATGTACAGCCTTGTACTAGCCAACCTGTGCAGTGGTCCTAAAGTCCGAGTTCTAGAAAATCTCTACTAAATAGCATAAGCTTAAAATACAATTGTCACAATAAGTGAAGATTATTTTTTTTTACATACCGTGAGTCTTATTTATAGCATTAATACTAATTAATTTTTGTTTATTTGGGACAATCCATTTCAAATAAGATTTTTTTATGGAAAGGGAACATTACAGAAAATCTAGAAATTCAATACGCCCAGAGGTAACATTACTTTGAAGAAATCCATATCAAATAAGATTGTTTTATGAAAAGGGAACATCACAGAGAATATAGACATTTAAAACATCCAGGGGTAAAATTGTAGCTCCCATGTTCACATCCATTGAATCTAACTGTATCAGTAAAACAAATAAGATCAAATATTATACTATACTAGCTGACCCGGCAAATGTTGTTTTGCCATATAAATTATTTCTAAGTAAAAAATGTTAAGGATGGACAACCCTTATCACTAAGGGGTATGAAAAATAGATGTTGGCCGATTCTCAGACCTACGCAATATGCTCACAAAATTTCATGAGAATCGGTCAAGCCGTTTGGGAGGAGTAAGGGAACGAACATTGTGACACGAGAATTTTATATATAAGATATTATGTATATTATTACATTGCAATTACTAAACCCCGTTATCTATGTAGTATTTATTGGTGGCAACTGATTTTAGGGATGGGGTAATTATTTATACATATAATAAAATCGTAGGAAAGTCAAAACTGTACATTGAATATTTTTTTAAAAGTATACTTGGGGTGTGATCTACAATCAATATTGAAGCCAAAAATATAGTTTTTAGAATTTTTGTCTGTTTGTCTGAATGTATGTCCGGGGTAAACTCAAAAAGTACAAAGGGATGTACAAAACCAAAATGGCCTGTGTTCTTTGTGTTATCTATTTACATAGTATAATAAAATCGTAGGAAAGTCAATATATGTCCGGGGTAAAATAAAAAAATACTGCATGGTTTTACTTCAAATTTTGCATGAATATTACTAACAGGTCAGGTCAACTTATAGGTTACATATTATCACGCTTTTACCTACGGGGGAGAAGTTGCGCAGAGTAAATAAAGTCAGCACGGACGAAGTCGCTGACAACAGCTAGTAATTAAATAAATCTCTTTTTTTTATTTTATTTACATAACAAAATAATCACAATAATATATTATTGACATTGATATAAACAATGAACTTTTTGCCAGAGACGTCGGTATAAGTTGAAAGATCATTTTCTTGCCTAAAATGGATATTTTCGAGTAGAAGACAAAGCCTTACTTCCATTCATATGGAACATATCCAAGTCATTTACTATGAGTGACACATACTATTCACAAGTCACCATCAGTTGTCACCATATGCCACATAGATAATGGGGTTTAGCAATTATTACTTTAGGCAAAAACCAAATTATTATATTAATAGTTAAACTCTAAGCTTAATGCCTAAAAACGTAAGACATTGCTGTAAGAGAGAACACAACTGATATACATCGCTTCTTCTTTAGCTTTTATTGGCTCCCGTTACACAATACATCCATTTATAGTTTTGACGGATTGTGGTTTAACACAGAAAAAAATGAGACCTAGGAAATTAAAGAAGATAGAATTGTGTATTAAATACTTACATTCACACTTGATATTAAATCTTCTATCATTTGTCTAGCTTGATCAACTTGATGTGGTTTTCCTTGGAGGTAACACCTGGACATGGAAAATGCTAGTTAATTCTTGAATAATTTAAAGGCAGTAAAACTGACTTCCCATATCCTGTAGCTCGGTTATCCTGCATCAAATATACATATTTTACAAAAAATACATATTTTAAAAAGGTAAATTATGAAGTTTCTCGCTTCATGTCTTCTTCTGAATTAGTGTTAGCTTGATTATTTCGACGATTTATAACTGCTTTTTAGAAGTTTACACAGATGAACAAACATTTTTAAATTTTATAGAAAATAAATGGTAGGCTGATTACTTCTAATAACCGAGACCCAATGTACTTGTTCTCTGAACTATACAAGTAAATATCCATACCACTCATCTGCCAGAGTGATTTATTAACATAATGAGGCATAAGAATATACCTTTTATCTCCGGGTCCATCATCTCTTTCTTGGTGGAATTGTACCCTGCAACCGGTCTCAGCTTGAATCTTCTTTATCATGTCACCGCCGCGTCCAATCACCACTCCGACAGCAACTTTAGGCACTAAAACCTATGACAATAGTAAAAATGTTATGAGAATATATATATATATATTTCGCGAGATTCTTGACATGTGAAATATATATTTCATTTTCTCTTAGACATGTCTAAAATACCATTAATTGTACTTTTCCATTACAGTAACAGTAATAACTAATATTGAACTTAAACACAAGCACTATGTATAAACATTTGTATTATTATATTATTCCAAATGGTTTCCCCAAAATACAGACAAAAACTAGTTAACCTAGAACCTCTGTTATATTCCTGCAATAAATCAACATTATTATTAATGTACTAGCTGTTGACCGCAACTTCATCCGCGCGGACTTCGTTTACTCCGTACAGCTCCTACCCCGTAGGTGATAGCGTGATAATATGTAGCCTATATGTTGACCTGACCTGTTAGTAATATTCATGCAAAATTTGAAGTAAAACCATGCAGTGCTTTTTGATTTTACCCCGGACATATATTGACTTTCCAACGATTTTATTATACTATGTAAATAGATAACACAAAGAACACAGGCCATTTTGGTTTTACACATCCCTTGTGTCTTTCGGAATGACGAATATTAGATAAACTAGAATAATATTCTTTGATTTTTAAATCAAATAAATAAAATATATCACTAGGAACAATCTTGTCTAGATTAACTGACATTGATATATTCAATGGGAATATTCTTAATTTTAAAAAGAGCACTTATCTCCACCTTTCAAAGTCTATTAATTGAACTACATAGCACCGGATGCCATTCAATGTATTCACATGGTTATTACTGAAATTAATTATTTTACTTTTAAATAATGTGTTTTTTTTTTTAAATCTTACAACTAATTCTAACATAAACACTATTAGGAATTGTATTATAAATATTATTCTAATTTTATTGTAATTTGATATAAATATCTAGATCTGTAAGTTTTTATTCCATATGCGATAATCATACTAATATTATTGTATGACATTATTTATTCAATTTGTTATCTGACTGAACATTTTTTTTCTTTCACTTTTTTCTCTTTTAACATAATTGTATTATCGAATGACATTATTTAATCAATTTTTTTCTGACACTTTATATTTTTCAATTTTGATATAATTTTATATAATTTACTTTAATTTAATAATATGTAATTCGAACTTTAAGCTTACTGTATAAGCTGTGGTTGCCTATAATTGGGAAGGCACTGCCATCTCTCATCATGTATTATACGTATATAGTCTAGAGTGTGTACTTTTTGTTGGCAATCCTAATAAAATAAATAAATAAATAAACAATCATATAAAAAATATTGAGACTATAATTTGATTGAATTCTATCATCATATTTAAGTGTCACCATTGTATAAAACTTTAATTACATTTGCATTAAAACAGTCAATAAATTTATATATCATAATTTTCATTATAAGTATCAGATAAAAATTCTCCTTGTTTTTGTATAAAAAAATAGTTAATGCTATTTTTTTTAAAGTATCTATAAAGTGTCTTCGCAAAATCTTAGCTCAGAATTCTGTCAATCTAACTTAGATTTCTGAGATTAGCAGTTGTTGTACTGAAGACACCCAATGAAAAGATAAATACCTAACCACAGACTATTAAGAAGAGAACTGATTGTTAATGTTAACCTCATTTAAATTCCAACGTTATTTAGCTACTATTCCCCATGTTATAAAACATCCCTGATGATACTGTGATAAGCGAAACCGGTTGAGTGTATAAAATAATATAAAATTCATGTGAACTGGAAGTACAAGTGAGTTTATTTGTCATATCTATTTCTAAAGACTAAACACCACTATATGCTAAAAAAATATATTACCTCAGTAGAATTAGTAGCGAGTCCGTTTCCTTGATCTTGATTTTGGTATCCATCATCATAGGGCCGCTGTCCACCACCACCCCCTCCTCCTTGCATATCCTTGTCCGCTAGCAATTCATATACCAACTGTTTTGCATGTTCCACTTTTGACGGGTCACCTGATATGCGTAGAGGTTTTTCCTAACAACAAATAGGTATTAAATGTGAATCGTGCCATCTGCAACCTTGTTAACTAGAGTACATGTAGAGATAATGTCTTCAGTGATGAGAAAACGAGCTGACTAAATTTCTCGCCATTGAGTTCACCGTGTCTCTGTAACCTTTGAGAGACCGATTCCAAATACCTATATATTACTCATATCTCAAAAACTTAGTTTACTATTCCAGGTGTCAATTACAGTATGAGTATAAAAAGAGAGGACGATGGTAAAGAGGACAAAAGACAGTTATTGTGACATGATAAATGTAACTTACATATTCCGTGTTAGGGCCGTCCTGTATCACAACCATCTTAGCACCAGATTGTTCTTGAAGTTGCTTGATTGTCTTTCCGTTCTTGCCTATTATCAAACCGACCTTAGGTCCTGGCAGCATGATCTCCTCCTGTCAACAAATTATATTAGTTACGACAAAGCAAACATTCCATATCTTTAATACATAGCACAAAATACATTTCCTTCAGTAATAGTTAGATGTTAGTCACTATCATATTTTGGAGCGTGAGGTAGTTGATAATATTATGCATAAAACTACATATCTGCACCAAGAGTTCTGGATCGCATTCTCATTAACATCATAAGCAATATCTCTATCTGTCAGGAGAACCACCAGCTTGGTTAAGAAATTATGAGAAAACATTAATAATAAACTAATGTTTTGTTTTCCAAATATTCTGTACATAAGAGTGATCGGTGTAAATTATCTAGAATGCATAAAATATATATTATTTTAAAAAAGATCTAGGGATTTGAAAGAAGCAAGGGATGTCTGCAATAGATACATGCTTCTTGAGTCTCTCTGCCCATTTTGTATGTATTTTACAAAAAAATTATTAGTACATAGTCCATTATCGCGCATTAGGCAGATAGAAGCTTCACAGAGTATCTGTCACTTTTGCTGCCTTGTTGACTTGCCCATACAACCTAGTAAGAAAATGACACGTCCAGGGTCATTCACTGTTTCCAAACAGATATTTTATTTATTCACTGTTTCCAAACAGATATTTTATTTATATTGTTAGATAGCAAGCAAGCACATGGCACCATGGTACACCTGATGGAGAGTCAATCATCACCTATAGACACCAAAGATGTTAAAGGGGTGTTGTTGTCAGTATAGCGAGGTATTCATGCCACTTGCATAACTTATGCTACCGGCTACCATATCCTCTAAATTGAAATACGACTATGACAAACACTGACGCTATTGCGGCAAGAACAGTTAAGGCGGTAAGCAAATCCCGGCGAGACCTTGTAGAATTCTACTATCTAGTAGTAGTAGATGGTAATGTATAATTAATCGTTCACCTTTTACGAACTTTACAGCCATTAAATGGCCATCTGGAAAAATATCAGATGGCCATTTAATGGCTGTAAAGTTATTTAACAATTTATCTAGTGATATACTAGATTTGCCTAAAAATAAATTTAAAAAAGCACTTAACAAATGCCTAACAGAAATTTCATTTTACAAGGTAGATGATGACTATTTTAAACATAAAAAATTAAATAATTGTGAAGTAAATTATTATTTTAATTTTATTATTTTAATTCAGTCATTTTTTATTGATGTTTTATAAATAACTAGCTGTACCCACGACTTGATCCGCATGAAAAAAATTCTAAAATAAAAGTAGCCTAAGTTACTCCTTATTAACGTGGTTCAAAAGTTGGTCTGTCCCAAATTTTTACGTTTTTTAATTCCCATGGGATTTCCGGATTTTAAAACTATTCTACGTCCTTTCACGGGTGTCAAACAATCTTGCCCAAATTTCATCCAAATCAGTTCAGTGATTTAGGTGTGAAGAAGAGACAGACAGAGTTGCTTTTGCATTTATAAGAGTATTTTTTTATTTTATATATCATAAGATAGCAAACAAGCAGATGGGTCTCTTGATGGAAAGAGTCAGCCATTGCCTATAGACACCAAAGGTGTTAATGGTGCGTTGCTATCTTGTGGCGAGGTCTAATGCCACATGCATAAGTTTACCGGCTACCTTACCCTCCAAACCGGAACACGACAGCGAGTATGGATTTTGCATGCCAGTTATGGCCAAATATTTGAAACTATTACTACGTAACACCTACATATTATGTAGAATATTTTTTGCAATAAACGATTGATTGATTGATGGTCTATTCTTCAAAGGGGGTGTGGATTAGAGGTGTGTAACTCTGTAGGTACTGAATCAAAGGTACTAATTACAAGGCTAGATACAATAAGCTTACAATAAATGATATAAGCTAATAATAAAAAATAATAATTCCTTCAAATTCTTATCGTCTCCGCGGAATTATTTATTCCGGTCAGAATGGTAAGCAACTGAGAGTACTGGGATGAGAATGAGAGTGAAAGATATTGTGAATTGTGGATGATGTCTACACTCTTCTGGTGAGACGCGACAAGCGAAAATCAACTTAAAAAACTACTTTAGTACTGTGGAATTGGTGGGAGTGAGAAAAATATATAGAGAAACGTTGATTTAAAGATACAATCACAGAATATGATAAGCTGCAGTAAAAAAAGGACGAAATGAGCCAAAGGAATAAATAAGGTGAATCATATCCGTGCCCGGAGGCGGAATAAGTGAATAAATTCACCCTGGGGAATAAAGGACCACTGGTGTGGAGCTACATGGGGTTTTTTTTATAGAAGAGGGGGCAAACCTGGGGGGCACCTGATGGTAAGTGAACACCTCCGCCCAGATGACTACACTACTAGGGGTCTTGTAGTTGCATTGCCGCCCTTTTGAGAATGAGTAAGCCCTGTCCCATTGGTCAAGTGGTTAGCGACCCTGACTACGCAATCAATGGGGTCTGGGTTCGATTCTCGGCAGGGACAGGCATTTGTGTGATGAGCACAGATGTTTGTATTTCTGGGTTTGGGTGTTTATTAAATATATCAGAGTATTTATATATAAATTTCTATGTATTAGTATCGATGACTGACACCCATACTACAAGCATATAATTTGCTTACTTTGGGGTCAGATCAATACGTGTAATTTGTCCAGTGATATTTATTTATTTCTTTTCTTGAAAGTCCCTAAGTCGTATCCGTTTGGAAAAAATCTGCCGATAGCTGGTTCCACATAGGAGTAGTGCGAGGCTAAAAGTTCCTCGAGAATCGCACGGTTATGATTAAATTGGGAATACTTACGGTAATCGCCAACCCTCCGCTCTGGCGCTGCATGGGTGGCATGCCCCCTCCACCACCGCCGCCGCCACCGCCCGGGTTGTCCTGGTGCTGCGGCGCATTCTCACGACCGCGATGATTCACTATCTGATTGACCAACTCCCTGGAATACCTCTTAATATTTATTAAAAATAATATGGGTATATTACTCTTTTCGACCCCCTATGTGGGAAGAATGACAAATTATAACCTGAGTACTTTTCACCGTCAGCGTTTGGTGTAACTATAATAACTAGCGATGGCCCTCTGGACGAAATTTAAGGATAGTAAATAATAAAATCTATTCTAAGTTAACAACAGATTTAGTCATAAACAAATAGATTACATTTGTGTATATTATCATGTATGTCAAATTATTGTAGTGTGTATGTTTATTTTTATTAATTTAATATACGCTTAATGCACATTATACAAAAATATTAGGTTTTTGCTCTTCTCCGGAATGTAAACTCTGTGCCAAATTTCAAGTATTCAGTTCATATAATTGGTGTAACAAGATTTTTACTTCACATAATAATATATAGGTAGATAATAATTTTTTTATTTCTTCACAACAAGGAAAACATAACACCTAATTACAATATGCATATAAATTTATTTGCATTTGAACAAACAATTTTAGTAATCCAATTTATATGAAAGACTAAAAAAATGAAAATGAAAAAATATTTATTTATATGGGTGTCACAGGTTATTAAAAATAAATTAAATAACCAACATATTCTACCATGATATGGTGTGCAAACATTTAAATTTCGGTCGATTTATTTATAATTACTACTGGATCGGAAGGCGGCCATACACTGAGAAGATCCGACACGGCAAGAACCAAATAACAAAGAGTAAACATAATGATAAAATTAGTAGTAGTAGTAGAGGCAAGCTTATCTCAGAAATTTCTTCTAGCAAGCCCAAAATAAGAGGAAAAATATAAAAAGGTAGAAAAAAACTGTATAAAAGAAACTTAATTACTAAAATAATACAACATTATTATAACTTCTCATTTTCTTGTGACTTACAGCACTACATTCTCTCCATTTACCTCAAAGAAACTGTTTTGTATGTGTCTATTATTATAACATAACAGGTTAAATAAAATACACTAACTTGGCGCGTGCTATGGCTTCTCTCGAACCAGTTAATGTACAAAGGCGATCGGGTTGACCACCAGCGTCGGGTGCCATTTGGATCTTACATCCAGACTCTGCCTGTAGACGAGTTATTTGTTCTCCGCCGCGGCCGATTACTGTTGACAAATATACTTAAATCAAATCGATTCTTTAATTCAAATATCCTATGCAGACTTTCGGAAACATGACCACCTGAACATGAAATAAATCTATACTAGCTGACCCGGCAAACGTTGCTTTGCTGTATAAATTATTATACATATAAACCTTCCTCTTGAGTCACTCTATCTATTGAAAAAACCGCATCAAAATCCGTTGCGTAGTTTTAGAGAACTAAGCATACATAGTAGGCATGGCACATTTCACGCATCACTGGTCATATCACTCGTTATAAAATAATTCACGTGTCACAGCAGTTATATGCATCGAAACCGTCCGTTATATATAACGCAAGCGTGATAAAAAAAACCATTGTGTACTAGAACTAGGCAAGGCGGTGTTATCAAACCCAAGCAACATGTTGCAGAATTTGACCACTAAGAAGTCTCGATGGTAGTGGCTCTTATAGCCAATCGTTCGCCTTTTACGAACTAATAGAATGGTAGCTGGTGTATTCATCAAAGGGTGCCTCGAAGCGGAAATCCAGACTGTATCATAAACTCAAATCACCTGCGACACTTGCAGGCATCTATCCGATATAAATACAAAAGTTTAGATAGATATTTATTACTAAACTAGCTGCAACGTGCAGCCAACTGCATTATAAAAGTTAAAAAAAAATCCGGGACAAAGTGAAGCATATGTGCTATTCCAGGTCATCATCTACTTGTGTGACAAATTTTATTCAAATCTGTTCAGTAGTTTTTGCGTGATTGAGTCACAAATATCCTTCCATCAAAACTTACGCATTTATAATATAAATCACGCCAGAACTGCTGAACAAGTTTGAATTAAATTTTACACAGATATAGGTTTTATTTTGGAATAACAAATAGAATACTTTTATTCTCTACTTTCCATCGTCGGCACTTGGTGAAATTCCATTATTATTACACAATGGACTAAGCACTTGCACTTTAATTTCACTTTTCTACAACTAAAATTTCCACACTATGTCGCGGGTACCGGCTAATTTAAAAGTAAAATCTTGTGCATGGCCAATGGCTGACTGTGTTATGCGCACAATCGTGTAGATTGTGCGCATAACACAGTCAGCCATCCACATCCACAGACAACTAAAACAATATACATCTCCTCAGAGAACTAAAACTCTACGTTTTAGATTAACGTTTTAAAGATCTGTCCATATACTGTCAGGTTGGTCACTTATCCAAACAAATCAATCCTGTGGTAAAAGCCGCGATGGACTTCAGTATCGACATAGAAAAAATTCATTCATGATCGCCCCGTTGGTCGTGTTTAAGAGCTCGGGTTCGATTCGCGAAAGGTACAAACATTTGTGTGATGAACATAGATATTTGTGTTTATTAAATATATTTGAGTACATATTTCTATACGTAATTGTCTATCTATTAGTAATGTTGACTGACATACATATCACAAGCAAATAATTGGCTAACATTGGAGTTAGAACAATTCGTACAATTTTTCCTTTGATATTTTATTCATTTATTTATTCAGTTTAAGGAGCACCATCACGTGGGATTGAATCCGGAATAACAGACAATCGCCGCCAATCCAACTTCATTCAATGGGGCATTCAATGTATCGACGGTATCAGTATTATTTACTAATGTAGGTTTGATACAATTTATATAGTTAAATGACACTATCGTAGGGTAATTAATATACCAAATTTCTTATAATTGTGTTCAATTAGTTATCTAGTAATCAATAATGAATCACGACCATAATGACTGATGCGAGAATGATTAAAAAATGAGCACCGTGTGTTTAATTCCTTACCTAACGAGGAAAATGGAAAAAAAATAATTTACAAGGAAAAGGTGGCTAAAGACTGCAGCTTTCTTATCTGCTGTTTATGAGAAGTCAAGTGAATTTAAAAGAGGTAGGGCTCGGAAATATGATCAGATTTGGTAATTGACCCAATAGTTGAAAATATGTGTTGGTGGTTATGGTTTAGGTTACGATCACCGATATTTAACTGGTTAAGTTCAGAAAACGGTATCTAACAATTTCCGCTCCTATTTATGTAAATAAATCTGATTGGATCGTATCTTAGAAAAACGAAGATGTTGGCGCGCGCTACGTCTAGAAAAATAAATTCTAAGGTTAACCAGTCATTCAAATTGCGAGCGAGTTAAAATTAATACTTTCTGTATTAACCGGTTATCATTATAATTTTAAAGGGTAACGAACCGCTCACTTAATCGAATGGTTAAAAGCAAGTGGCTAACATGAACGATATTAACTACTATATCAATACCAGGAAATACAAAGGAGTTGGCACGCGCTACGTCAAGAAAAATTGATTCTAAGTTTAACCAGTCATTCCAATTGTGAGTGAGTTAAAATTTGTACTTTCTGTATTAACCAGTAATAATTATAATTTTAACCGCTCCCTTAATCGAACGGTTAATCAATGAACGAAATTAAATCGCTAACATGAACGATATTAACTACTATATCAATACCGCTACTTTGCCCTGAAAAGATGCAGAGGCAGTAACACTCATTACAAACTTTACCCTCGACCGGGCGCGACGGCAATCAGCCACTACTGACTGATATGTAAAAAAATTGAACACCTTATACAGGAAGATTTTTATTTTCCATTTTCATCTGCAATCAGTCAAATTGACTATAATCAGATTTGTTGTGTGATGTTTGTTAATTTTTTGAAAAAAAAAAAACAGGACTTAGTCGTGAAGTTTCCTAGACAGAAAGCACATTGGCTTTTTACGTCTTTTAACTCATTGTAGAACCCCCTGAGCACCTGACAAGGGATATGGATGTTTTTCCAATCGATCTCTATATTTTTGGGAGTACAGCTTGATTATCTCAGCAATTGTTAGCATTTACAAGTGCCCACGAATCTCATTGTTGCGAGCATACTATGATGCACATGCTATGGTTCTTGAAATGTTTAGAGGCAAAGTATATTTGTTTTACTAGCTCAAGACAACAACTGTATCCCATAGGTCCAGATTGGTTTTAATATGGCACAGTATACTGAGTTTGTTGTTTAATGAGCGATTTGACTATCTGCCTAGAAGCCAGAGCAGGTTTTAAATCTAAAGTTGAGTTCATCTCTATGATGTTTCCATGTTAATCTTCGGTAAAATCCGAGATATATCCTATTACTTGGATTTTAAGTCAGGTCAGGTTTTAAGTCAGGTATATTCCAATTTAGGAAAGAGTGCAAAGATTTATCAAAATTAATTCAGTACTTTTTGAGATATATATGACAGATATTTAAAGTCGGTTTAATTTTTAAGATTACTTTTATAGCGCATCAAATTCAATATGTATTCTGAGTTTATTAACTGTAACAAAGTTTACACTACTATTATTTTTTGTGATATAAATATACACATTTGCATGCATGTCAAATCATTTAACGGCGTATATAATATGATTATATTAAAAACTTAACATATTATGTAAATTCAGAATAATTATTCGATCGCCTTGAATGTGCAATTTATGTCGGGTTCAATTCCTTACAGGCGCAAATGTTGAAGTGTATATATACGTATTAGTATTTTTGAGCTTGGGTGTTTATGTCGCTAAAATTCGACAAGTAACTAAAGCTGACTTTTTTTTTGTTTGTTTGAAAAAATCTTTTTCTATATGTCGGCATGCATGAGGTAAATTTTATGCAACGTTTTTATCTGTCTGAAGAATAGAAAATAATCATTTATTCGTCTTTAATAACTATCACTTGTTTCTTGTGATAACCAAAATCAAAAGCTTTACAACCTACACAGCGCCACACGTGTTATAAATATACAGCACACTTCAAACTGCAACTTAATTTTTTACAGAGTTTACAGAGTTTACCCCAGACATACATTGACTTTCCTACGATTTTATTATATGTATTAGCTGTTGCCCGCAACTTCGTCCGCGCGGAGTTCCTTTACTCCGCACTGCCTCTCCCCCGTAGGTGATAGCGTTATAATATGTAGCCTATATGTTGACCCGACCTGTTAGTAATATTCATGCAAAATTTGAAGCAAATCCATCCAGTACTTTTTGAGTTTACCCCGGACATACATACAGACAAACAGACAAAAATTCTAAAAACTATATTTTTGGCTTCGATAGCGATTGTAGATCACGCCCCCAAGTATTCTTTAAAAAAAATATTCAATGTACAGTTTTGACTTTCCTACGATTTTATTATATGTATAGATAGATTTTCATATGGTACAGCATAGATATGCAATAAAACATGACTTTTGACCATAGATCTCAATAAAGAGTGCAATTAGCAGTGACTGTGTGACATAATGTTAGTATGTATCGTATATAAAACTTGTAATATTCCTTAAAAAATGTAATCAATTCATTTAAACCAATTATTTACTTAAATTTTAAATTATTTATTTTTATTTTGCTACAGCTATTGATCAAACTGATGCTACTAAGATAACAAAAATACAAATAAGATAATGTTATGGTAAAACTTAGTAAAATGTGGAACAAAAATATAAGATTTGAAAGAATATCCATTAATACCAAATCATAGCTAGCGGGATTCAAAGGCAAATCCATACTACGATAACATCACTCAATCTTGGTTTCAAAGCTCAATTCACTGTATATTTTGCTTCTCCCATTTTGTTGAGCCATTGGGATAGTCAGAACCAAAATAATAATAATAATAAGAATAATAATAATAATAATAACCCCCCCAAGGGGCCACCTTGACGTGGTGGGGGGGCTTACGGGTCTTTGGTACTGGAAATAAAGTCATTAATATCTAGACTGTATGATATTTAAAATAAAACAGGTTTAAAGCCACTGACATCTTGAGCGCCAACCCTAACTAACGGTCCCAAAAGTCAAAAACTATGATCGATGGAATACAGAAGGTATAACTTACGGCCGCTGCCCGGGGGTCGCCGGGGCGCATCTGGAGCCAACGCTGGGTGCCACAGTATGCGAACCGTTGGCGACGGGGGACTGAGCAGGCGGGTTCCCCTCGACAAAATGACTACAGCCGACGGCGCAGGAAGTTCAGAAAGGCGGGCTTCCGAGTGCAGCAATGCTACCGCCCAAACGATAAGTGTTGAAGACGACACAGAGCCTAACTCATCATCTTTTCAATCAGGCACTATGTCTGACGACCCGTCATATCATCTATCATCTACGATTTCGGTCAGTTCTATGCAGTCGGGTAGTGTTGCACAAGAGGCTAATACTGTCACAGAAATTGTGCCCACTACCAGGAAAACGACACGTAGGAAATGGAGTAGTGAAATGAATAAATTCATCCTGCGAACCTACTACTACTTAACATCTTTAGAAACTGATACAAAATCATACCTTGAACCGCTTCATTCAAAATTTGTAGAAACATTTCCTGACGTTAATGTCAGTCGACAGAGGCTAGGAGATCAGCGTAGGGCAATAATACGGAGAAAGTTACTGGATCCTCAAACCATAGACAGTATATATAATGAGGTAGCAGATGAGCTTAAAAATATTCAATCCCAGCCATCACAATCGACACAATCTGATTCTCAGTACTCAAACACATCTTACACTCCTCGAAAAGCTCAACGAATGAGATGGTCATCTGCACATAACGAATGCATCATGAGAGCTTATTACAGAATAACAAGACTGGAACAAGACAAAACAGCTTATAGGAAACCACTTCATCAATCGTTCATCAACGTTTTTCCAGATCTGACACATGTTACTGAACAACGTGTATCAGATCAAATGAGAGTTATAATAAAAAATAAACTGATTACTACAGACAAGCTTCAAGCGATCAGACAAGAAGTAATGGAAGAATTACAAACTTCACATGTACCAGAAGAAATACCACACATGGAATACTTGCACACATCCACACACTCCGTTATGAACGAACATTACCTATTAGAAAATATAGACCCAAGTTGTTTTTCGGAACCAACAACACAAAATACTGAGCCAGATAACACTGAAGGGGCAGACTATGATCACGTGCTTGAAAATAATTTCCAACAGGCTTTTGAATATTTCTACCCAACCGACCCATTAAATCGACCATATATTCCGAAACAAAAGCCTACTAAAAAGCTAAATTATACAGTTTCCTACATTAATAATAAAATACTCCCGCAAAAAATGAATAGAAATACTGACTTCAAAACATTACAAACTCTGATCTACTGTACAGCTTGGACAGCTTCCAAACAAAATGGTAGCAAATTAAGTATTCCTCCAATAACACAAACTGAAAACTATAGGAACCGAAGCCAACAACAAAAACCTGCATGGCAAAAGAGATTAGAAGGAAAGATCTCCAATCTTAGGACTAAAATCAGCAGGTTAACCCATTATAGCAAAGGTGTTAGAAGTGACCATTTGAATAGACAAGTAGAACTCATATTTGCACAATACAAAATTCATAGTACGCATGAAGACAAAAACACGCAACTTCCTCATTTTATTGATACACTTAAACAGAAGCTTATGATTGCATGTAGTCGCCTTAAAAGGTATAATAACTGCACTTTAAGAAAATTCCAAAACAGTAAATTCAATAACAACGAACGTAAATTTTATCGTGAAATTAGCTCTAGCACTAACAACCAAACTATAAATTTGCATAATATACCAGAACCTGATCAACTACGAGAATATTGGGCTAATATTTGGTCAAATCCCGTTGAACATAATACAAGTGCCAACTGGATACGGACAGAGTTAAATAGAAACCGAGGCAGTCCATCCATGGCCTACGAGAATATACCAATATCAACATTTGATAATGTTTTGAAAGGGCTGTCTAACTGGAAAGCCCCTGGATCTGACCATATACATAACTACTGGTATAAGAAGTTAACAACACTACATCCATACATATATAATCATATAAATAGTTTTATTTCAAATCCATCTGATATGCCCCTTTATATAACAATAGGCACAACATATATGTTACCTAAGGACAAACAAGATACAACAAACCCTGCAAAATACAGACCCATTACATGTTTACAGACTATTTACAAAATAATAACAGCATGTCTTGCTAATCTCATTTACGAACACCTTGATGAGAATAACCTTTTAAACGAACAACAAAAAGGATGCAAGAAATTAAGTCGCGGCTGTAAGGAGCAAATAACAATAGATTCGATTATTCTCAAACAAGTGAAGAAAAACAAAACAGATTTATATAGTGCATATATAGATTATAAAAAAGCTTTCGATTCAGTTCCTCATTCATGGCTCATGGCAGTATTAGATATTTACAAAATACATCCTCAACTAATTTGCTTCTTGCGGCAAGCGACCTCGAACTGGGAGACAAGGTTATTATTAAACTCGCCAACATCTACTATTCTTACTAATCCAATCAAAATACAGAGGGGGATATTCCAAGGTGATGCTTTAAGCCCTCTATGGTTTTGTCTTGCTCTTAACCCACTTTCAAATCTTCTAAACTCAACAAATTCAGGATACCCATTAAAGTATATAGATAATGACAGACAAATTGATGATATACGAACTAATTGTCATGAATATAAGCTGAGTCATTTACTTTATATGGATGATATAAAGCTTTATGCCAAATCGCAAGCAGAACTAGAGGGCTTAATGGAAATTACTCAAAATTTTTCAGCCGATATAAAAATGGAGTTTGGAATAGACAAATGTAAAACTAACGTCACCAAAAGGGGTCAATATTATGAATATTCATACAAACTAAAAACTGATGAAATAATCCTCCCTTTAAATGAGTATGAATCATATAAATACTTAGGTTTCCAACAGTCTCAAGAAATAAATCAAAAAGAAGCATTAGAGAGATTAACGATAGAATTTAAACACCGAATCAGCACAATTTTAAGAACCCAGCTTAATTCACTAAATACGGTAAAAGCAATTAATACATACGCCATCCCGGTACTAACATATTCATTTGGTATCATAAATTGGACAAAATCAAAACTAAAAAACTTACAGCGACAAATCAATGTCTCAATGACCAAATATAGAAAACATCATCCTAAAGCATGCATTCAAAGACAAACTTTACCACGGAAAGAAGGTGGTAGAGGAATAATTGATATTATCAACTTGCACAATAAACAAATATCAAACTTAAGGCAGTATTTCCATACAAAATCTGAAGAATCGATAATGCACAAGGCGGTAGTTCAGAATGATTGCAGACTCACCCCACTTAATCTATCTGACAGGGTAATACAACCAAATGAAAGACAAATATCCAATGCCACGAAAATAAGTGAATGGACTCAGAAATCATTGCATGGAAGACATCGCTCCGACTTAAGCCAAATTAACGTCGACATAAACGCGTCGAACGAATGGCTCACTCGTGGCGTGCTTTTCCCAGAGACGGAAGGCTTCATGGTAGCTATTCAAGATCAGATAATCGAAACTCGTAACTACCAAAAGCATATAATAAAAAAAATCAACTCAACAGATATTTGTCGACGATGCAATAGCGCTTCTGAGACAATACAGCACATTACTGGTGCTTGTAAAACCATAGTACAAACTGACTACAAACATCGTCATGATCAGGTTACCAATATTATTCATCAAGAAATAGCCCTAAAATACAAACTTATTGCGCTGCCTCGAATACCTTATTATAAATACTCACCAGAAATAATACTTGAAAACAAAACTCACAAATTGTACTATGATAGAGCCATTCTCACTGACAAAACAATACACCACAATAGGCCAGACATCACACTGATTGACAAAAAAAACAAAACAGCAATTATTATTGATATCGCAGTCCCAAATACCCACAACTTACAAAATACCATTGCCGAAAAAATGAGTAAATATATAGATTTAAAAGATGAAATTAAACGTATGTGGAACCTACGTGACGTTACAATAGTACCAGTAGTGATCTCAGCAACAGGTGTTGTACCTAAGCAACTACATCAATCCATAAATACTTTACAGATTCAGAAATATATATACATACATATGCAAAAAGCAGTAATACTAAATACTTGCAGGATCGTCAGGAAGTTTCTTCAAACAGATTTAAATGGTACTCACTTGGCTTAGGCTCGTGAATACCTTAAACCCGGTACAAGAAATGCCGAGTTGTATGAATGAAAAAACAACAATAATAATAAAATCGTAGGAAAGTCAAAACTGTACATTGAATATTTTTTTAGAAGAATACTTGGGGCGTGATCTACAATCGATATCAAAGCCAAAAATATAGTTTTTAGAATTTTTGTCTGTTTGTCTGTTTATCTGTTTGTCTGTATGTATGTCCGGGGTAAACTCAAAAAGTACTGCATGGATTTACTTCAAATTTTGCATGCATATTTCTAACAGGTCGGGTCAACATATAGGCTACATATTATCACGCTATCACCTAGCGGCCAGGTGCGGAGTAAACGAAGTCCGCGCGGACGAAGTCGCTGGCAACAGCTAGTATAATAATAATACTGTTGAGCCATGGTGCAAACACAGAGCTGGAGCAGTGTACTGTCCCTGTGTTACAAGTTAATGCGAGGAACTTCAGGAGTTAACAAGGTCTACTTTGTTTGACCCACGAGCACTGCTTTTTGCATTGTTTTTGCTTACGGCAAACTAAAAACTCGCACCACTTTGACTAAATCATTCCTAGAAATCTCGTTTACTCAGTAGTTGAGTTTTATAGTTTCCCCAACTTCTTCAAAAGTTTGCTAAAGTGTTAGGTTGCATTATGTGCTCGTACGAAATGATTTGTTGAAACGATTGATGTCGCGCGCCATTTTGCTCATCGCGTGACCATCGACATATTTTTTCCCGAATATATTTCAAATTTATATATTTTTTATTAGGTTTTTTTTATGTTTCTTTATTTTTTACATGGCATTCTTTGTTAATATAAAATTAATCTTTTTTTATAAGTAAATAAAACAGAAGAACTGATTTTGTCGTGGTTACAAAAAGATGACCTAGAGAATATTGAAGGTCAATCTTTACGAACCAACATTCTTAAATCAACCAAGAAGGTGAGCACAGTAATCACTGCATCAATACTAAACAGTCAATATCGAATAATAAAAGTGATGTTGCATCCTCTTAATCAGGTAATAATCTATTTTTAGGCAAAGACCAGAAAACAAAGTGGAAACATCATACCAATTGTACCAACGTGAGGACCCAATCTCATAATATTGTCATCAATATACTTCGGATGAAGCCAAATTTTTCATTTCTATGAGTGAAGAAATGTTAACTGATTTTGTAGGGTATAGGTAATAATATACAAACACAAATAAGATAAAGAACTAATTCACAAGAGAGATATTTCAAGGAGACTGATATAGTAGAATTCTAGACCATCAGGTCACACAACTACAAATCAAGCGTAGAAGTGCTATGAAGAATCTTTCATATCCTCTTCAGCAAATTATCAATCTGTCCCTACACATTATATAAAGGTTTCAGAAAGTAAAAAACCTAATGGTTTCTGTGCAATCCGTCCAACATGGGAAAATCACAAAACAAAGAAGGCCCTAATTTCATTTCATTTTATTCAATTTTTATGTACAGAACGTAGTGGTTATGAGTATTTATAAAGTTAGTCAAGTTTTTAACTTCCCACTACGTATGTAGATAAGGAAGTTACTTATTTTACCCCGATTTTCGAAAATCGAGTTTTCACCAGATGCTCACGTTTTGAGGTTCTAGGAACCTTTTCCGACTATTTTCAGGATGACGTCAGTATGTATGTATGTGTGTATGTAAACATCTCATAACTTTTGAACGGCTGGATCAATTGAAACGCGGTTAGTGGCATTCGATTGGAGTCCGCTCAACTTAGAAATTTTGGTAATTTGAACCGATTCAATCCAGATTTTGAGAAATTTTAAAAAACCCCAAAAAAATTTTTGGCCAAACAGTATTTTTTTAATATAACTTCCAAATTTATGTACCTATAGAGTACAAAAACTAATCAGCTCTATTTCTCAAATTTTTTTGTCTATTCTATAAATTATATCAAAATCGGTTAATTCGTTTGGGAGTAATTGTTGACGAAAACTTCAGAAAAAAGTGTTTTTTCGACATAGCTTCGAAATTTTTAACCAATAATTTTTTATTCTATATTTTAGTACTAAAAAAACTACGTCAAATGACGTTTCAAAAATCAAAATCGAATCTAATTCTCAAAACTTATAGCTTTTCAAATATTAAAATTACATTATTCTTGGCAAACTTACTCAATTTTTTTTTAAATAACTTTCAAGTTAGTTCACCGATTTCAGCTTTTCTTCTTTAAAAACTGCGTCAAATACCATTAATTTAATCAAAATCTTATCAGCTTTTTTGCTTTAAAAACTGCGTCAAATACCATTAATTTAATCAAAATCTTATCAGCTTTTTTCCTTTAAAAACTGCGTCAAATACTATTAATTTAATCAAAATCCATTAATTTGTCTGGTATTTATCAATGAAGAAAATTAAAATGTTGACATTGCATCGACATTTAGCTAAAGCAATATTTTGGATCTCAAAAATTGAGTTAAATGCCATCATCGTTTTTAAAATATACAGCTTTAAAAAGTTAATGTACTGCCATTTTTAACAAAATAGATGTTTGAACTGAAAAATATATGCTTATATTATTTACTCTTTTGAGCTTAAAATATCTTAATTTAGTGGGAAGTTTCAGGGATGGCCCATAGGGTCAACCATTTACACATTTTTTTAATCTTGAACATTTCATTTTATTGAGATGGCTAATGAGACTGACTAAAAAGTTTCGTTAATTTCTTTCAATATTATTGTTACATTATTAATGATGCAATGATTACATTTAACTTCAAATAAAAAGTGAAATTTATAAAATAAAATTATTTCATTTCAAAAATACCAAAAAATACACTATTCAACATATTTTTGATACTTTAAAGATTGCTTCATTATCGTGAGCAAACTCTATGTGCGAGTACTTATGTAACTACTAAAGGCACAAGTGCTCCCAAGATAAAAAAATTACTAAAACATAGATATAAATATAAATAACTTACTCAATCCAACCATCTTGTCGGGAACCCTGATGTAATCATTGATGGCCTGATCAGGCATCATGTTGGGTGGTCCAGGGGGTGGCGGCTGGTTTCCTCCAAGCCTCGAAGGTGCTCCTGTTATACTGAATAATAATTTTTTTTAGAATGTATCTGGTGTCTCAAACTAAATTGCTGTTTTCTATCTAAACCAATGTTTGATTCATGCTCCCGATGTTATGAACAACAAATTAATAAAAGATTACCTTGATTGTAAAATGTGTATATTTTGTTTACTAAACTACTCGTTTCTAACAAAAATGTTGAGATTTAATGCCAATTAAAAATATTGTCTAGCTTATTTTTGTTTTATAATTATCACAATAATTATCAAAGAGCATATTTATGTCTATAATTTCAAACACTGAAAAAATACATGTGACCTGAGGTCGAGAGGGTAGTCTAAAACCCCACTAGATCTCCAGTGGGAGGAGGATGTTAAAAAGTTGCTTAAAAAAGTCACATGGTTAATAGAAGATAATGAAATTATATAAACTGTTATTATTTTTATTTATCTAAATAATCACTATATAATTTTTTTTTGTTACTGCATTATAGATAAGTACTGTTTCTTATAGAGATTTCATTCTTCAACAATCATCCAAATGTAATTACAGTTTCAGAATATGGTAAATTGGCATTTGGAAACCAGGTAAAGTATTTTACTTAGTGTAGTTAAGAAGTTGAAAATCTGAGAAAATTCTAAGTCTCGGAAAAATATGTGAAATGGCTCATTTGACCTGGAATATTATCCTGAGAAAGACATTTTTTTACCGTGTCTACAGCTCACTGAATTGACTGGTCCTAATTTTTTCAGATTAGTATAAGGTATATTATTCTGATGTGTTAACAGAATAATTATTCTGTTATTTCATCTCTAGTCTGCTGTTGCTTGAAACTTATAAGAATAGGTATATTCTGAACTTCAACAATCAATACCTTGACTAAAACAGGTTCACACCTTGCGTAGTCTGAGCCAGTAAGCAGACCATTTAGTAGAGGACACTACTCGCCTAATAAATGGATCTGCAAAACTAAATTGCGCACTAATCTACTGACATATTTTTTGGTGTTCTGTCATTTAACTACAAAATTACTAGCTACTCAACTATTCACTGGCCTAGTCAGAACTAATTGAGACTAGTGATGGGCCGAATGTGGTTTGAACCGAATTCGAACTTCGGCCGAACATTCGGTGCAAATAAGAAATTCGGCCGAATTTCGGCCGAACTTCGGTTTAATTTTGGGGCGCTTTCTTAAAAGCACGTCGTGACTTTTACGAATTTGCTTAAAATTCAGTTTACTATTTACTACTAGCTATTATATTGTCCGCGGCTTCGCTCGCGTAAAGTAAGAGAAAAATGTAACCTATGTCACTCCATCCCTTCAACTATCTCCACTTAAAAAATCACGTCAATTCGTCGCTCTGTTTTGCCGTGAAAGACGGACAAACAAACAGATACATTTTCCCATTTATAATTTTAGTATGGATATATAGGATATCGTTAATGGGTTTCGCAACGCACTTGAATTAGTGACGTAACATGAAAATTTTGATACATTGAGTTACATTGTTTCAATTTAGGCATGGATTTTTATTTTTAACTTTCTGCTACGTAGGTATATAGATAAGGAAGTTACTGATTTTGCCCCGTTTTTTGAAAATCGAGTTTCACCAGATCTCGACGTTTTGAGGTCCTAGAAATCTTTTCCGACTATTTTCACAATGAGGTCAGCATGCCTGTATATATGTGTATGTGTTTATGTAAACATCTCATAACTTTGTACATAAATAACATACATAAATAAATAACTTTGTACATAAATAACATACATAAATAAATAACTTTGTATAATCTAAGTACATAAATGTATAGATTAGGTACAGAATCTAATCAGCTCTATTCCTACAAAAACTGCGTTCAATGCATTAACTGCATCAAAATCGGTTTTTCCGCTCAAGAACTATCGTTGACGAAAAACTTCAGAAAATTGTTTTTTGATATAACCTGGTAATTTGTCTAACTAATTGTTTTTGACCTTCCACAATAGTTAAGTGCTTAAAAAACTACGTCAAATTTAGTTTCAAGAAACGAAATGGAATCGAATTTTCAAAAGTTACAACTTTTTTAATATTAATATTTTGTTGTTTACAGAAAACTTCTTAATATTTTTAAAATAACTTTCCGGCTAATACACTGCTTGATTTAAAAATCTAACCAGCATTTCTTTCTAAAAATCTGCGTCAAATATTGTAAATTATATCAAAACCGGTTTATCCGTTTGGGAGTTATCGTTGACGAAAATTTAGGAAAAAGTGTTTTATTTATATAAAATATATTTATATAAAATAAGAGACTTTTTGACCAAAACTTGTTTGAAGGTCAAACCTTCTACAATATTGTCGTACTCTAAACAATTACGTCAAATGTAGTTTCAAGAATCAAAATCGAATCAAGTTTTCAAAAGTTATAACTTTTGAATAATAAAATTTTGCTGATTACATACAACTTACTTAATATTTTTAAAATAACTCTTAGGCTTATACATCGATTCACTTAAAAAATCTAATCAACTTTTCTCTTTATAAATAGCGTTAAATACCGTCAATTGGATGAAAATCGTTTTATTAGGATTTATTATAACGAAAATTTTTGATAACAAATTTTGATATTACTTCGACATATTTTAGCCTATATAGCTCAAAAACATTTAAGAGCTCAAAAATTTCGTTGAATGCCATTTTAAGATGAAAATCGATCATCGTTTTCAAAATATACAGCTTTTTAAAAATGAAATTGCTGTCATTTATAACAAAAGTCAGAATTTTGAACCTTGAATAAAAATGCTTAGGTATGGTTTTTGTTCCTTTGAGCCTAAAATACCTCAATTTAGCGGGAAGTTTCAAGGATAGCCTGCAGGGTCAACTGACTTACCTATTTTTTTACCTTTTCTTCGACATTTTTTAACCTACCGATTTTGGAGCTAATAAAACCACTTAAAGGTAAAAATTACGTTGAAAGCGATTAAAAAGATCTAAATCATCATGTTTTAGAATATATGCATCTTCATCTATATCAATTTTTGATTTTTATCTTCCCGCTAAGTATGGAACATTTTCTGACTATTTTCGCGATGACGTCAGTGTGTCTGTATGTAGGCATGTGTGTGAGAGAGAGAGTGTGTGGTTGTATGTATGCGTGTATGTAAACATTTTATAACTTTTGAACGGCTTGACCGATCGAAACGCAGTTAATGGCATTGAATTAGATTCTGCTCAACTTAGACTTCCCAACAATTTTAACCAATTCGGACTAGAATATTTTGAGAAATTTTGAAAAAATCGCAAAAAAATTGACGAAACCTATTTTTTTAATATAACTTCAAGATTAATGTATCGATTGACTATAACATTTTATCAGCTCTTTTTTTAAAAAACTGCGTCTAATTCATAAATTTTATCATGATCGGTTAATCCGTTCGGAAGTTATTGTTGGCGAAAAAATTTGGAAAAGTGTTTTTCGACATAAATTCGAAATTTTTTCAAATACAGTTTCAAAAATCAAAATTAAATCAACTTTTCAAAAGTTACGGCTGTTCAAAAATTAATATTTTGTTGTTTACAGCAAACTTAGCATTTTTAAAATGACTTTCAGACTAATATACCGATTGACTTAAAAGTCTAATCAGCTTTGCTTTCTATAAATTGTGTCAAATAAGCAAATTGCATCAAAATTGGTCGATTTTTCTGGTATTTAGTAATATCGAAAATTAAAAAAAAAATTTTTTTTATATTGCTTCGACATTTCTGAGTTTGTAGATTATGTAGCTATGAAAACATTTTATAGGTCAAAAATTGCGTTAAATGCCATTCGAAAGACAAAAATCAATCATCGTTTTTAAAATATATAGCATTTCAAAAAATTTGAAATTACTGTCATTTACGACTTCTATGTACTAACGAATATTTGTAACAAATTTAAGATTTTTTAAATCTGAAAATATCTGTGATATGCTAAGATATAGATAAAGATCTAGCGGGAAGTTTCAGGAATGAGCTCACTCGTTTTACATTTTTTTTTGAACTCTTCGAACTCAAAAATCTATGCTGAAGTTTTTTCATTTTTGTTTTTATGTTTTTTTTATTTAGCAGGATGTTTCAGGGATGGCCTGCTAGGTCAATTGTTTTACGGATTTTTTTCGAAAGTATAGTATAGCCTATGTGACTCGGGAATGACTTTAATATCTTTCTAATGGTGAAAGATTTTTTCAAATCGGTTTAGTAGTTTTTGAGTTTAGATGATACAATATATAAAAATATAGAATACAAATCTTTCCTCTTTATAGCTCATTAGCGTAGATTTCAAGCAAAATAGTGCAAGAAGATACTTTTTTCTAGTGCCGAATGTTCGGCATTTAAACCGAATTTCGGCCGAATGTTGAAGTTCGGTTCAAGCTGCCGAAATTCGGTTAAACCGAATGTAAAACGAATTTCGGCCTATCCCTAATTGAGACGCATTTAAGCAAATACCAGGAAAACAAAGAAGAAAGAAGTTAAATTGAAACTTATAAGAATAGGTATATTCTGAGCTTTAACACTCAGTACTAACTATGGTTTATTAATGTTAGTAACAGCATAGACATGTTTACTTTAGCATGAAAAAATAAATTGCAGAAATGTCCTTGAAAACTGATCTTTTTAAATTCACAAAAGTATTTGAGTCAATTCAAATGGTGTGTGGTTTTGATACACTAAAATCTACCCGAACATGAATTAGTTATACTTATAAATATAAAATTAACTATGTAGTGGTTTTGTTATTTTTATTATTTAAAGCTGGTTTGTATGTGGTCTTCGTTTAATCACAGCCAACATACAAATATGTCATGTCACAAAAACATCATGATGTGTCATGTCACAAAAACATCATGTGTCATGTCACAAAAACATCACATGCCATATCACAAACACATCAAATGAGTAGAATTTTACTTGCAATTTTTAAACATTAAAGTTATGAACTAAAATTTTTTTAAGCCTAATAAAATTTTACAAGCTCTTGCTGGTAAAGCGGAGCAACAGTTGAAACTAATTTATAACAAACAGAAATATGGTCGACTATTATAAATATAATTTGTGATATTTTTTTGTGTGTACATATCACACTTAAGCCATTATCTTATGTTAAATTTGTAGGCAATGCTGAATTTCTTTTTGATGGAAGCACCAGGGCTTGTAGCTAGACAAGATAGAATCTTGTGGAGCTACAAGCTACTATTAACAATATAATACATTTAAAAGGAACAGAGTTCAAGTTGTACTCTCTGAGAAAATACCTACCTACCTAAATCCACAAAAATCTTAACTCTTATTCTGTCATTATTCCATTCCGTACAGCTATTATCTAAATACCAAGTTTTTGTCCATTTGTTTAATTTGATTTGATTGACAAAATACTAGTCATACCTCATTGAAGATTGTTGTTGTAGCTGAAGAGAATATGGCTCCACAGGAGCTAACTTTTTAGCAATTGGTTCTGGTCCGTCTTCTAATGGTCTTTTACTTCCACCGCCTTCTATCTTAGCGGCAACCTAGGGAAGTCACAAAGAAACGTCATAAGTGTGGTCCTACTATTTTGTCTCGAAGACCTAAAAAGGCTGGTCAGATATGTGATTGTTGTAAAATACATAGTACTGCTCAGAAGTTTATCACAGAAATGGTTGATAGGCATGCAAAGCTAAATTTTCCAAAAATTGTGAGTGTCAAACTGACGATTGAGTATCAACTCACCAATTTAGCACGTTGTACAGCAGCCGCAAATCCCCCCGTTTGGCTATTGTTTTGAAGCGTAGCCATAGAAGAATAATCACTCATGTTTAAATTAAAGCAATCATTCAACCGCGCAATACGGCAGCCATTAATACGGATCAAAAGACCCAAAAAATATTAATGTTGTCTTGCAAAATTGGGAGATGAAAGAATCAAGAATGACGCGTACCATAGACAAAAAGAGGATATCTCTGTAGATTTTTCAACGAATCAAATTAAGGCCTAAACACTACCGGCATCTTCGTAAGCAGTATTAACCAATTGACATAACGTAAAAAATAGAAAGCGTTAATGCCATTGGTTAAAATATTACGCGATTTAGAAAGCCGGCGCTAATAAGTTTATATTTACGTTGTTGGTCACAGGTAGTATTAATAATAATATTTAAGTTATTAATTGGCCGTATAATACTAATTATATTATTATAACAAAGATTGCTGTAAGTTATGAAGGCGATTATATCGAAATTAAAACAATGGGATCTATCCGATACTTTATAAGCACAGATTATATTTTATAAGTAAATATGATAGTACCGCGAATTTGAAATTAGACAATTGTCTATGACTTAATGCGTTTAGTTTTTACAAGTATGAAATCTTAATTTCAACATTTTTTTTAATAATATTATTTTACGAAATTCTTCAATATAAAATTACTGCAAAATAAATAACGAAAAATAAATCACATTACTTCTAAAATTTAAAATATTCCTTAAATTTTTATCATTATAGAATTTGATATTAATTTAGTTAATATTTAATTGTATAATTTACTCTATAATCAGACAATTATAAGTAATATAAAATGTTTATTAACTAAAAAAACATAGTTTCAAAAGTGAATGCATCTACATTGCAAGAACTAAAACGCAAAGTTTTTTTCTGTGTTGTGAATGCGTGCATTGGTGTTGTCCGGTGTTTGAAGACGCTTGGAATTCGCTTTCAATTTCTTCGTCAGAAAAATGTCGGGTGATACCGATAAAGCAAAAATCAGTGATAATCAGGTATAACTGTGAAAAATGTATTTATACTAATTTTCTTTATTTAATTGTGCATCTATTCAAGACTTTTTTATTTGTGTAGTGATGTTATTTTCGTGTTATATCACTAATGTTTGCCTGCGTCTCAACATGGCTGACAGAACATTTGCTTCCCGCTAAACGCGGGAACTACGCCACGAAGGGTTGTGTTAAAACTTAATATTTCACAAAGAAAACTGTATATACAGTTATAATCAGTTATCGAAACCGATTCTAATGGGATATATCACAAGATTTCGCATATTTTGCCACCCCCGCCCCTTTGCATTTGGTTGCAGGGCCTTTGTTAAATGTGCACGATATAATATGACATTGATAGGAAATCCGCATGACCTTGATATTTTGTTTCTTGCAAAAATTCTGTTCAAATGTATCGCAAAATGTCGTTATTCCACTGCACGGCGGCTTCGCGCCTAATTATTTACGCTCCGAACGTAACAGGCGATGTAAATAAAACCGGAGAGGCCAGTCTTGAGGTCTTTATTGGTGACCTCTTTAGTTAAGTTTTTATGTTTTTTGTCGTAATTATAGACGTTTATGACGCAATTCCGAAAATAGTCCGATTGTAAATATTAGTTTTTAATCAATATTTACATTACGCATTATATATTTTCTGTACCTATTCATACCTATCTATATATAATGTACATAGGCCAAAGTTAGTACATATATGACATAGACAATACGGTAATGAAACATTGAGCAATTGCAATTTGTGTCTTACGACCTAGGTAATAGGGGCGAACATACATATTACCTTAAACATTGATGCCTCAGAAATCCCAGGTCTAGTAATAAGACTTTCAAAATCTAAACGATACTTTTACATATTTTTCTTTCTATCAACCTTATCTAAGTTTTTGGTCTTCACTGTAACTATATAATTTATTGATTGATAAATAATTAGAACTATATAATTTCAATTATCAATGTATATTATGTAGATAAATGGTTAGTTTGATTAGAAAACTAAATAAAAAATAAATGTTTTTGTTACTTATAAATACTTTATCCTATCATTATTATGTTAGATTTAAAACAAAGAAATTTATTAGAAAGTCTTCATGATATGGTGGTAAAAACTGTTTTAATCAAAGAATCTTATGCTAAAAATTTATGTGCTAGGTGTGCTTAAATTTTTACCATAAGATTGTTAACCAGCAGACTGAAGTCTGGATGAAAAGAAACAGAAATGACTAACTTGCCTTTTAAAAAAAAACTTGCCTATACCAGAAAAGATGTTAAGACGGAGCATTGATTTGTCCATTCATAAGCAAATTATAAGAAATAATTATCACATAAAAATTTATTATACAGTATATCGTCGATGAAGTACCAATACCTCCTAACTGACAATTTAGTCCAAAATTACTTTTTTATTACAATAGACATAAAATTCTCATTCGCATAGATTGAATTCATTCCTATCTAAAAAAAATTTACCAATAAGTTTCTTGAGAATTCATTCGTTCGTATGTATTTTATGGAAATATCTCCTAACTCCCAACATTAAAGTGAATTTTCAAGTTTTAAATTAGATTCTCAACACTTAGGAGGTATTGGTACTTCATCGACGATATGTAATGTATGTCAAAAAATTACTTTATATAAGAAGTCTAAACAAACCTGCATTGTCAAAAATGAATTTACAGGCATCAAATTAAGACTCCAGTTGAATGTTCAAATTATGCATTCCATTGCATTCCAACATTTCCACCACAATAGCAATGCACTATTAGCATCATTAATGTCAATAGTTGATAATAATAATAATAATATCCCATAAAACAATAATCATCTTTTTCCATTGGAAAAAAATGCTTGTTTGTTATCTTATATAATATCCATAATAATGCCTGTTTGTATTATAAATTGGTCCCAGACTAGGAAAGACAAACATCAAACTTCATATGTTCTTGAAAGTTTACTCCTATTCATTCATCATATTGTTTTGTTTCATGGATCACTGGAAATTGACGCTATTTAACTGTTACAAAATAATAGTAAAGTTCCTTTCATAAATGTATATTTAAACAATCATTAAATTGTGCATACTTTGCTGACATTGCATGATTTTTAATATCACAAGCAGTTTATTCATTGTCAGTCTATTTTTTTTTATTAACATGTAAAGTATAAAAGATAAAAAAATATTTACCTAAAATTTATATTTTTTAACAGGATGAAGACAAGAAGAGTGCAGGTGATGGTCAAACAACAGAAGATGAATCCTCTCAGGATTCAAAGGGTGAGTCCTTGGTAACACATTCCGAGGCTCAAGGTAACGTCGATGTAGATCAACAGAACAATCATGGAGACCCAGAAGGTCAGGATTGTGTTTGTGGCGTCCATTTAAAATGTTCATCTACATCGCTACTAACCTATGGGGCTGTTAAATTGTCTGATGTGTTATGAATTGATATAGTCATTTCAAAAATGATAATGACCTACAAAACTGCAATTTTATGTTGCAGTTTTAAAGGTACCATACTTCGATTTGTCACCATTCATGATAAAAAATAATAAAGAATGATAGTTTATACAATCCCACAAAAATTACGTGCTGAATTATTTCTTTCATCTTCCATGTAAAATTCCAACAAATTCAATACAAAAACGTGTTTCATAGAGTTGTTTATGATTTAAAAAAATGTTACTTTTTTTATCAGAAAACTAAAAATGATGAATTTAAGTAAAACACAAAATATATTAAACTAATATTTCTAGTTTATTATTTAAGTTGTTGTAAAAAACAGAAAAAAAGTATTTAAAAAAATAGCTACTATCCAAATGTGACAAATTTCACTTGAAAATATAATTCATTAAAAATTAAAGGTTGTTTTGTAAACGATCGTGAAAAAATTCTATGGCAATATGGAGTTTGGAATACCTAATGAAATCATCTTATAAAATAAATTAGCTCTACAATATATATGTTAGAAGAAAACGCAAAATTAAGGTTACGACAAAAATAAATTGACAAAAAAATTAAATGTGTTTTCATCACTCTTGGTGTATTCTATTATTAATTGTATTTTATGAATTTTCGCTCATCTGGAAAAGGTGATGATTCAAAACATCACCATAAAAATAATCGGATACAAAAAATTGTCTATAAGTTATCTTAAAAGTAAATAATGATAGAAAAAATCATAATCAAAGTAAGTACCTGTATTGTTAAAAAAAATAGTAATAATGTTGATTTAAAAAAGTCACAACTGAAACCTTTTAATTTTACTAATTATAAAAATATTTTTAAAATAATAGTAGCCATTAAAAAGGTTTCAGTTGTGAATTTAAAAAAAAAACTTAAAATCTTTTAAAAACTAAACACGTCACCACTGCCAGTTAAAAAAATAAAATGGAAATGAAAAATCAAGTCGCCATGAAAATGTGTCGTCTGAAATATAAAAAATAGCCACAAATTAGTTAGGTATATGTCGGTTAATTAATAAAAAGGTGTGTTCAAGAAATAAAAATTGACACCAAAAATTTGGTCGATGTGCAAAATTCGCCGGGTCGACTAAAAAACAGAAACCCAAAAAAAAACTGTTAACCAGTTAAGCTTGCATACCAACATTTGGAACTTCCCGCTAAGTTAGGGTACATATTTTAAGCTCAAATTAGTAAAATCTATAAGCATAGATTTTTTTCAGTTCGAAATGGCAAAATATTGATTTTTGAATAGTATTTATTCAACTCGAATTTTTAAAATCTAAAATGTTACTTTAGCTAAATAATAGATAGGTTGTCAAAAAACATAATTTTCTAAAATTGTCGTCGTTGATAAATCTCAATCAAATTGACTGATTTTGATTCAATTAACGGTATTTGACGCAGCAGGAGAAAAGCTGATTAGATTTTGAAGTCAATCGGTGTATTTGCTTGAAAGTGAATTCAAAATTGTCAAGTTACTTTGCTAAAACTACGTAATTTTAATATTTGTAATCTGTAACTTTTGAAAATTGGATTCCATTTTAATTTTGAAACGGCATTCGACGTAGTTTTTTTAATATATTGAACACTCTTTATCGTCGGCACTTGGTGAAACTTCATTTTTATACAATATTTTATATCGATAACACTTGTACTGTTTCACAATAAATTATTGTGAAACAGTACAAGTGTTATCGATATAAAATATTGTATAATTTTTTTAATACTAAAATATCGTAGAATACCAAAATATGATTGGTTGAAAATTTTCGATGTTGAAAAAACACTTTCATCAAGGATTATTCCCAAACGGATAAACCGATTTTGATGCAATTTATGCATTAGACGTAGTTTTTTGAGGAATGGAGCTGATTAGTTTTTGTACTCAATAGCTACATTAATCTGGAAGTTATATTAAAATACTGTTTCACCAAAATTTTTTTGGGGTTTTTTCAAAATTTCTTAAAATCTCCTAGGCCGACTTGGTTCAAATTTTCAGGAAGTCTAAGTTGAGCGGAATCCAATCGAATGCCATCAACATCGTTTCGATCGGTCCAGCTGTTCAAAAGTTGTGACATGTTTACATACCCATATCCACACACATACACATACGTACAGATATACTGACGTCATCGTGAAAAAGTATGAAAAAATTCTTAGGACCTCAAAACTTGGAAATCTGTTGAAAACTCGATTTTCGAAAATCGGGGCAAAGTCAGTGACTTCCTTATCTACATACGTAGCGGGAAATTTAAAAAAAACGTTCAAACATTTTCGTATTCATTCATATTTTTATCCGTAGCGTATTGAAACGCTACGGATAAAAATATGAAAAAATAAACCTAAAGAAATACTTAACATACCGAATTGTTTTTACGAATAAATACCGAGCGTGGGGCAAAACTTGTGTTCGGAACAGAACGATTGTAGATTGCAAGGCATCAAGTAGTGAAATTTTAAATTTACATACCTATAACATGTTTCGATTTACATAGTTTTGTATCACTAAACTGGAAATAGTGATTACTCAAAAAATATCCGGAGCCTCTAGTAGGGTTTCCTCCCACCTCTCCCGGAAGGAAATTCAAGTAACCAAATTTCTCCTGGAATTTTAAATTATGTGCGTTTAAGACAAACTTTATGAAGATTTCTGTGTTTTGAGGGAGGTTCAAGACAGCATTGTTGAGTCAAGTGAAAAAGTAGATTTAAGATGGGCAAAATTTTTCTCAACAGTTGAAACGAATTTGCAGATGCATTAAAGCAAATAGTTTCATTTGTTTTGTCAATATTTGTATCAAACGCTGCTTACGAACGTGTTTTCAGTGTTGTATTAGATATGTGGACCAAAGAAAGAAACCGTTTGAATGAAGATCATGTCAAGGCGGAAATCCAAACTTTTTTCAATTTTAACATGGGCTGCATAGAGTTTTCTAAATTTGTTACTTCTAGGCCAGATATTTTGAAGTGTGTGCGCTTAAATGAAAAATACGAATTAAAGTAATGAATAATCGCTGTTTTTTTTTCTCCCGGATTTTGTCTAATCAGGGGTGGCAACTCTAGCCTGTAGAGGGAGTGCCTCTCCCTGTCCCTACTTAGTCGTCGCCCCCGAATAAAAAGTTGTTGACTAAAAAAAAATTCTATAAAAATAGTAAGGATGAAGTCTTGAAAATATATTGTGTAAAAATCATCAGTTTAGTTGAAAGATAGTGGTCGCAATGTGAATGTGTGGTTTGTAATTGAATTTTAAATGTGACTCAACACATAATAATCATAGGTTGAAAATTAAAATTCGTCCTGAATAAGTTTCAGTTGAAAAATAAAATTCGTCCTAAAAATGTGTCCTTCGAAAAATATTTTTTTTTAAGTGTCGGTTGAAAAATAAAAATGTTACGCGGATGTATCGGCTAGAAATGGAAAGTTATAAAATTGTACCAAAAAGTTAAAAAAAGGGTACTGAATTTTCAGTACCTTTTTTGTGTTTGTTATAAAATACAAAGTTGCCATTAAAATAATTCGATTACAAACTAAAAAGTCGACAAGAAATTGTCAGATGAAAAATAAAAAGTCACCATGAAAATGTGCCTGACAAAAAATTAAAAATGTAAAGTTAAGCATCCTATAAAAATAGTCGGGTTCGCGTTACGGAATCTCATGCCAAAGCTACATTATCGTCCGAAATTCGATAAGATAAAACCAACAAAGTAGCTGGTCACTTATATTTCGTCGACAATAGTCTATGTTGCTTCAACTTGCGATGCGAAATCGAGATGAAGTCAATCGCAGTAAAAATGACGGAAGCCCGAAGATTTATGATTCAGCGAAGTGGTTGACTCAAAAACTCGAACGCTGTTACATATTTCTGTGATAGTAGGTGAAAGAGTTAGAAATGAATGTAAATAATAATAACGCTACGACACACATCGCGAACTATGGGGCAATAATGTAGTAACATTAGAGGAGTTATGACTTCAAATTGTAATTTTAATGCGACTTACCTAATCATCCCCTTTTGACCCTTAACATTTTTTCTTTTAAAGCCTTTCACAAGCTACATCACTAATGTATCTAATAATATTACAAACAACCAAGAGTTTAGAGGGGGCAAATGGGCATGGGTTGCACTTGATGGTAAGTGATCACCGCCGCCCATAGACATCTGCAATACTGGGGGGCATGCAGCTGCGTTGCCGGCCTTTTAAGAATGAATAAGCTCGTTTCTTAAAGGTCCCCAAGTCGTAGCCGTTCGGAAACACCCCGAATATAACGTATGTAAAAGTAGACAAAAATATTAAAATATCGTCAGATACCTATTTTTTCCATATTGCACTCATTTGTATACTGTAGCGATCGGCAACCCACGAGCCACCAAAAAAAAAACACGTGTGGACACCTCATTTAATATTTCCACTATGTGTCCCTCGCTTTCTGAAAAGATATCGACCGCTGATACAGTGTATGTCCACATCTGGCTGCTTTTATCGCGTTTTATATCCTTCGCTGTTTCAACGTTTCTAAGTCTATTAAGTATTCTAAAGATTTATATCAATTCATTTCACAATAATCAATGTGTTCATTCTGTTTTTCATTATATGTGCATGTTGTGTTAATTTTAAGGAGGTTTTATGTTAAGTTCTTTCTATGCTATGCATATTCATTGTGTTACCATATGTAAACAGTATAATATGCATTGGAACTGCATTGATGTATAGTCATCTAAGTGTGCCGCCCAGATATTTTTTACAAATGACTTTGCATTCATTGTGCTGCACATCACAGCTCGTGGTCGAATTCGACGATAGTCTAAACTATACAATGAGGAAGTTTACTGACTCGTCAACAAAAGCATAGTAGAAACTAAGACGTAGAGACCCACTCTGAAGCGGTATTTAGTCCCTTTAAATGATTTATAAGGTTGGCAAATTATGTACTTACTGTAAATAACAAAAATATCCTAGTCAAATTACACAAACTGATTTAACTTAAGTAAGCAAATTATCTGTATGTGATGTGAATGTTTTGACGATTTTAATGTATTATTACATATAATAATCACATATAATAAAATCGTAGGAAAGTCAATGTATGTCCGGGGTAAACTCAAAAAGTACTGCATGGATTTACTTCAAAATTTGCATGAATATTACTAACAGGTCGGGTCAATATATAGGCTACATATTATCACGCTATCACCTACGGGGGAGGAACTGTGCGGTGTAAACGAAGTCCGCGCGAACGAAGTCGCGGGCAACAGCTAGTAGATAATATATAAATAGTGAAGAGTATTTAATAAGCATCCAAACCAAGAATACAAACATTTATGTTCATCATAAATCACTTGTCTCTATAGGGATCGAACCCGAATCCATCGATTGCGGAGCAAAAGTCGCTAACCACTCGACTGATTGACTTGAATTTAGACGCAAAAACCCTTCAATAAAAATTGTCATAATCTTAAGTGCATTTCGCCTTTGTCAAATGAATATCAGACCTGCTATGTGCACTATATTGAGATTTCTACATTTTTACTATCACGAATATTTTTACATACCAAATTTTCGTATAAAAATACTGCAATGTGATTCTAAGCGTTCAGTGTATAATACTGTGATTGAACTGTGATTGCCAAAAAAAAAATTATGCTGCGCATCAGCAGTAATATTGTCAAGTAAAATCTGCTGTGTCACAAAGCTATACTTTTTGCACATACTAGATTTGACCACGACGATTTGCCTAATGTAAACGCTCTAAGATCCGCTTGCTTCAGTTTAATACCACCACACTATTCACCAATACATCACCACAATAATTAAACCATTTAAATACTTTGATATGCGGAACTAAGTGCGTAAAAAAGAATGAAACTTAATATTTTAAACATCCAGCAAGCAAACAAGCGGACACGAATGGCTCTTGTGATGGAACGGGATAACCATCGTATATAGACACAATATTAATGATGTTATGCCATTATATCCATCTAAAAATGGATGTTGCATGTTAAAGTCAGCTTACCAGGTAAACACCACTCCTAATTTCCATTGCTTCATTTTACCGTTCTAATAACGATTATTGCCTTTTCTAATGATAAACGTGATCTTCTGATTTACATGCTCATCTTTGGCGCGAAGGTAGTGACACAAACCCGCTAGACTCCAAGCTACTACTGAGATTTGGGATTTTCGAGAAATCCTTCGAAAAACCCTTAAAACTGTTCGACGCGTGGAACGAACACGGGACCTCAAAATCTGAACCGGGGGCAGTCTTAATCCCACCTTAAATTATATCTGATGGTATATTTTCTCTAGTCCCGAAGATGTAGATTAATTTATTACGCGACACGTTGCAAATAAAGCAATGTACCTGTTATACCGCATTCATATAATTGTATTTGGTTAATTAGATGTATATTTATGTATAATGTAAATTTTATGAACGTAGTAGAGCTCAAAGAACGCGATATCGAAACCGTGTTAATTAGGAATAACCTTGAAATTTAAGTTTTGCGAGGCGTCGAGGAAACGTTTTGATGAATGAAATAATACAATTAACATTTTAACATAAAGAATTTATCTCAAAAATCTCAAAATGATTGAAATATTAGTTTCGCTGGCATTAATCTGTCAAATACGTCGGGGTATCATCGAAGCGATCATTCGTGGTGGGTTGTCGCGTAGCGACGAACCATACTTCGTCGACAATATACTATTTCGTTTTGTGTTGAGTGGGCGACAGACATCGCAACAACGCGAGCATATGCGATATGGCGAAAGTGTAGCCGTTACATTAGAGAGGTAACACACTGCTTCCGACCCGAATTCTAGAAAATGCATATCTTGGAACGAAATTACACAATGTACAATTTTCAATGCAAATCTGTGATAATAAATTTATAATATACTAACTGTTGCCTGCGACTTCGTCCGCGCGGACTTCGTTTATTCCGCACTGCTCCTCCCCTGTAGGTGATAGCGTGATAATATGTAGCCCATATGTTGACCCGACCTGTTAGTAATACTCATGCAAAATTTATTATAATTATAAATTAAAATACATGCAGTACTTTTTGAGTTTACCCCGGACATACATACGGACAAACAGTCAAAAATTATAAAAACTATATTTTTGGCTTCGATATCGATTGTAGATCACGTCCCAAGTATTCTTTTAAAAAAATATTCAATGTACAGTTTCGACTTTCTTACGATTTTATTATATGAATAGATTATGGCGCGTTAGATCGGTCAAGCCGTTCAAAAGGTATGAGATGTTTACATACATGCATAGGTATACATAGTAGGTACATATAGACATTTCTCTAGTCATCGTGAAAATATTCCTAGGACCTCAAAACGTGATCTGGTGAAAACTCGATTTTCGACAACCGGCGCAAAATCAGTAAATTCCTTAACTCTACCAGAGATTAGAATATACTTGTCTCGTCGTGTATATATATATATATATATATATATATATATATATATATATATATATATATATATATATATATATATATATATATATGATGGGCCGAATGTGGTTTGAACCGAATTCGAACTTCGGCTTTCGAAATTCGGTTTAATTTTGGGGAGCGTTCTTAAAAGCTACACGTCGTGACTTTAAGAATTTGCTTAAAATTTAATTATTTTATACTAGCTATTTACCTATTTTACTATTTACTACTAGCTATTATATTGTCCGCGGCTTCACTCTCGTAAAGTAAGAGAAAAAGTAACCTATGTCACTCTCCATCCCTTCAACTATCTCCACTTAAAAAATCACGTCAATTCGTCGCTCCGTTTTGCCGTGAAAGACTGACAAACAAACAGATACACTTTCCCATTTATAATTTTAGTATGGACTAGCTGTTGCCCGCGACTTCGTCCCCGCGGACTTTGTTTACTCCGCTCTTACTAGTCGTAGCAAGATGTTATATAGCCTATAACCTTCCTCGATAAACAGGCTATCCAACGCAAAAAGAATTAATCAAATCGGTTCAGCAGTTTTCGAGATTACCGCGTACAACCAAACAAACAAACAAACTCTACAACTTTATAATATTAGTATAGATATATAGGATATCGTTAATGGGTTTCGCAACGCACGTGAATTAATGACGTAACTACAAAATTTTGATACATTGAGTTACATTGTTCCAATTTAGGCATGGATTTTTATTTTTAACTTTCTGCTATGTAGGTATAGATAAGAAAGTTACTGATTTTGCCCCAATTTTTGAAAATCGAATTTTCACCAGATCTCCACGTTTTGAGGTCCTAGAAATCTTTTCCGACTATTTTCACAATGAGGTCAGCATGTCTGTATGTATATATGCGTATCTATAAACATCTCATAACTTTGTACATAAATAACATACATAAATAAATAACTTTGTATAATCTAAGTACATAAATGTATAGATTAGGTACAGAATCTAATCAGCTCTATTCCTACAAAGACTGCGTTCAGTGCATTAATTGCATCGAAATCGGTTTTTCCGCTCAAGAGCTATCGTTGACGAAAAACTTTAGAAAAGGGTTTTTTGACATAACTTAGTAAGACGAAGAAAACTAGTTATTTTGCAATTTTCCGCGAACTTTAAGTGTACCTTTGTGATGTTACTGAAAAGGAAAGCGGTGTAAGAAATGGAACAAACTTCCGTAGGTCTGAAAATAATGAAGACCCCAGCGGCACAGTTATCCACCCTCGTCCACCACACTTTATACCACGACAGCACCAAACACAAAAGCACACAATTGACGCACTCAACGCACGTTTCACTTCGCAACCGAAGCATCTTCAGGAGACACGAGCACTGCTACACTCAACAAGAGCCGCGGTAGTACGTACTACCGCGGCTCTCGGTAGTACGTACTACCGCGGCTTTTTTTCGACATTTTTTAACCTACCGATTTTGGAGCTAATAAAACCATTTAAAGGTAAAAATTACGTTGAATGCAATTAAAAAGATCTAAATCATTATGTTTTTAAATATATGCATCTTCATCTATGTCAAACTTTAGATTTTTAACTTCCCGCTACGTATGGAATATTTTCTGACTAGTTTCGTGACGTCAGTATGTCTGTATGTATGTGTGTGTGTATGAGAGAGAGTGTATGGTTGTATGTATGTGTGTATGAAAACATTTCAAAACTTTTGAACGGCTTGACCGATCGAAACGCGGTTAATGGCATTTAATTAGATTCTGCTCAACTTAGACTTCCAAAAATTTTATTCAATTTGGACTAGAATATTTTGAGAAATTTTGAAAAATCGCAAAAAATTGCCGGAACATATTTTTTTAATTAATTAATTGAAATTAATGTATCGATTGAGTATAAAATTTTATCAGCTCTTTTTTTTAAAAAACTGCGTCGAATTCATAAATTGTATCATGATCGGTTAATCCGCTCGGAAGTTATCATTGACGAAAAAATTTGGAAGTGTTTTTAGACATAAATTCGATTTTTTTTCAAATACAGTTTCAAAAATCAAAATTAAATCAAGTTTTCAAAAGTTACGGCTTTTGAAATATTAATATTTTGTTGTTTACAGCAAACTTAGCATTTTTAAAATGACTTTCAGACTAATATACCGATTGACTTAAAAGTCTAATCAGCTTTTCTTTCTATAAATTGCGTCAATTTTTTGATATTGCTTCGACATTTCTGAGACTAGATTACGTAGCTATAAAAAATTTTAGAGGTCAAAAATTGCATTGAATGCCATTCGAAAGACCAAAATCAATCATCGTTTCTAAAATATATAGCATTTCAAAAATTTTGAAATTACTGTCATTTACAACGACTTCTATGTACTAACGAATATTTGTAACAAATTTAAGATTTTTGAACTCTGAAAAAATCTGTGATATGCTAAGATATAGATAAAAATCTAGCGGGAAGTTTCAGGGATGACCTGCCGGGTCAACCGTTTTACATATTTTTTGAACTCTTCGAACTCAAAAATCTATGCTGAAGTTTTTTCATTTTCGTTTTAATGTTTTTTTATTTACCGGGATGTTTCAGGGATGGCCTGCTGGGTCAACCGTTTTACGGATTATTTACGAAAGTATAGTTATAGCCTATGTTACTCGGGGATGATTTCATATCTTTCTAATGGTGAAAGATTTTTTCAAATCGGTGTAGTAGTTTTTGAGTTTAGATGATTCAATATATAAAAATATAGAATACAAATCTTTCCTCTTTATAACATTAGCGTAGATTTCAAGCAAAATAGTGCAAGAAGATACTTTTTTCTAGTGCCGAATGTTCGGCATTTAAACCGAATTTCGGCCGAATGTCGAAGTTCGGTTCAAGCTGCCGAAATTCGGTTAAACCGAATGTAAAACGAATTTCGGCCCATCCCTTATATATATATATATATATATATATATATATATATATATATATATATATATATATATATATATATATATATATATATATATATATATATATATATATATATATATATATATATATATACATACTACACTGTTTAGGCACCGAAATATTTTTTTTTATGTTATACCCTCCAAACCGGAACACGACAGCGACAAGCACTGACGCTATTGCGGCAGGAATAGGTAAGGCGGTGGTATCAGACCCGGGCGAGACAATGCAGAACACTACCATCTAGTAGCCACGATGGTAGTGACTCAATAGCCAATCGGTCGCCTTTTACGACCGGCCTGGCAGAACGGCAGTTGGCCTATTCTACAAAGGAGGCCGGGACCAACACGGCGAGAATATCTCATCTCATCATAATAGATCATCATACTCAAATATTATCAAATAAGAATTCTCTTTTTGAAGAATAGTTAACTGTTTTACTGTTAGGCATCTCGTAAAAAGAAAGATATGGCCAATACTTGATATTAAAGTCGTGACTACCTACTAAGTAGTAGCGTTCTGAACGGCTGAACGTAGTCTGGTCCCACCGTCTTACCAATTCCTGTCGCAGTAGTGTGATGTGGGTACTTGTCGGTAACATATCCGGTAAACTTATGCATGCGGCATCTTTAGGCGATCACATAAGTAATTATTTTATGTTATTTGTGTACTGTAAAAGATATGATAGAAAAAATGCATTCATGAAAATTATAGACATGATTTATAAAAGAAAAAAATTATATATTTTTACACTAATATTCATCTTCGTCACTTTCTGAAGAATTGTTATCGAACATTAATTAGGCTTCGCTGGTAAAAGCAGAGCAATTGTTTCTGGAAAGAAGTTGATTTTTCTTTGTTTTACGTTTCTTATGCTGCTAATAATAAGATCTGATGTCAAATGTAGTCGAATAAAATGTTTGTTGCATTCTTCCCTGCTGATTTTTCACTCGAAGCCTTGGCGATATAATCTGAAATGTTTATTTCGCGCTTCTGCGGCCAAGCTGCCTAATGGGCAATATAATGCACATTGTACACATCAATATTTTATGCCTTGTTTGTCATTTTGGACGGCATAGGGGTACAAATCCTAAAAACGTCGTAAGAGGCGATATGGCTATTTGAGTCACTACCATCGTGGCTACTAGGTGGTAGAGTCTGGTACCAACGCCTTACCTATTCCTGCCGCAATAGCGTCAGTGCTTGTCCCTGTCGTGATCCGGTTTGGAGGGTAAGGTAGCCGGTAAACATATGCATGTGGCATTAGACTTTGCCACAAGGTAGCAACGCACCATTAACACCTTTGATGTTTATAGGCGATGGTTGTCTCCATCAGCACCTCAATTTACATAACAAAAGGTCAATCGAATCGAAGCGCAGAAGGCTCCTGCAAACAATACAACCACAGATACAACGTCGCGTCTTGGTAGGACTTGGCATGATGTGTAAGGGCCCTACACGCTCCTGCTCAGTTGACGTTTTGTTAGGTGAATCGGGCCCAGAGAAACAAGTTAAACGATCGAATTACGATTGAACGAGGCTATTTTCAAAGTTTCCCTAACCTAAAATGCTTATAAATATGTTTTTTTTTAAATTATAATAAATGGTGTTATTGTTCTGCCCGCTTACTTAATAAAATGACTTTGTTTTAATTCAGATAATTTTAACCAAATATAATAAAAAGAATATTATTGTTATTATCATTACTCGAATTTTATTTTCACTACATATTAAACTACTGCTACTGTAGGTCCTGTCCTGTTTTTACTTTCCGAAATCCTAGTCTTTAAAATTTGTATAAGCAACCATGTTTATATGAAGAAAAAATCTGTAAACGGTTGACGCTGCAGGCCATCCCTGAAACTTCCCGCTAAATTAAGGTATTAAAGCTTAAAAGAGTAAAAACTATAAACATAGATTTTTTTAGTTCAAACATTAATTTTGTTAAAAATGATCAAATGATTTTTGGAAAGCTGTATATTTTGGAAACTACTTCAACTCAATTTTTGAAATCTAAAATATTGCTGTAGCTAAATAATCGATAGGTGGAAAAATTTCGAAGCAATGTAAAAAAACATATTTTTTCAAAAAATTTCATCATTGATAAATTTCAAACAAATTGATCTATTTTGATACAATTAACGGTATTTGACGCAGTATTTAAAGGAGAAAAGCTGATAAGATTTTTAAGTCGATCGGTGTATTAGTGTATTATTTTTTTAGTACTAAAATATCGTAGAATGCCAAAAAATATTGGTTGAAAATTTTCGAAGTTATGTCGAAAAAACACTTTTCAAAATTTTTCGTCAACAATTACTCCCAAACGGATAAACCGATTTTGATGAAATTTATGCATTAGATGTAATTGTTTGAGAAATAGAACTGATTAGTTTTTGTACTCAATCGGTACATAAATCTGGAAGTTATGTTAAAAAAATACTGTTTCGCCAAATTTTTTTTGGGGTTTTTTCAAAATTTCTTAAAATCTCCTTGGCCGACTTTCAGGAAGTCTAAGTTGAGCGGAATCCAATCGAATGTCATTAACCGCGTTTCGATTGATCCAGCCGTTCAAAAGTTATGAGATGTTTACACACACACACACACACACACACACACACACACACACACACACACACACACACACACACACATACATACACACATACATACAGACATACTGACGTCATCGTGAAAATAGTCGGATAAGATTTCTAGGATTTCAAAACGTGGACATCTGCTGAAAACTCGATTTTCGAAAATCGAGGCAAAATTAGTAACTTCATACGCAGCGGAAAGTTATAAAATAAGGAAATGTCAATTATAAATTACGATACATTGTGGGGCTAAGTTTAATAAAAGACGTTCAGTTGAACAGGTCAATCTGAAGTCTAGGTTTCTACAACATACTTCATTTAGTTGAGGCTATGTCGCGATACCTTGTAAATTAAATCGGACATAAGAGAGAATCGAGTGTATCATCATAAGGCTTAGATTAGACTACGAAATTATACTGTGCGTTCAAACTGAGAATAGGATCGTGCGTCTTATCAACTTCATACTAGGGTTGTAACGGAATTTCGCCTCTGCCTCCGTTACTGTGGAAATTCCGCAAAGAATCGGACCTCTGCCTCCGCCAAATTTATGCGGAGTTTTAACGGAGGTTTATTTACCCTAATATACAAAGAGCGACGCTGGGAGACGCGGCCCTACGGCTGTGTATTTGCGAGTGAAATGGCCAATATATTGCTTGTGCCGCGGGAACACGGCCGGCGGACGATGGTTGGAGGCGTGAATGAATGTCAGAAATCAACTAAACTTGTCGAATCGTTCGGTACCGCGTAGTTCTTTTATGTTTAAGCCGTGATCGTTTTAAGTGATTTAGTGCATGATTAATATGATGTACCCATTTGAAATAAATGTTTTTGACTTAAATAAACCATAAATTTCTATTTTTTCTACTTCAAATTTCACCTCCGCCTTCGTTAAACCTTCGCATCCGCGGAGGCGAACCTCTACTCCTCATCAGGCATCCTCTAACAATGCCTCTGTTACAACCCTACTCCATACAAGTGTGAAATTAGTAATGTCAGCAAAAAAATATTTGTTCAAAAAATTTTGCTGATTTATTGTAGAACAACGTTTTAATAATATTATTTTCATCGATAAAAAAATTAGTAAAAAAACATCAATCTATATCATTATCATTATCTTCTATATAATAAAACTAAGTTGATAAAATGTACGTGCCGAAAAAACTTAAAAAGGAGTCCCGGCACGATAAAGGGACTTATATAGTGTGATAGCCCTTTATCCCCCCTCGAACAAGAAAGTTCCCATTTTAATCTAAAGGGCGTATTTTTAAAGATATTAGGGCTTTTCTAACCCTCAACTTGGAAATTAAGTTTAGTGGCGCCATCTGTTGTCGAGTATTTGAACTTCATTCAGAACAACGATTATTTGGGTTGCATTTCGAAGGGCGCTGGGAGCAATAATTGCAGCGTGTGTAGTAATGGTGCAAAATTTAAAATTCCAAATTCAATAAGGTCTTAAATTACATTTGTTATATTTCAATTACCGCGTAATCTCATATCAACTCCCGAGCGAAACGGGATATCATAGCTAGTATATAATAAAACTAAGTTGATAAAATGTGCGTGCCGATAAAACTTAAAAAGGAGTCCCGGCACGATAAAGGTACTTATATAGTGTGATAGCCCTTTATCCCCCTTCGAACAAGAAAGTTCCCGTTTTGACTTAAAGGGCGTGTTTTTAAAGATATAAGGGCTTTTCCGACCCTTCAACTAGGAAAATAAGTGTAGTGGCGCCATCTGTTGTCGAGTAGTCGCCATTACTACACAATGTGTAGTAATGGCGCAAAAAAATTTCAATTTTAATAAAGTCTTAAATTACATTTGTTATATTTCAACTACCACGTAATTTCAAATCAACTCCCGAGCGAAGTCGGGCATAATAGCTAGTATTATATAAAATAGTCGTGTTATTTACACTACTTATAAGTCAAAAACTACGAGGCCAATTTTGTTGCAATTTTTGTGGGTTTTGGTTGTCTTTGACCAGAATAGGCTAAAAAGTATTAAAATATTTATCAATAAAAAACACTAAAATATATCAGTCTAGCCGTTCATCTTTATAATATATGTATATATAAAAGTCGTGTTAGTTATTTTAAACCTTATTTTAATATAATATGGTAACATGATCTTACGGGAATCTAAATAAAAAATATACCAATTAGAATCAAAATAAATTTTTTAAGTACAATTTTTGTTAGGTTTTTTTATCACTTATGAAGTTTTTGCAAAATGTGGAGCAATATTATGTCATCCTGACAGTCCTATTCTCAGTTGGAACGCATAGTACATTGTTACACACTGTGTACACCAAGTGTACGGTGTAAGCGGTCATCGTCTTTAACTTAGCTTGAAATACAACATATTCCTCAACGGCCTTTACAGCTCACTTTACTTTTTCCGCCGCCATTTTTTAACCTCCCGCTACATATGTAGATAAGTAAGTTACTGTTTTTGCCCCGATCGAAAAATCGAGTTTTCACCAGATCTCTAGTTTTTAGGTCCTAGGAACCTTTTCCGACTATTATCACGATGACGTGTGTATGTGTGTGTATGCGTGTGCGTGTGTGTGAGTGTGTGCGTGTGTGCGTGCGTGTGTGTGTGTGTGTGTGTGTGTGTGTTAGGGCTTTATCTATGATGGAAATATTTAAAGAAAATGTTTTCTGACATTGCTTCGAAATTTTTCAAAGCAACCTATCTATTATTTAGCTAAAACAATATTTTAGATCTGAAAACTTTCAACTCAAGAATGCCATTCGAAAGATCAAAATCGATATCGTTTCCAGAATACACAGCTTTTCAAAAGTCAATAATATACCGATACTTTTGATAGTTTATTTTTTTAATCATGAATATTATCGATGCTATCGATTGTATTGCTGTTTATTGATAGTATTGTACATATTGAGGTTACGAAACCCTAGGATAATGGACTATCAAGCGGCAACACTATAAATCAAAGGTTTCGAGAATCGACACTCATTCAAAAAATTTGACTTGATATAGTACGTATTTCTCATACTTCTTGTGAAATTCAAAGTCTATACTATACCCCGATTTCTATTTAAGTCATGTACTACATATTCTCTGCCAAATAGTAAGTGTTGAAGTACAAAACTACTCTCCTCCAAGCAATATCGATATGAAGTTGAAAAAGTCGTCTTGCTCTAGGACTACATGGGGCACACAAAAAGTTTTGCACGTCTAGCTAATCGGAACTATTTGAATTTCGAATGTTATATTTTTAAAACGTTGCAACCTTCTTAGTAATAAAAAAAAACAATTGGCGGGAAATGATTTGTCAATTGTTTTTTTATCACACATCAAAGTTCTACGTAGGCAACGAAAATGCAATTAGGTCGAAAAGATTTTAGAACGATGATTTTTTATGATTTTAATAGTTCTCTATCTCCGCAAGACTGTTCCGCTCGTCTTCAAAATTCTTTTGGGAGAGAAGCACCTTTTTTGAGCACCGTGGGGCAATGGTTTGCTGAATTTGAGAGAGGTCGAGTTTCTTTACATGACGAATTTCGTGAAGTGAACGAAAATGATGTGGCTACTGTTATGCAGTTAATTGAAGAAAAACCCCGGATTACCAGAAGCGGGCTCGCGTGGAATGGTGCTCACAGATGCTACTGAAGTACGCCCACGGACATTCTAATGCTGTTTATGATATTGTCACAGGAGACGAAACGTGGATTTATTGTTTTAAACCTGAAAAAAAAAAAACAGAAATCTTGTGAATGGGTTTTTCAAAATGAGAACAGGCCAACAACAGTGAGACAGACGAGAAACGTTGGTAAACAAATGAGCGCTTTTTTTCTCAGCTACGGGTCCCATCTGTACAATCCATTTAAAGATCAAAAGAGTGTTAATGCCGAGTGGTATTCTACCATTTGTTTACCCAGGGTGTTAGAAAAAGTTCGCGAAAGACGACCCAAAATCCGCATTCTCCTACTCCATGATAACGCTTCTTCACACACGGCCAACAAAACAAATCATTTTTAACTTCCGAAAAAGTACATCTAGGCACTCATCCTGCGCATAACCCCGACCTAGCACCCTGTGATTTCTGTATTTTCCCCAAAATCGAAGATTTGACGAGAGGTTTTACTTTTACCAACTCCGAACAGGCAGTGATAGCGTTCAATCAGCACGTAGAAAATATGCCTTCAGATCTGTGGTCCTCTGTTTTAAAAAATGGTTCGATCGCATGAAAAAATGTTTAAAATGTGAAGGAAATTATTTTGAAAAGCAATAAACATAATATTTTGGTTATAACATGTTTTTATAAGTTACGCAAAACTTATAGTGTGACCTACGTATACTGGTCGCGGCGGAGGACGCAAGGTCCCGTGTCCTGATAATTCGCCCGCGCGAATTTTCGCCTCACCCGCCGCGCCGCTGCCGCCACCGCCGGTTCGCGTGGTCGGGCGGTTACCTTCATTTCTTTCTACACGTCCGAACATTGCTTGCCCAGTTTTCATAGGACGAATAGCGTGTGATAAGTCGCGCGCAACAAATGAGAGGTTTGACCAATTAAAAGAACTTATATCTCGTTTATTCGACGCGACAAGCAAAGAAACTTTTGTCTTGGCATTAAACGATACATGTGTTCTTATTGGTCAAACTTTTTCTATTGCGTGACATATGTATATCTCACGATGCTTAGCCTAAGCGGGCAGAACAGTTAATTTTTTTAAAAGACCTTATTTCCAAGAAACTTCAAGGGCGCGTATTCGATTTGTAACAAAAACTTCATGTTTTTTTTAATTTATAAGATAGCAAACAAGCAGATGGGTCTCCTGATGGAAAGAGTCAACCATCGCCTATAGACACCAAAGATGTTAATGGTGCGTTGCTATCTTGTGGCGAGGTCTAATGCCACATGCATAAGTTTACCGGCTAACTTATCCTCCAAACCGGAACACGGCAGCGACAAGCACTGACGCTATTGCGGCAGGAATAGGTAAGGCGGTGGTACCAGACCCGGGCGAGACAATGCAGAACTCTACCACGTAGTAGCCACGATGGTAGTGACTCGATAGCAAATCGGTCGCCTTTTACGACCTGCCTGGCAGAACGGCAGTTGACAACCTATTCTTCAAAGGAGGCCGGGACCAACACGGCGTAAAGTTGTGAGGTAAAGGAGAGGAGGAAGTTGCGACCTCCGTCTAAAGAAGTTGTTAATATTCCTAAAACATTCTCGTGTTAAGAGCGTGTATTCGATTTTCGATATTCGTAATAACGTGTGCAAATTATTTGAAGGATATTACAGTTTTTGCAAAATTTATGGCCAATTGCACTAACACTGTCTTAGCTAAGGACAATCCTAAATAGTACGCTGTCACATTCTTTTCATTTAAGACAAGAAGTGACAGCATACTATTTAGGATTGTCCTAATCTAAGACAATGTCAGTGTAATTGGCCATAAGTCTTGATTATTCGATTTACCGCAGGTTTAAAATTTGATCGACAAACGGTTATGCGCAAGGGTTTATAGTGTTTTTAAAATAATTCTTCTAAATAATGAGTACATATAACGAACTGAAAAAATCAGTATATAATTCACATATAATAAATATTTTAGGTTTCTATTGAAATCCTTACTGGTGAAAAAAAAAGTTAAAGTAAACTGATTTTGTAATTTTTTAATATCCTACAGCAATATCTTCGTCATCTTGGCTCTGTGTTGCACTTTAGGACCATTGTATCCTGTTGAAAAAAATGCATAAAATAAAATATGGCACATTACAATGGTCGTGTTCACTAAAAGATAGCTCTAGCTTTTATTTTCGTTAAACACTTCAGGGATTGTCTTCGTTTTAAAACCGTTATCAAAAATTATATTCTTGCTCTGTAGTGTACAAAATCAAGACTTGAATCTTGCAAAAAATGTAATATCCTTCGAATAATCTGCTCACATTATTACGATAATGTTCTTGGAAAACTTGAAAACATTAAATTTTCGTTGCAAATCGAATACACGCTCTTAACGCGAGAATATTTTAGGAATATTAACAACTTCTTTAGACGGAGGTCGCAACTTCCCCCTCGTATTACTGATGTTCGTCAGCGGTGCGATTTTTCATCAGGTTGCTATTTTGCTTCCATGTCAGTTTTTATAACAATTCAGATATCATTCATTACGGTATTTTGTTGTGTTTCATTGAAATCGGCGAAGCATAATGCCCATATAAATATAAATCTCGCTTTTATTGGCTTATCTATCAACTTGAAGTTGTTACATGAGCTTATCAGATCGAACATGTTAAATTAATGAGCAGTTGTGATAATTTCGGGTCTTCAAGAAAAACAAAAATTACTTTAGAAGCCACACGAAATATGATATTTTTTTATCTTGTCATCCCAGTGATATGAAAAGACCTTGTTTATAAAAGTTTAGCTCAAATCGTCACGTCATATGTATTTCAGATTTTTTATGTTCAATAATAATCACTGTTGGAGCCAAATGTTATAAATTTTAATCATAAAGATGTCCTGTGTTGAATTTGAAATCAACACCTTTTTGAAGAGTTCTAGCTGAAATTGACTTTTTTTCATGGGCGAGCCACTCGACGACAAGAAGCCTATTTACGTGAGGTTGTGAATAAAAACTTGATATCCTGACTCCACCAGTCTAATCGATCTTATTCAGTTGTGTTCGCTAATCTTATTACTCAAATATAAAATTTGATAGATAGAAAATACAGAAAACTCAAAGATAGAAAATATAAAAATCACTGAAAAAATCTTTAGACGCCGACATCGCATTGGCAGCTCTTTGTGTTGTATCCATGGACAGTGGTGACTGCTTTTCTTCAGGTGGCTCGTTCGCTCGTGTGCCTGCAAATTCAATAAAATACATTTAATTCTACAGTAATTACGAGTTATTATCCGAAGCTTGGTTTACTTTTTCTTTCGGCTATCACACAGAATTCGTTATCTTGTTTTTTGAATTTATACCTGTATAAGAAGAGCTCGCTTCATAGGCGCATTGTAGAAGAAGACATAATAATATGCTTGCAGACGATCGCGATGTATCAACTATGTGCAAAGACAACCTGTTCAAGGCTCCTGGATACATACGAGATTAGGGTCTTCTTAGGGTTTCGTACCTAAAAGGTAAACGCGCGACCCTATTACTAAGCCTCCGCTGCCTGTCTGTGTGTCTGTCTGTCACCACGCTGTATCTCATAAAACCATGATAGCTAGAAAGCTGAAATTTTCATAAATTATGGATTTCCCTTGCCGCTATTACAACCAATACTAAAAATTAAAAAAAATATATATTAGGGAGTCCCCATACAATAAACGTGTTTTTTTTTCGTATTGTTTGCTCAATATTAATAACGGTAATGGGTAGACGCTTAAAATTTTCACAGAATATTTAGTTCTATATTACCTTTCAAAATAAATAAATAAAAAAAGAGGGGCTCCCATACAACAAACGTAATTTTAAGCAAGGATTTTAGTCGATCTTAAGGTAGAAACTTGAATATGGATGGTACGGAACCCTTCGTACGCTAGTCCGACTCGCACTTGGCCAGTTTTTTAAAAGCTGAAAACTAAGCTAAATCGAACAAATCGAGTAACAGCTTTGTAGTCATACGGCTATGTCTTTTGAAGATGTTTACCGTGGCAGGAAAACATATTTGACACTTGCATAACATACCTTTTTTATTTATATATATATATATATATATATATATATATATATATATATATATATATATATATATATATATAGAAGAGGGGGGCAAACGAGCAGGAGGTGCACCTGATGGTAAGTGATCACTGCCGCCCATGGACATCCACAATACCAGAGGTCTTGCAGTTGCGTTGCCGGCCTTTTAAGAATGAGTAAGCTCTTTTCTTGAAGGCCCCCAAGTCGTATCCGTTTGGAAACACCCCTGCCGGTAATTGGTTCCACAACGAAGTAGTGCGAAGCAAAAAGTGTCGAGAGAAACGCACAGTTGTGGATTTCCAGACATCGAGATGGTGAGGATGGAATTTAAAATTTTGACGCGATGTCCGATGATGGAATTCGGCGGCAGGAATTAATCCAAATAACTCGTCGGAACACTCCCCATGAAAGATACGATAGAAGACACAGAGTGAACCAACATCTCTGCGCAATGCCAAAGAATCGAGCCGTTTCGAAATAACCAGGTCGTCAACGATTCGAACCGCTCTACGCTGAATGCGATCAAGAGGAAGGAGCTGGTACTGAGGAGCTCCGGCCCAGAGATGAGAACAGTACTCCATGTGGGGCCGAATTTGAGCCTTATAAAGTTGAAGGCGATGGGCCGGCAAGAAGTACCGTCTCGCTCTGCTGAGCACACCGAGCTTTTTGGAGGCTAGTTTAGCCTTACCTTCCAAATGACCGCGAAACTGAACTGTCGACTCCCAGAATCCCGATACTAGCTGAGGCTGTCAGGAGAGTATCCCCAAATCGAGGTGACACGACAAAGGGTGTCTTTTTAGCGGAAAACACGCAAAGCTGTGTCTTGTTGGGGTTAAAAGTGACCAGGTTTTGACGACCACATTCCGAGACATCGGTTAGTCGATTCTCAACTTCGGACACAAGCTTGTTTCGGCTTTCTTCGACATGTTCCCGAGAAATACCGCTTCGGCCGGAGTATGTAGCATCACCAGTACTTACTCCCTCTCCCCCCCCCCCCCCCCCTCCACCATTAAACCGCATGTTCCCTTATGCTCTTTAAGACAGAACTGTAAATATGGGAACCCATATAACTTAGGTATATGTTATACTTTTCTTAAATACATCAAAATGGCACAACATGTATGTAGCTTATCATTGTTATCGTAATACCAAATTGTTATCATTGATATGTGTAATTGGCAAGTTGTGATCATATTGAAACTACTTTAATGAACTTTCTTCGATATTCTTAAAAGTTCTGATCGACATAGAAATGAACTGATTTTCAAAAAACACTTAAATGGTCCACTGATAAGTTTCTATATTTTAACAAAACTACATTTTCCTCCCTTCATATCAGAAGTCTCTTATACGAAAATCCTACTAACAGTGACAACATCCTTCTCGTGCTTACTCACAAAACATAAGCACATGCTTTCTCTTATTATTTTATGAATTATAAGCTGAATGAATTTTCCAATAACTCCGTGTTTATAAGGACTACCTACTTTCGAAGAATATAAAATTTGTCATTCTGCCAGGCAGTTCGTAAAAGGCAAAAGTTTGACCAATTATGCCACTAACACCTTGACTTCTAGTTCTGCAACGGGATCGGGTTTAGTTCCGCCGAGAGGTGACCGCTGGTTTATACAAGTCACTACTATCGTGACTACAAGGTGGTAGATTTCCGCAACGTCTCGCCCGGATATACGGTACCACCGCTTTACCTATTCCTGCTGCAATAACGTCAAAACTTGTCATCGTCATGTTTGGGTTTGGATGGTAAGGTAGCCGGTACACTTATGCATATTGTATTGCTACCCTGCCACACAGATAACAACACACCATTAACATCTTAGGTGTCTATAGGTTTATTGGGTAATGGTTTCTCTTTCCATCAGGAGAGCCATCTGCTTGTTTGCTATCTTATGATGTCAAAAAACAAATGGAATTCCATTACCATATTCCACTGTTCTATTTTTACTTTATGTATATTGCTTATTGTAATACACTGGTATGGTTATGCTTGTACTATTACACGTCTCTTTGGAAGGATGAAATGAACTAAAGAACGATGAATCTGGGAACTAGTTCACGTAGTTCATCTATGGGAGCGCTCTTTCCAACTAGTTCATTCGCGAACTACAAAAAACTAGTTTGTCGCTTGTCTAGACCCGCTGTTCTCACACTGATTTGTTGCTACAATGTATAATGATATGACGCAAGTTTAATAAGCAATAACATAGTAATGTATTTAATTACTTTAATTAATCATAAAATGTTATTGGCGCAGGAGATGCAAAATCGGCAACAGCTAATGGGAAAGCTGATGACGCGGGAGGAGAGGACGCGAAGGACGAGAAGGACTTAAATACTGACGTTAAAAAGGTATGTTGGATTATTTCAGTCTAAATCTCGTTCATCCATTGTAGTAATTACTAAATAATTATTAACATAGTAAAACTGCAGCAGCCGACTTCCCATTTCCTGTATCTCTAGAACTCTGTGTGTATAGAACCACACAAGGAGTATGGTCCCTTGGATCCAAAACAAAAAAAAGGCATGGTCCTATGGATCCAAAACAAAAAAAAGGCAGTTCATATATACTTTTTATTGTGTTACAATAAAGCATTAACTAAATAACCAAGTTCTGAGGTAACATAAAAAAGATACAACCGAATTGATTATCTCCTCCTTTTGGGAAGTCAGTTGGAAAATGGAATGTTACTGGTAATCAGTGATGGGACTCAACCCGTGTTTCACTCGAGTCACTTGAGTAGCTTTACTCGAGTAAAATATTTTGTAATTCGGATTACGAGTGACTCCAGTCAACTGAAATGACTTGGACCACTCGAGTGGCATATACCGATTCGAGTGAGAAATTCAAGCTACGACAGTTTTTTACAGGCTTAGCCGATGTATCTTCCATTTGTAATTCAGTAAAAATCTGTGCAGGATGATGACTAATATAGTAAAATATTTCATTTCATTATTTTTATAATACCTGGCTGTGTTGTCAAAGTAATACAAGAGCCTTAAAAGAATTTATGTTAAAAATAGGTACCTACTATAGAATAAGTATTTTTAAATTTTGATGGTCCCTACTTGTCAAAAATGTAATTTTTTATTACATAAATTACTTTAAATTGTCCAAACGCTCATATCTACATGTATATTTTTTTTTTTCATTTTATGTATTTCACTACTTATACAAATCGAATAAGAAAACAAGTGTAATAATTACAAATGATGGGTGTCATAGATGCGTATATATCTATATGTATCGTTCAGTAAGGTGTTTTAAAATATGCATATGTTATGCGTAACAGTTTCATTCACTCGAGTGGCACTCTGCCTCGTTTTTGATTGGCAAGTGGCTCGATCGAAAAGAAGACACTCGAGTCTCATCACTACTGCTAATGATTATTTAAGTAAAACATTCCTGGTGATGTTTTTATTAGGGAATTCAGTTTGGTGTACTAAGTGTCATAAAGACTAAAGATTATATATGGTTTAGTATTAAAACACTCCTACTAAAGTGAGTTGAGTTTATTTAAAACACACACATCTACACGCCAGATCCCTTATGGGATAGGCAGAGAGAACTGAGTGTCATACATGACGATGTCTCGCTTCCTCCACATTCATCACTCTATACACACACACATTTTTAAAAATATATCATCTTTGATAGGAGGAGAATGGAGAAACACATGACGAAAATGACGAGGAAGCGGTAAAGGAGAATGACAAAGGCTCCAAGAAAGGAGCCCCCAAGAAAAAACCAAAAAAGGAGGTAATTAATCTTTCTTATACTAACAGCTAATCTCTAGCAAAAAAGATATAAAATATTCTAGTTTGTGTAATGATGATGGGTGTGGATGAGTTACGAATATAATAACTAATAAGGCACAAGCTTATAACGAATAGGTACAGAGTCAATCTACATAAAAAGGATGCACGGAAACGCACACATAGACACCTCTCACGGACACAATATGATGGTTTGGGAATAGTGAAAGCCCGTGTGCCACCAGCTAGAGATGCATGTCAGTGGACTTTTTTGTGCAGAAAATTTGTAATCGGTATAACAATAACGTGTCACTACCAGTTTTTGTGCATAAGCCAAAGTTAATAACCCTGATGCGACCACCGAGTGTAGGTATGTAAAGTGAAGTACATAGGTACATGAAATTGACTTCTGTATCTATTTGTTTTATGGCATAACATCTGTCTATAAGTAAATAACAAGATAGAAGGACGTTTTGTTTGTTAGCAATAGTAATAAAAATTTAAAACTTTATAATTTTTCGTGAATTATTTTATTTTGTAGGAAACAGAAGAGGAGGATGAAGATGAAGAAGAGGAAGAGGAGGAGGATGAGGAAGGTGATGAAGGAGAAGAGGAAGAGGAGCCTAAGGAGAAAAAACCCAAAGAGAAGTGAGTGCTTTTTAATATATGCTTTATTTTTTTAGATTATGTCTAGTCTTTCAAAATCAGTATAAATAGTTAAAAAAACGTGGAATTGCAATAAAAGTAGTATTAATACTCTCATTTTTAATTACCAAAATAGCTTTATTTTTTATTATATGTCTGCTGTCCAGTTGTTATCTCAACTGTAAAAAAATTAAAAGAAAATATACAATGAAACTTTAAAATAATGTATTTCTTCATAAGAGCAAAGAAGCCAGTAAAGAAGGCTAAGGACAAAGATGGTGACGAAGAAGGGGATGAAGACGAAGAGGGTGACGAAGAGGGAGAGGAGGAGGAAGAGGAAGAAGAGGAGGAGGAGGAGGCGCCAAAACCTAAACCTAGAAAAGAAGTAAGAGTTTTTGTTTTGACTGCAAACGCCATGACATCACCAATATCATAAATGACAAATTTCAGTAGTTGGTTCTCGGAGCTGATTTAAAATTAGTAAATCAGTAAAAAAGATTTATCTTTTCCTTTTGTGTACTAGTTATTAGGTAAATATTATAATTGACATCTTGTTAATTAACATTCCACTGTTAAAAATAACAATGCTTGCTTCTATACATGTCTTTTGGTTTGATAGTATATATGCAAATGTCAAATGCGCACGTGAATTATATGAGATCTAACCATCAGAACAATATCTGAATATTTGTTTGTAAATATACTTAGGTTAAATTATAATGACAGTTATACAATAAATAAATTTTTCAAAGAAACACATTGACCATTAAAATTTTTCTTATCTTTAGCCAACGGAGCCGCCGGTACCTCTACCAGCCGGCAAAGGTATTCCCCTTGGACATATCAGCAATGTGGAGGTGTCATTATCGCGGTTTAAGACTCAAGATCAGAAGATATTACATCAATATCTATATGGGGTATGTTAATTACTTTCATATATAGTATATCTTTTACTATACAATGCTTTGATGAAAAAACTTAATGTCAAATGCATAATAATCTATATGCTTGCTAGTCAGCTGCCCAGTGTTGGTTTGAACTCTTTCAAGCCCCGTTTTCACTTTGAACAGTGTAAGTGCGAGTGTTTAATGCAGGTGCTTAGTATTAAAGAAAAAATACGTGAAGACAGCAGTTGATCATTGCGAGTGATTAGTAATCAGTGTCTATTCACTTTTATACTAATCACTCGCACTGATCAACGGCTGCCTTCACATATTTTTTCTTTAATACTAAGCACCTGCATTAAACATCCGCACTCGCACTAATCAAAGTGAAAACGGGGTTTTAGTATAGACTATTAGTTAGACATTCCTGTCAGGGAATTCATAATCGGACAACGATTGACCAAATGTGTTACTGAAGTGATAGAGTTCTTCCTGATGTTTCGCTTGTTTAACAGGATTAAGGCGACACTGCCGTGTTTTTGTTTTGAATGTTAAGATAACTTATAGGCTTAAGGCATTGAACATGTTTGATTTAGCAATGCCTACATCTCTTTCCATCAGGAGAAGCATTTGCTTGTTTGTTATAATTATGATAACATGAACTAATCGCTAGTTATAACTAGCGCGAGTTAACATGACACCTGACTCAACCTTTGTGCAATGTGCAAAAGGATTTATTTTAGATTTTAAAACGCAAATACACATACTTACCAGGCGGAAGGATGCGCTGTACCGCGTTCCCGGCTGCATGGGTACCTTCATCTTGCTTGTTTCTGCTGTGAAACAGCTTTGCTGTGTTTCGGAGAGAACGGCAAGACATGCAGTGTAATTACTGGCACCGAGACATAACATCTTATGTCTCAGGATAGTCAACACATACATGAGTTACCTGGGCTAGTTTCAGGTAAACTAGTTTATGTTCATTGGCGACGTCGACTACATACCATCAGGTGGCATGTCTACCAGTTGCTTATCCAACTAATATAAAAAAAATAATGGTAATAAAGACGCTATTGCTACTGCCCTTGTACAATGACGGCAGGGTGCCTAGCAGGGTATCGAGTACCGAGCCAGGTACTATGTTAACTCGCGCGAGTTGTACAGATAGTAAGTACATGTACATGGATACATTAACTTTTTTATAATGCAAAGAAACATTTATTTTGTGAGTTTTCTCTAATTTGAAACTTTATTTCAGCAATTGTGTTTGGATCGTAACGTGAAGCGTAATATAAAGAAATTCAAAGGTTACGAATGGGCGATCGGCTCGTCAGATTATAAAGCGAAACTGGAGGAGACTACTAAGATGGAGCCCAAACAGATTCGCACTATGTGTGAGATGCTCGATTTAGACAAGAAAGGTTAGTAGCAATGTTTGCATTAAACACATTGACAAATTTACAGTAATACTGCAGAAATATGTAAAAAAATATATATATTTCGCATTTTCTTTAATGCTTCATAATAATTATTTAAATTAAAAAACAGCAATTTTAAAAAAGAAATCGAGTATTACGTAACTGGTTAAAACTGTTAGACAGGTTTAAATTGTTTAGTGGTTAACAAACAAGAAAGGCAGATAGCGATTGATCGTCAATTTTTTATTGATTGAAGTAGGAAAGAAAAGATATATAAAGTAACATTTTAGTCAACATAGAAAAACTTTATAAACACATTTATAAGGTTTTTCTATGTTTTTATAAGGTTTCTCTATGTTTGTCTTTTTGCGGTAACGGTACAAAGTTGCGGTAGGAGTAAAATTTAATTGCAGTAAATCTTTGGTTTTAGTTAGTAAAAAACTTGTTTCGCTCCTGCCAACCTTGTCCTTATTGTTATCCACACCTTTGTTCTTATTCTTGTTTTTATTGTCGCCGCCTCAATTCTATACCTACATTTATCCTATTAGGTATAGAATGTAAGCTGTGGATATCTTGTTTATATGTCTTGTTGACCAGTGTCGCATTTTCGTTTCGAGTTTTCAAATCTTAAGTTTCAGAAGTTTCATTTTAACGAAATATCCCCATGAGGGTTGTGTGTGTGTGTGTGTTTGTGGTGTTATTTAGTGTGTGTGACTGTGCAGGGTCGGTGTCGGAGCTGAGCGCGCGGCTGGTGGCGTTCCTGCAGCAGCCGACGGCGAACTCTCCGCACGCGCGCGGCGTGTCCCGCGCGCCGCCCGCCGCCGCCGCCGCGCCCGGCGGCCGCCCGCGCCGCTCCGCCGCCGTCAAGATGACCAACAGAGGTCACCACCATCACATCCACACCATCCACACCATCCACACACCTGACACACTCCACATCTACACACACACACACACACACTCCACATCTACACACACACACACACACACACACAATATCAATACTGACATTCATTATCAACACTCACACACATTATCTACACTTACACTCATCTACACTTGCACTCATCTACACTCACACTCATCTACACTCACACTCATCTACACTCACACTCATTATCTACACTCACTCTCATTATCTCCATTACAAATTTCTTAAAAATCAGTCCAGTGATTCCAGCTGTGAAAGCTTGACAAACTGACAGATAGGTTTTCGCATTTATAATATTAGTATACATAAATTAGATTATATATTTTATATTTTTGTTTTTGGCACTTAGTGAAACTCTATTGGTTATGTTAAATGCGCATTTATTATTTCAATAGTACAATATACAGTACATGTGTGTTAAAACATAATGAAAATAACTACTCTATTTAATAATATCACTGGTACATTCTTCTATCATTCTACCTCCCTGCTTCATTTGCAGAACAAAAAGCCAGTTCAATGAGCCCAAACACAAAATGTATGTGCTACATTTATAAGACATCAGTTCCATTCAAGAACCATCTTGATTTATAAGCTTCCAATTAAAAAATGCACTTAAATCAATCCATCTGTATGGGAGCTTTACATATAATACCACAGACATATACACAAAGATACACATGTATGTAAGTTCACCTTATGGCAGCTCTTGTTTCTGCATAGGTGGTTTAAAACTGAAACATTGCAATACAATACTTGCCAAAGGAACGAATACCCAAGTGTTTAATTAAAAAGCGATACCTGTGAAATATTAGCCGCTGAAAGAAAACATAGATACATTTTTTTTAATTGAATTTGCAGGCATACGAGCGAGTAGGCCACCTGATGGAAAGCGGTCACCACTGCCCATGGACATTTACAACATAAAGGGTTAGTTGCCAATGCGATGCCGGCTTTTAAGGAATTTGTTAATCCTCCTCTTAAAAATTCCAATATCGTAGCTACTCGGAAAAACCGTGTGAGGTAAACTGTTCCAAAGCTTGACTGTTCATATAAAGAAGGTACATGCAAATCGAACAGTCGTAGATGACCAATCGTCAAGATGGTGTGAGTGGAATCCCTCACTACGGCGTGTAGTGCGTTTGCGGAACGTGGTAGCCGGTATTAGATTAAAAAGCTCATCAGAACACTCCCCATTATATAAGCGGTAGAAAACCCATAGAGAACCCACATCTCTCCAGTGGCTAAGGGGTTCAAGACCACTAGTAAGAGTGGGGCTGTCGACAAGGCGCTCCAGTCTGCGTTGGATTTTGTCGAATTGCAGGGTTTGATTCTGGGGTGCACCGGTCCATAGGTGCGAACAGTACTCCATGTGCGGTCGGACTTGCGCTTTATACCAAAAAGTAATTGATATGATCTCTGTGCACCTATACAAAGTACACTTTTCAAGTTCAGTTTAACCGCTATTAGCACGCTTTTCGTAATTATTTACTCTTTTTTAAAATTATTTTATCTCTATAGGCTATTCTGATGAGGAGTATGAAACAGATCCTGAAACTAAAGTCAAAGGTCCGAAACCGACAAAAGATGGTTCAGAAGACTCTGATGTAAGTATAATATTTAAATATGTTTGTGTGCTAAATGGGAACCAGTTTTTCATAAGGTTAGCTATATTACTTTTGAAGATCTGGCCAAATTTTCAGAGGCTTTTCAGAATCGATAATATAAAAAAAATAATTTGAAAAATTCAAAATTTCATTTTTATCCGACACGAAAATAAAACTCACGGATATAATTTCAATTACGCAATATTCTAACTAAAATATTTTAGTGCCTATAATTTTATGTGATATGTTTATAAACATAACTAAATTTTAATATCTAGAAAATAGGTGCATGTACTTATGTACACGCGTAAGAAGTTATACTTCTTTGGCGTCATTAAAAAATAGATTTTATACTACACCTATTCGGAAAGCACATTAGTTCTTACTTGAAAAACGAGAAGAAAGTACCTAATTCCAAGCGAACCAATATGCGGGCGGCAAAAATGTATGGGATTTACTTTCTGTAAGTAACTGTCTCCCCTCCTTTAACTTTTTAAAATTCATAAGTTTGTATCTCGAAGCACATCAAAATGTTACTGGCCACTAGCATTTACTAAGGAAACTTGGCAGTATGTGCTTTATTTCATTTGCCTGCTCAATATTAAAAAAAAAAACGATTGTACGTGCAAATTTTCTTTTTTATTGTATCTTCTTCTTACATTCTGTTCTGATGTCATGTCTAGTAGCGAGAATGAATATTTATTTATATAAAGAAGCTGCTCAAACAGTCATTTTAAACCTTTTGCCAGAAAAGTCCAAGCATAAGTACAATAAAACATATGAAGAATTTATGGAGTTTCAATAATTGTAATAATTTTAATATAAATTTTAACTAAAATGTTTTTATTTTCCTCATTGGTGTGTACTACTACATAAAGCAGTATGTATCACTCGGGAGAAACTGCGATACCTAACTTGAGTGTAGAACACCTCAGCTTCGCTTCGGGCCTCAAACTACACTCTCGTAAGGTATCGGTCATTTTCTCGCCTTGGTGAACAAACTACTATTATTTGCATGCAAATAATTACGATAAAATAATAAAAGGACTGGAAAAGCATAGTCAAGGATTTCGAGACGTAATGAGGAATTTAACGGACAACTTCACTCTGTAACTTTTGCGGTACGGTGATGCGCGCGCATCTTAAAACTTCACTCATTATTTTTTCATACCGTGACTAAAGAAGTATAACTTCAATAAATTAGTGAACCAATTTCAATGAAATTTTTTAGATATCTACTGTTTGGCCCAACTTAAAAGATAGCTTTTATCTTAATTACCCAACCAAATTATTCAATACACGTAATTTGTATGGCAAAGCAATGTTTGCTGGGTTCTAGCTAACCCAGCAATCTATCTACTATCAATCAGTCAATAAGATCAAAACTTAAAATATTCTTAGTATTATGGTGGAGCCGCTCTTGTGCTATCATCACAAAGCTCCATGCAATGTCACAATAAATGCTGATATATCACCTATACATCTATCGTGTATATGCAATCGTATCGTACATATCTTGTAGACGCAAGTGCGGCTCCAGCATTAGAATACCCAACTCCGTAATAAAATTATTGCAAGAAAGTTGAGATCGATGTCCGTTTGCGGATCTCAACAACAATGTTGCGTATGCGTATCCGTATTCGCGGATTTAGTTTTTTAACGATATCTAATGGTTATGTATATGATGTGTGTGTTTGTGTCAGGGGTCATTCAATCCGAGCGGGTCGGAGGCGGACTCGGATTTCGACCCCGAGGGCGGCGAGGGCGCGAGCGGCGCCAACAGGAAGCGGCGCTCCACCGTCGCGCGCCGCCGCTCCGCCGGCAAGCAGCGCAAGCCGCGCAAGGGGGCCAAGGGGAAGAAGACCAAGGTACACACACGTAACATAAAATTTAATAATGTTTATGTATAGCAACATGATGGAAATTGGGTAAGCTACACACATACACACATGGGTATACACACACACATACGCATATACCACGAGCCCGATTCACGAAACAAAAGGTCAATCGAGTTGAAACGCTTAGGGCTCTTACACATTTTCTATTATACCATGTTGCGAAGCAAGACGCGACGTAGTATGTGTAAGGGCCCTGAGCGCTTCAACTAGACTGACGTTTTGTTATGTGAATTGGCGGATGGCTTGAAACTGGTTTACAAATACCGGTTAATAGATATGTAGCAGTTTTTATGAAAAATTTAAGTCGGGGGGGCGTATTTGAAATAAGAGCTCTTGAGAACTCATGAACTAAATAGAAGTACATCATACACAGTGCAAAAATTGGAAGCGGAAATGAATAAATAATTAAATATTATTATTAATTAATTTCAATAATTTCAAATATTATATTAGGGGTAATTTCTTTGTACACCTTAAATTCGAAAATAATAATAAACGAAAAATATATCTTCAGGGTGTAACATTCATCACTAATCTTTGTTCACAGACGCCTAGTAAACCACGAGGACGTGGTAAAGCAAAATCAGAAAGCGACGAGGAGAGTGACAAGTCTGAGAGTGAGAGTGAGGCGGCAGGAGAATCTGGCAGCGAAGGAGAAGAGTCTGATGTAAGTTTTATTATTATCCTTCGCTGTATCTTTATAAGGCATCACATTACTTGAAATTACGCCCTCGTTATATTTATATTTTATTGTAAAAGTTACCATCTCACTTACTTATTTACTTACCATCTAACTTCGAACTTTATTTATATCTAGTTGTAACCATCAAAAGTAACTTCTGTTGCCATATATATTTATTTGTAAATTGTAATAAAATAATGTTACGCTCATTATCATTATGATTTATGGCAGAGTAACAAATGTTCAAATCGATGCTTGAAAGTAGTGATGTGCTGAGTCGCTATTTTGGTGGATCGAGTCGACTCGAGTCAGTTTATATGGTATTGGAATATTGACTCGATTCCCTGATTCGAGACCAGTACTCGAATTCTATGTTTGGTATTCGAATCGAATACTAAATCGGAATCACTTTGAGCGACGAGGGGAGGGGGTTGCAGAATTGTCTCAAAACACTTCCATACACTTGAGGTATTTTTCGGCGCCATTCTGTAATAAAATTAATTACAATGACATCAATTCATTTCCAGTATTAATAAACAATTATAAGAAAAAAAAACTCAGTACTCACAATAACTGTTGACACAACTTGTTTGTATTATTAGACCCGCGGCACTTCATTGCTTAAGTAAACAGTTTGCGCAGTACGAGTGAGTTAACCAAACTCGAATACGAGACTCGAGCCAGTTGGACTCGCATAAATAGAATCGAGCTAGTGAGTACGAATCGATTCTTCCTGACTCGAGTACCGGAATCGAATCTGGCATACCCAAATCAAAATAAATTGGTATTCGAGTAAGCGAGTTCCAAAGCAGAAATCGAGTCTGACTCGAGTCAAACCATACAGCACATCACTACTTAAAAGGCAATCTTCACTAAGAGACATTGGGTAAACTTTACAGGAGAGTGATTTAAAGTTCCTATATAAAATTAAAAAATCACCTAATTTGTTTTAAATTATTGTAAAAAAATTTAATTAAAGTTATTACAATTAGGTAATTTTTCATGTTTTTTTTTTAAATTTTATTTTCAAATAAATCACTCTCAAGCGTTTCAAGTTTCAAGCGTCAAAATATTCTTTCACATTGGTCTTATTTTCAAAATTTTTTGTGTTTTTCCAATTTTACTTTTATTTACCACTTTCCATTTTTATACTTTTAAATGATTAAAAAAAATATTGTATGTAAATTGAGATATTTTTGTCAATTTTATTGTTGTAAAATATACATATATATGTAGTTCCCGGCACAGTTCTTGAGCGTTCAGCTACAGAGTGGGGTTGGCTTTGCACACGGCAAAACCGTACATGGTAAACCGTATTACGACGATATATTATTAACTTCTGCACGAATCAAGGTCAGCGTTCTAAATAGTTGCCGATAATAGTAATATCCAGTACTTTAAAATTAAGACAGTGTTAACAACTATTAAGGCAACACGTAAGACTTAACATATATGTAGTTTTTAGTTTTGTAGGGATGATAATGCTCAATGATTTTGATGACTTGGATTTGATGGCAATACTCGTCAATAAATAAATAAACATGCAAGATTTCGCGTGAATATGTTACCTATAATTTAAATGAAATTATGTTATAATTCGGGCAAGAATAGTGAATGGTGTATACGTTGTCCAGGAGCCAAAGGCGAAGCGAGGTCGGCCGACGGGCGCGGCGGCTGCGGCAGCGGCGGCGGTGGGCAAGGGCCGCAAGGGCGCGCCCGCCAAGCCCGCCGCCAACGCCAAGGCCACGCCCGTCAAACGGAAACCGCCCACGCCGCCCGGTGCGTACACACAACACACACACACACACACCCCACACACAAATTCACACACATTACTTCGACATACATACGGGTGGGTCATTCTTCGATCGTAATATATTTTCAATGATTTGGTGAAAAAAATAAAAACCTCGTGGCACAACAAGTGATCAGTACTAGAACTGTTACTTGATTCAAATCTTTGATATCGGTGTAAGAGGCATCTTTGTATTATTAATATTTAGGGAGATATTCGAAAATTTTAAATATGCTTGCTGAGGACAATGACAACTTTTTGATGATAATGACAATTTAATTAGGATAAATGACTTTTGTTGAGGATAATGATTTTACACCTGTTTTATTGCACTTATCATTGAAATAAAACAAAATATTAAGAATCAACATAATTATATTTAGTCGTAAAATCACGCATTGATAAACACAAACATAAATTCTTGTGTAATTAATATAATTTAACAATATAATGTTAATCAAAAAATTACATATTGATGAACAGAAATATAACTTCTTGTATATAATTAAAATATAACAATATTTTTATTATTTTTTAATTGTTATATCCTGCATCACATTATATTAACTAATAACTATCAGCTCAAAGAAATAAAATCGAAATAGATAACACTTAACATTGTTAAGAGTATAACACTGGTTAAATAGGAAGAAAGGATATTTGTTTTTCTGAGATTTGGATCGCGGCTCTCTTCTTTATGTGTACTAGATAATGAAACGACAGGATTTGGATTAATATTCTCAGTGTACTTACAGTTATTATTTGGGATATGGTTTTTATTATACCTATGGATATACTTTTCATCGATATTACAATCAAAACAACTAGATTTGATTGTAATATCGATGAAAAGCTCGTCTGCGTTCCTGCGGAGCGTTCCTGCTGAGCGTTTCTGCGCTCCCGAATAGGAAGCTACGTGAGTTATGTTCTGAAATTGGAAATCTGGTCAAATCTTCTAAAACCAAAAACAAAGCGAATTCCTACATTCTGTAAACGCTCGAGTTTATTCAGGCCTTCTTCTGTGATATCAAGATAGCAAATATCAGCATAATCTAATAAAGGAAAGATTTATGTTTGCACTAAAATAACTCTAGTCTTAAAAGGAAGAAATCTTTGCAAACGTTTGATAGCATGAAAGGTGGAATGAACTTTTTTGCATACTTCTGATATATAAGCATTCCAAGGGAAATCTTCACTTATAATTTGACCTAAATTTTTAGCTGATTTGCTATACAGTATAACACTGCTGCTATATACGAGATCAGGAACATTAGCATTTGCACTACCTATAATTAAAAACTGTAACTTTTGGGATTTACTAATAAACCAGATGACTCCGCTCATGAGTGAATACGCGACAGATCCTCATATATAGCGCTGATTGCCTCAAGAACATCCGGAGCAGAGAAAGGACGATACGATTGCAGATCATCCGCATATGATCCGCATCCGCATATGATGATGACGAATGAAAACTGGAGGACATGGCATTGGATGTTATGTTGATAAACACGAAAAATAGGAGTGGAGCTAGAACACCCCCCTGTGAAATACCAACTGTTAATTTACTAAAACCTGAGAAAGAATCCTCGAAATGAACACATTGAGAACGATCTCGGAGATATGAGTCAAACCAGGATACAGACTGAGGGGAAAGATTCAGCGAACGAAGAGTACCAAGCAGCACATCAAAGTCCACAGAGATAAAATCGTTACTGAAGTCAAAGAAAACAAATAAAGTAGGTTGTTTATTACCAATAGCATGTCTTATGTCATCAGTGACTTTAACAATAGCAGTAACAGTACTGTGCCCCGAACGGAAACCAGATTGATACGGATTGAACAAATTACTATCCTGCAGGTAAAGGCTAAACTGCGTGTCCAAAATCTTGGACAAATATGGAAGAATTGGTATAGGGCGATATTTAGAGAAATTAATAGGAGCTGAGACTTTAGAAAAAGGAATGACGTGAGCTGTCTTCTAGGCTTAAGGAAAAGTGCCAGAAAAAAAGGAAAAATTGATAATATATGTTAGGACGGGGAACAGTGAAGCCACCATGCGCTAACTGATATTGTCGTTGCCGATGGCATAGGAAGAGATACATTTAATGTGTTTGGCAAGGGCAATTACTCCTAAAGGGTTGGCAATTCTGAAAGATTCGCTTCGGCTGGTCTTTTAGTTTCTTAATTAATCTTTCCATTGTTTTATTTTATAGTAGAGGGGGCCAATGAGCAAAGGTACTGCACCTGATGGTAAAAGCAGTACCTTTGTACATCTGCAATACCAGGGGTCTTGCAGATGCGTTGTCGGCTTTTTAAAAATGAGTAAGCTCGTTTCTTGAAGGTCCCCAAGTCGTAATTGATTCCATAAAGGAGTAGTGCGAGGCAAACAGTGCCGACAAAGACGCACTGTTGTGGTTTTCCAGGCATCGAGGTGGTGAGGATGGAACTTTAAATTTTGACGCGATGTCCGATAGTGGAATTTAACGGCAGGAATTAATCCGAACAATTCGTCGGAACACTCCCCATTATGATTGCGGTAAAAGATGCAGAGCGAACCTACATCTCTGCGCAACGCCAAAGAGTCAAGCCAATTAGAAATAGCCTGGTCGTCGACGATTCGAACCGCTCTACGTTGAATGCAATCAAGAGGAAGAAGCTAGTAATGAGGAGCTCCGGCCCAAAGGTGGGAGCAGTACTCCATGTGAGGTCGAATTTGGGTCTTGTAAAGTTGGAGGCGATGGACTGGGATAAAGCTTTACTCTGCTGAGTACACCAAGCTTATTGGGGGCTAAGTTAGCCTCTCCTCCCAAATGACCGCTGAAATGAACGTTGTTGGATATGAGCGAATCTTATTTTATATATGTTCTTATATAACTAGACGTAACCTAGCAAGCGAAAATCGCGCGGTGCAGCAATACTCGTCAGTTTACGCTTTTCTTTCTTTTTTTATATTCTGTCGCCTTCTCACTTGTTCTAAGGCTAGCAGTTCTAGTTCAATAATCATTTGTTGATACCTCCGTTTCTGACACATTTTATATTGGACTTTACGATTCTCATAGGATTCCTTACTTCTAGGCATGCTGATTTTTTTCCCAAAACAACTGCAGAGACATTACGAAAAAAATTAATCAATTGATGTACCAGCTTACTTTATTTTAATGGTTATATATGCTAATAATTGTGTTGACGTCATTATTCTCAACGTTTGTCATTGTTCAAAATCCGCAAATCATTATTCTAACCCATACATCATTATTCTCAACAGTCATTTTCAGGATAATGATGTCAGCAATAATAACGAATTCCAGAAAACATCTCGAAATTTGTCTTAAAAGATTAGATACAGCTAATAAATATCTATGGGGAGTTATTTGCAGTTCGATACATAAATAAAGCCATGAATAAAATCAATGAACATATTATTTACCACGATAAAGTGAATAAGGAGAATGATTATAAAGATGACAAATTTCGAAGAACCATATTCAAGCTTACCTTGAGAGAAATATGACCTGTCCAATCCGTTCAAAGTGTGTGGCCTAACCGAAGAGTACCGAGGGGCATCCGGTAGGCACGAAATATGCCCCAAAATTGCAATCATCGTGGAAAAAATTTGAAAACTATTCCTGTTTTTATAATGACGCTTTTTTTGTGACAAACTTTTGAAAGAGTGTTTTACTATTTTAGAATTAAGTTAATACTTTAAATTGTTAAGAGACAGAAACAATAGACCTTTAAATACAATTTTTTACTATAAATAATTTTATTAAGTGGTATTTGAATATTTTAGAAGACCAAATAGCCAAGAACAGGTGATCTGGACACGCGAAATAATGACGTTTTCAGTAGATTTTTGCGTTTTTTTGTTAATTAATTATAAGAAATGTTTTTCTTTTACTTGTTGATAGTTAAAAAAGTAATAATGGAATAGGAAAACATTGTTTTTCTTCATCGTAGTTATAACAGTAAAGAGAAAACTGCCTGGAACCGTATTATCCTCAACATTGAAGAATCACCCGGGTCATTCTTCGATCGTAATATATTTTCAATGATTTGGTGAAAAAAATAAAAACCTCGTGGCACAACAAGTGATCAGTACTAGAACTGTTACTTGATTCAAATCTTTGATATCGGAGTAAGAGGCACCTTTGTATTATTAATATTTAGGCAGATATTCGAAAAATTTTAAAAATACAATGACGACCTTTTGAGAATAATGACAATTTAATTAGGATAAATGACTTTTGTTGAGGATAATGATTTTACACCTGTTTTATTTCACTTATCATTGAAATAAAACAAAATATTAAGAATCAACATAATTATATTTAGTCGTAAAATCACGCATTGATAAACACAAACATAAATTCTTGTGTAATTAATATAATTTAACAATATAATGTTAATCAAAAAATTACATATTGATGAACAGAAATATAACTTCTTGTATATAATTAAAATATAACAATATTTTTATTATTTTTCAATTGTTATATCCTGCATCACATTATATTAACTAATAACTATCAGCTCAAAGAAATAAAATCGAAATAGATAACACTTAACATTGTTAAGAGTATAACACTAGTTAAATAGGAGGAAAGGATATTTATTTTTCAGAGATTTGGATCGCGGCTTTCTTCTTTATGTGTACTAGATAATGAAACGACAGAATTTGGATTAATATTCTCAGTGTACTTAAGTTATTATTTGGGATATGGTTTTTATTATACCTATGGATACAATTTTCATCGATATTACAATCAAAACAACTAGATTTGATTGTAATATCGATGAAAAGCTCGTCTACGTTCCTGCGGAGCGTTCCTGCTGAGCGTTTCTGCGCTCCCGAATAGGAAGCTACGTGAGTTATGTTCTGAAATTGGAAATATGGTCAAATCTTCTAAAACCAAAAACAAAGCGAATTCCTACATTCTGTAAGCGCGCGAGTTTATTCAGGCCTTCTTCTGTGATATCAGGATAGCAAATATCAGCATAATCTAATAAAGGAAAGATTTATGTTTGCACTAAAATAACTCTAGTCTTAAAAGGAAGAAATCTTTGCAAATGTTTGATAGAATGAAAGGTGGAATGAACTTGTTTGCATACTTCTGATATATAAACATTCCAAGAGAAATCTCCACTTATAATTTGGCCTAGATTTTTAGCTGATTTGCTATACAGTATAACACTGCATTAGCATTTCCACTACCTATAATTAAAAACTGTATTTTTTGAGATTTACTAATAAACCAGATGACTCCGCTCATGAGTGAATACGCGACAGATCCTCATATATAGCGCTGATTGCCTCAAGAACATCCGGAGCAGAGAAAGGACGATACGATTGCAGATCATCCGCATCCGCATATGATGATGACGAATGAAAACTGGAGGACATGGCATTGGATGTTATGTTGATAAACACGAAAAATAGGAGTGGAGCTAGAACACCCTCCTGTGGAATACCAACTGTTAATTTACTAAAACTTGAGAAAGAATCCTCGAAATGAACACATTGAGAACGATCTCGGAGATATGAGTCAAACCAGGATACAGACTGAGGGGAAAGATTCAGCGAACGAAGTGTACCAAGCAGCACATCAAAGTCCACAGAGATAAAATCGTTACTGAAGTCCAAGAAAACCAATAAAGTAGGTTGTTTATTACCAATAGCATGTCTTATGTCGTCAGTGACTTTAACAATAGCAGTAACAGTACTGTGCCCCGAACGGAAACCAGATTGATACGGATTGAACAAATTACTATCCTGCAGGTAAGGGCTAAACTGCGTGTCCAAAATCTTGGACAAATATGGAAGAATTGGTATAGGGCGATATTTAGAGAAATTAGTAGGAGCTGAGACTTTAGGAAAAGGAATGACGTGAGCTGTCTTCTAGGCTTAAGGAAAAGTGCCAGAAAAAAGGGAAAAATTGATAATATATGTTAGGACGGGGAGCAGTGAAGCCACCATGCGCTAACTGATATTGTCGTTGCCGATGGCATAGGAAGAGATCATTTAATGTGTTTGGCAAGGGAAATTACTCCTAAAGGGTTGGCAATTCTGAAAGATTCGCTTCGCCTGATTTTTTAGTTTCTTAATTAATCTTTCCATTGTTTTATTTTATAGTAGAGGGGGGCCAATGAGCAAAGGTACTGCACCTGATGGTAAAAGCAGTACCTTTGTACATCTGCAATACCAGGGGTCTTGCAGATGCGTTGTCGGCTTTTTAAAAATGGGTAAGCTCGTTTCTTGAAGGTCCCCAAGTCGTAATTGATTCCATAAAAGAGTAGTGCGAGACAAACAGTGCCGACAAAGGCGCACTGTTGTGGTTTTCCAGGCATCGAGGTGGTGAGGATGGAACTTTAAATTTTGACGCGATGTCCGATGATGGAATTTAACGGCAGGAATTAATCCGAACAATTCGTCGGAACACTCCCCATTATGAATGCGGTAAAAGATGCAGAGCGAACCTACATCTCTGCGCAACGCCAAAGAGTCAAGCCAATTAGAAATAGCCTGGTCGTCGACGATTCGAACCGCTCTACGTTGAATGCAATCAAGAGGAAAGAGCTGGTACTAAGGAGCTCCGGCCCAGAGGTGGGAACAGTACTCCATGTGAGGTCCAATTTGGGTCTTGTAAAGTTGGAAGCGATGGACTGGGATAAAGCTTTACTCTGCTGAGTAATACCAAGCTTATTGGAGGCTAAGTTAGCCTTTCCTCCCAAATGACCGCTGAAATGAACGTTGTTCTATATGAGCGAGTCTTATTTTATATATTTTCTTATATAACTAGACGTAACCTAGTAAGCAAAAATCGCGCGGTGCAGCAATACTCGTCAGTTTACGCTCTTCTTTCTTTTTTTATATTCTTCCTAGCCTTCTCACTTGTTCTAAGGCTAGCAGTTCTAGATCAATAATCATTTGTTGATACCTCCGTTTCTGACAAATTTTATATTGGGCTTTACGATTCTCATAGGATTCCTTACTTCTAGGCATGCTGATTTTTTCCCCAAAACAACTGCAGAGACATTACGAAAAAAATTAATCAATTGATGTACCAGCTTACTTTATTTTAATGGTTAGATATGCTAATAATTGTATTGACTTCATTATTCTCAACATTTGTCATTGTTAAAAATCCGCAAATCATTATTCTAACCCATATATCATTATTCTCAACAGTCATTTTCAGGATAATGATGTCAGCAATAATGACGAATTCTAGAAAACATCTCGAAATTTGTCTTAAAAGATTAGATACAGCTAATAAATATCTATGGGGAGTTATTTGCAGTTCGATACATAAATAAAGCCATGAATAAAATCAATGAACATATTATTTACCACGATAAAGTGAATTAGGAGAATGATTATAAAGATGACAAATTTCGAAGAACCATATTCAAGCTTACCTTGAGAGAAATATGACTTGTCTAATCCGTTCAAATTGTGTGGCCTAACCGAAGAGTACCAAGGGACATCCGGTAGGCACGAAACATGCCCCAAAATTGCAATCATCGTGGAAAGAATTTGAAAACTATTCCTGTTTTTACAATGACGCTTTTTTTGTGACAAACTTTTGAAAGAGTGTTTTACTATTTTAGAATTAAATTAATACTTTAAATTGTTAAGAAACAGAAACAATAGACCTTCAAATACAATTTTTTACTATAAATAATTTTATTAAGTGATATTTGAATATTTTAGAAGACCAAACAGCCAAGAACAGGTGATCTGGACACGCGAAATAATGACGTTTTCAGTAGATTTTTGCGTTTTTTTGTTAATTAATTATAAGAAATGTTTTTCTTTTACTTGCTGATAGTTAAAAAAGTAATAATGGAATAGGAAAACATTGTTTTTCTTCATCGTAGTTATAACAGTAAAGAGAAAACTGGCTGGAACCGTATTATCCTCAACATTGAAGAATCACCCATACACACACACACACAGAGAGAGAGAGAGAGAGAGAGAGAGAGAGAGAGTTCGATACCGACACTACACACACATACTCATACACACACACACACACACCCCACACACAAATACACACATTACTTCGACATACATACATACACACACACACACACAGCGCGAGAGAGAGAGAGAGGGAGAGAGAGAGAGTTCGATACCGACACTACACACACGTACTCATACACACACACACACACACACACACATACACAGGCACAGGCACACACACAGGCACACTGGAATACTACTGCTTAATGTTGCAACGTGTACCACAAGCACACTACAGATCCTAAGCAACGTCAATGATAGTAAATGTCGTGTTCCGGTTGGAAGAGAGTAAAATAGCCAATAAACATGTGAGTTGCATTAACATCCCGCCACATAGATAGCAACACACCTAAAATACGCATAAGTTTACCATAAAAGCTAGTAAACTTATGCATATGTTACTAGATACTCCATGCAACTCAGATAACAATACCATCAAGAACTTTTGTCTATACATCAACTAATCTATTAACATGGTTGTCTATTGTAATAAGAGTCATTTGCTTGTTATTGTCACAGTAAAAATATTTAAAAACATCAATATCAACGCATACACCTGCCAACAATCACTTATTGTATAATAATTATTATATATAGCTAAAAAGAAGGTAGCTGCAAAACCAGCAGGCCGACCAGCTAAGAAGGGCAAGAAGGCGTCCTCATCAGAAGAGTCTGGTGAAGGCAGCGAGGAGGAGGAAGAGGATGGTAGCGAAGGCGGCAGTGACGAGGACTCGGACGCGCCTAAGGACAAGAAGGCCAAGCGACCGCCTACGGTATGTATTCATTACTTGCTATTGTGCCAGACTGCTTTGTGTTTGTAAATGTAAGAAGGGACAGATTTCAGATATAGTAAAATTCTGATTTTATAAAAAACTTATTTTAGCAACTGCGCTTAAGGACAAGCACTAGCCGGCCAGGTATGGCGCACGTGTGTTATTTATACATATAATATATATAAAATCAATTGCTGTTTGTTAGTCTTGCTAAAACTCGAGAACGGCTAAAACGATTTAGGTAATTTTGGTTTTGAATTAATTGTTGGAGGGAGTTGGGTGGCATTGAGTTTCCCTTCTCCAGGGAAGGTTTAAAAGGTGAAAAAATATAGGAAAAAAATAAGAGAATAAGAGTAGTTAAAAAGGCAGAACAACGTGTGCCGGGTCAGCTAGTTGTAAAATAATTTTTCAAATTGGTGCAGTAGTTTTTGAGTTTATTCGATACATATAGAAATACAAAAATACAAATTTTTCTCTTAATTTTCGGCATTTAAACCGTTTCGGCCGAATGTTGAAGTTCGGCTCAAGCTGCTGAAATTCGGTTAAACCAAATGTAAAAGGAATTTCGGCCCATCCCTAGCAATTTTGTATATTTTGTTTTTTTGCATTGAAAGTCTTTAAATTTGCTCACAACTATAATTAGCATCTAACTTTAGATTCATATTTAGGGCGATTGACAGTAGCAATATTGAATTGCTTTTTCAAAGGTTTCAGCGTGTGGAGAAGGTAAACATTTTTTGTAGCCAAATTAATTTAAGAGACTTAATTTTGCCTTGAATCTGTTTATCAAATACAAATTGAAATGAAGAATCTTTGTGTGATTCATAACACCAACAAGAAAATTTTATGCTTCAAATTGCCTTAATTAAAACTTTTCTTATATTATATTTATAATTATAATTTTTCAATTTGATAGGAATTGACTAGGCCATTTAAATTGCGTTTGTGGGCTATAATGTTGCCCGCTAATCTGGGCTTGAGCAGCCTTGAATTAGGATATTTAGAGATGGTTGTTTATGTTATACATTATGTAATGAAATATTACAAACAGGATGATGAGATCAAGAAATATGTGAAAGAAATCCTGGAAGGCGCAAACCTGGAACAGATCACAATGAAGACAGTGTGCAAGCAAGTGTACAGCCACTACCCCGACTTCGACCTTGCACACAAGAAGGACTTCATCAAAGCAACAGTCAAGTCGGTTAGTATACCATTCTTTTAACAAATTTTTTGTAATCCTTGCTACCCAGATAATCATTAGGAGACTCCAAATGATTGCAAAGTAAGTATCGCCAGTCCAGTAACAGGCAAAGCAGAGTTAAATTTCATTTGTAATTAATCCAATGGTTGAAAGGTCTGCTCCCACTGACACAGTAAATTTGTTTCTACGTCATTTGTGCAATATAATAAAATCACGTAGAAAACTCCGAAGAGTGATCGAGAGACGTGCGAATTAAAGATATTAGTAATGAATTGGCGATTGCACGCAGGTAAACTTTATAAACCAATAAAAATAGTTCTTAAAAATATGACATATTTTCAGTGAACTTACTGTCGTTTATTTTTACGGGATAAACATTCAAGATTGTCATTTTACCCTGTGAATTTTGAGAGACCGGATGAGAGTAAGACAATATAAGTTGTGGTACTTATCTTTTGTGGCATACCTGCATGGGTCAGTTTTTTGGACAAAAAAATAAGCACAACCATCTGACGTATGCGTTTGAGTATGTACTACAATGCGTCTCTTAAATTACACTGATTGATTTAATCTCAAAGTAAACATTATTTGCTTGTAAGAGTTCATAGAAAAATAGTGGAATGTATTAAATACACACACAATTATTTATGCTCATCACATAAATGTTTGTCTCTGTCAAGAATTGAACCCGAGCCCAACAAAAGGGTTTTTATAGGAATAGATTGTCATCTAGAGTAATAATAATAATAATAATAATAATAATAATAATTCACGGGACAAATTACACTTACTGATCTAACCCCAAAGTAAGCAAATTATTTGCTTGTGTTATGGGTGTTAGTCAACGATACTAATACATAGAAATACATATATAAATACTAGAATATATATAATAAACACCCAAACCCGGAAATACAAACATTTATGCTCATCACACAAATGCTTGTCCCCGTCGGGGATCGAACCCGAGCCTCGTTGATTGCGTAGTCAGGGTCTCTAACCACTAGACCAACGGGGCGGTCAAGAGTGACTAAAGACTATGTTTTGTTAATTATGATATTGAGTATTTTGAGAGAGAGAGTATTTGAGAGAGCGATAGATTTTTTATATTATAATTTGATATTTAATAAGATGTTTTTATATGAATAATTGAATTAAACATAGTCACTATAACTGATATGATGTTCCATATGTGATATTTGTAAGGTTTTGGGAAACAATAAAAACCATGTTATCAAATTTAATAACAAATAATAAATTAACAAATAGTCTATTTATTAATTTAATAACAGGTTTTTTGTTGTTCCCCAAAACCCTACAAATATCACATCACAAATTTGTATGTTTGTCCACGCATTTCTCGGGAACTAAAAACCATTGTGAAGATGAAGATTAGGTATAACACAATTTATGGAACAGTCCAAGTTTCATCAAAGTCAGTTCAGTAGTTTTTGAAATATATGGGTATATGAAGTCAGTTTAATTTTTAAATTACTTTTATATGATTTAAGTTTTATTTTTATTTATATTTTTTATTTTTTGTTGCAGTGTATTTAAAATGTTAGGCGTTAAGGGAGGAGTGTAGATGTCTACGTAGAATACCTATAGTTTTTAATGGAAATAGTTATATATTATTACAATAATAATATATTATGAGAAATAATTATCTGAAATGAAGTGGAATGGATAAACAACTGCTTTTCTTTACAAGGTAGATCTATGTTTTATCTTTTGCTTTTTATTTATTTTATTTTTATTTTTATTTACTTTATCTTAGGGAAATTAACAGCTAATGTTAAACAATCATGAACTTAAGTCTAGATAATATAAGCTAATAAAAATTTCCACTTTTAAAATTGTTTTAAAAGTGGAATTTCTTTTATTTTATTCTTATATAATCTTTTATTTTTATTGTTTTATTTTTTCTTTTTGTTCTATGATATCGACGGTTGAAAGGCAATCTTCACTAAGTGACATTGAGTAAACTTACAGGAGAGTGATTTAAAGTTCAAAGGTAAAATAAAAAAATCATAAATCACCTAATTTATTGTAATTAAATTTATCAATTCATTGTAATTAAATTTATTACAGTTAGGTGATTTTCATGTTCTTTTTATTTTATATTTGAACTTTTATATCACTCTCCTGTAAAGTTAACTCAGTGTCGCCACAGTATACTAGAGACTATCAGTAGTCAATCTACATACATGTGATATTCGAGCAACGCACACAGAGACACCTCTCACGGGCGCGATATCTCGGAATGGCTCGGGGCAGTTTGTTCCGCACCAGTCCGAGATATCGCGGCCGTGAGAGATGTCTATGTGTGCTATGCTCGAATATTACTTGTATGGAACATTGACTTCAGAGTGCTAAGTGTGAGTTTTTCTTTTCGTATTCGATCGTGAGCGCGTTTCGAGTTTACTAGGAATTTGTATGTGATTTGTACAGCGCGACCTAGTGGTAAACTGGTTTCTCACGTTTCCCACTAGGTGGCGCTGTACAAATCACATACAAATTCCTAGTAAACTCCAAACGCGCTCACGATCGAATGCGAAAAGAAAAACTCACACTTAGCACTTTGTTAAGTCTCTAAGTATTCTGTGGTGTAGCGAAGATTGTCTTTCAAGCATCGATATTAAGTATGTGTAATCAGTTATTTACGTATATAGAATTTCAGTGTACGTATGTTCATAATTTTTATATAGACTTAACAATATAATGCAACAAAAGCAAGCGAAGGAAAGAAAAAAAATTTTTTTTTTTTGCAATTCTAATAAGTGGAGCAGACAGACAACATCTTTTTTTACCATTAGCAAACAAGCAGATGGCTCTCCTGATGAAAGGAGAACCCATCGCCTGGAGATCAAAGATGTTAATGATGCGTTGCTAGCCATGTGGCGAGATAGCAATGCCACATGTATAAGTCTATCCCGCTACCTTACCCTCTAAACCGGAACTCCTTTTGTACAATGCACTTGTGAAAAAATGTATCAATAGATTATGTCATATATTACATAAAAAGTATATGATGTTGATGGTTACCTCTTTTCATCAGGAAAGTCTAAAAGTAATTATTGCATTGTGACGTTAAAAAATATAAGTCGTTTTTTGCATTTATGCGACACTACTAGGTGGTAGAGTTCTGCATTGTCTCGCCCGGGTCTGGTACCACCGCCTTACCTATTCCTGCCGCAATAGCGTCAGTGCTTGTCACTGTCGTGTTCCGGTTTGGAAGGTAAGGTAGCCGGTTAACTTATGCATGTGGCATTAGACCTTGCCACAAGATAGCAACGCACCATTAACACCTTTGGTGTCTATAGGCGACGGTTGACTCTTTCCATCAGGAGACCCATCTGCTTGTTTGCTATCTTATAACATAAAAAAAACACTTGTAACTAGCCAGCTATGGACTATGACTTTTTGGTCACCGAAGATTGGAAATTTAATTTGGAAATGTTAATACAGTTGTTTGGTTCCAGCTCATATCATCGTGAGCGGTGACGGTCGGCCCCCTAGCGCAGTAAGCTACACCACTTAAAACTTAGACTAATTCTCAGCCGCGTGCCGCACTACCACGGTTCATCGGCGCGGTCTACGTCATTTATGTTGTAGGGATAATTTCCTTAGCGTAAGGATAACACAAGTAACAGCTCTAGACTAAGGACTTTGTTTCACCGTGCCTCTTGTTTTGTGATCTTTAACTATTCCTTTATATATTATGTTGTTTAGCTTCAACTTGTTTGTTTGTATACGGCCGGATTTTTATAAGGACAGAATAAGGATAATATTACTGTTCTAAAATGACTTTAATTATTGTATAAGCCGTGTTTGAATATAGCACAGACCACCCGACTGGCAGGACATTTAAATTTCGAAAAGCAAACAGTTGTTTTTCATTGGCGCAAATCACGGATTAAATGGATACGCCTTTTAAGAAAATTTCTTAGCTTTTCAGGGTAGCTTGCAATTACATACACAAATACAGAGATACATTAATACTACTTACCGATGAAATAAAATCACTTCAAGGGTAATTTTCAAACCTTGTCATCTCATTCGGCGTGATAAAACAATACAACATGGTTTATTTATATTTTTTCACAATATAATATAACCTACAAATGTATGAAATTTTTGACTGTAATAGGAGCGTTTGCTCATTGCGCGACGACACGTTTCCTTCCCAATGATATGTCTATTAGTATTCATGTGGTCTGTGACGCAAATATTATAAGTTAATACTAATGCTATAAGACAATACGCGCTTGCTTGCGACAGGAACGCATATACGTTTACTGAATCTATGTGGTCTAAAAAAAGCAGTAAAGCACGAAAGTAATAAGTCGTATAAATAATTTCAAAAAAGGATACCATTTACTTAGTAGGTTTTATAGCAAATTGGTAGTTTAACATTTTAATAATACTAATTAAATGGTATTAGGGAATATATTTTGTTTTCAAGAATATGCTGACATGTAATGTCTATAATGAATATATATTTTTGTAAAATATTTGAAAAAAAAAACGTAAAAAATATTAGAGTACTTTGTTATGGTGGGATATAGTGGAAACATTAAAAAAATATATTAATTCATACATCAGCACGCAATATACAGGCACACGCACACATGCGCAATTATCAATGACAGATTAACGGCCGGTTTCTGAAACGTAAATTAATTTTAACAAGCAATTAATCTGTGTTTAGGATAATTTTCTGTTGTTAAACACAGATTAATTGCTTGTTAAAATTAATTTGCGTTTCAGAAACCGGTCTTTAAAGTTTAAAGAAATATTGTTTTTAGAGATAATTTTTATTTCTAAATAAAACTTTTTACTGTCATTTATCAAGCAAAATTAATATAAAATTGTATTATTTTTATCTGCTAAACTTGACAGAACAATTTTTATAGAAATTCTAATATGATAAGTTTAATAGGTTAGGTGGTCTGTTTATATACTATGTGGCCGAAATCAAATAATTAAATCTTGTATGCTATTAAGTTTTAAAACTACCATATATCCGCATTCGCAGCGTTTTGTCCTAATTTGAATCTGCCCTTTTAAAAATCTGAACGTATACGAACAAATTATGCGGTTGGGTAGCTCCAGCGACTCAAAAGTTGTCTTCTTTTTTGTTATAACGTTATGGAAATGCCGCGTCGGGACCATGTTTCGTTTCTCCATCGCTAGAGCTATCTACTAAGTTCTCATTTTTTGTGTATTTTAATTGATAAGCATCGAATTGTACAAAGTTGCAGACATTTTAAAGCAAGAACTATTTTTGCATAGTTAACATCTAATGTTAGATTCTTATAATAAACCAAATGTTTTCTTACAATATATTTGGTGTTATTGGATTGATAAACAGGCTTATTATTTTTTTGTTTATATTAAAAAAATCAAATTTATCAATGAAAAGCAGACATTCATTTTTTTATTACGATATTAAAATTTTTATTTATTAATTATCTGTAGTTATTTATGAACTTCAAATGTTCATATTTGGCATAAGCGTTTTCTTCGTGTTTGCTTTATCGTAATTGACAATAAGTTATCAAAATAACCTCATCAACTGAAAAGTTGTGTTAGAAAAAATGTTCCTACATCCTAATGTATAGAAGGGCGATCAAGCAGCTCGAGTTTTTTATGTCATCCATACGAAATCAGTATAGACAAATCATATACAAATCCCTAGTAAACTATATACTAATACGAAAGTCTATATTTTTTATCTGTTACATTTTCAGGTCTAAACTGCTGCAAAGATTTGATTGAGATTTAAACATTAATATAGTTAAGATCCAATATAAAGATTAAGTCAAAGGCCAACTTTTTTTTTTCAAAATCAATTCCTAAAAGAGGATGAAAGATTGTACAAAAACTACATGGATCATGTTAATCGCGCAACGGGCAAAGTAGCGCGGTATCAGCTAGTGTAAAAATATATTACTGAATATGTCCAAATTAGTTTATTATAAGAATCGACTTTGTATTTGTGTTTGTGTAAAAAAATTTAAGAGTTGTTAATTGGTTTTAAATGGTGTGGATTGTAAGATTATTCTTTTAATGTTAGTCAATAATATATGCAGTGGGAAATAGAAAAAGTATTTAAGGATACATTTATGTAAGTGTACTGTTAAGATGTGTAAATATACACAGGAGCGCACCGCGAGTGCTTCGTGCACTATATTGATAATTACTTTGGGCTTTTAATGGAATTTTATCCGATACTTTTGGTGTATCGATTTTTTTTAATGAATAAAACTTTATTAGCATTTTTATTGTGCAATAATGTTCATACGTCATGTATGTAATTGAATTTCCATCCAATCAGATTTCGCTTCAATAAACTTGTAGGTGCTTGAGGCATTTGTTATTTTCATTGTGGCCGAACTGTCGCTAAGTACGATGAGCTAACTTGTAGGTTAATCGGATTCGGGCGTACTGGGATATGCCTAATGCTTGACTAAGTAGAGATTTTGTGTTCATATTTTTCTCTATTTTTGTAATGCATTAGTCCTAAACACCCATATTACATCGTTTCTAAGGGTTTACTTGGTTTGGTCCTATTATCTCCCAGTGTGCCCGAATCCCTAGCTCTAAGATAGGTTTAATCGACATTAAATGTGTATTTGTGAAATTAACCTTATTTTTTGGTTGACGTTACTTTATAATGTGTAAATGGCTCATCAGTAGCTGAGTAGTGACACGGAGTGATAGAGTGACTGGTTCCCCCTTTTACAATTGGAATATAGATAATAAAGCGAATAAACTTTTGTGGTTGTATTATTTTTTTCCTGTTAAAATTCCTTTATTTCCTTCGTAATGGTTAAGAGTTAAAGGCGGCCCTTACCTTCAGCATTATTAAATTCCAATCCCTCTTAGGCATGACGCAAACTGGTCACCAACCACAGCCATCGTTGGCTGTCGTGCGCTACCGCCACATTTGTATCAGCACAGTACAAGGATATACAGTATGGAAACTAAGCGTAGTTGATAAAATAATTACCTACGGTAAGGGTTGTTACTTTTAATGTTTTGTAGTTTTTAAATAAGATATTCTATGTTCTGTAGTGATCGATTAATCGAATTGAAATAGCTTTTTTTATATCATAAGATAGCAAACAAGCAGATGGGTCTCCTAATGGAAGAGTCAACCACCGCCTATAGACACCAAATGTCTTGTTAATGGTGCGTTGCTATCTTGTGGCGAGGTCTTATGCCACATGCATAAGTTTACTGGCTACCTTACCCTCCAAACCGGAACACGACAGTTACAAGCACTGACGCTATTGCGGCAGGAATAGGTAAGGCGGTGGTACCTGACCCGGGCAAAACAATGCAGAACTCTACCACCTAGTAAAGTAAGCTAGTTTACACATAAAATTTAAATAGGCGTATAATGGCGTCGGGTAATCCCGATTTTTAATAAGATCGTGGAAATAAACTTACTACTGACAGCACCGCGACAACCGCTTAGGGGTCTCGTCTTAAGTACATTGTTGTGTGAGTGAGCCGTTCCGAACGTTTACAGGTAGTTCCGTACTGCTTACATATTTATACTGTGGTATCAGCGTTCATTTATCATACGATAGTAGGAGGGGGGGGGGGGGGGGGTTGTTGCCTGGCCGTAGCGAGCACAAGCGACGAGTCGCGGACACTGCTACAGCTAGTGGCCGCCGCCGCCTATAGGTACGGCGCTTTGCACACGACGGGGCGGGGCGGGCCGGTCAATTTCTCCGCGAACGATAGCACAAAGCGAATCCTATATTACCAACGCACACAGAGGGCAAAAAAACCGCGCCACAGGTGTCACTTCGTAAAACTCCATTGGATTTATATTGTATAAAGCACTTGTACTGTTTTGGTTTTTTAAACACCAACCAGTTTCGCGTTTTAACGCATCATCAACGTTGACATTGAGAAAGATGAGAAACCGGTTGGTGTTAACAAAAACAGTACAAGTGCTTTTCTTACAACACAAATCAAAGATAACACGCTGTCGCTGACCACCAATGACTGGTCGGTGGCCCGCTTGTGCCGCGCCTTACAAGACTTGGGTTGCTGTACGCTCCTTGTATGAAAAAAGGGTACAGACCACTCAAGAGCAATTTCGCATGTGATGCAGAAAAATGAAGTGTGTAGACATGGCTTAATAGTTTAAAAAACCGGCCAATTGCGAGGGGGACTCGCGCACGAAGGGTTTCGTACCATCAGCAATACAAAATACGAAAAAAACACGTTTATTTTATGGAAACCCCCTTAATATTTTTATTTTTTTATTTGTAGTATTTGTTGTTATAGCGGCAACGGAAATACATAATTTGTGAAAATTTCAGCTTTCTAGCTATTACGGTTAATGAGATACATCCTGGTGACAGACAGCGGAGGCTTAGTAATAGGGTTCCGTTTTACCTTTTAGGCACGAAACATTCATTCATTCAGCGTTATTGACGCTGTTTTTTTTTGTCGTGTTGGTCCAAGACTTCTTTGAAGAATACACTACCTGCCATTTTTCCAGGCAGTTCATAAAAGTGTGACTACTAGTTGGAAGATATCTATGTCTCGCCCGGATTTGGTTCTACCTTACCTTCCCTAATGCTATAGCATTAATGCTAGTTATTCTCGTGTTTCTGTTTAGAGGATAAGGTAGCTGGTAAACTTATGTGGCAATAGTAATACACTCAATAGTCGCCTCTGTGGTCTAGTGGTCCAGCGTTAGCGTTGACTACATGAGGTCCCTGGTTCGATTTTGGGCCGGGCACTTAAAAAAAACATGTTTTTCAGTTTTCTGATAAACACAAAGTTGCCCGGGATTGGAAAGTGCCCGACTGGCGATAGGCTTGCCACCTAACACATTTGAGGGACCATTTACCGGCTACCTTACGCTCCATATCGGAACATGATAGTTACAAGCACTGACGCTATTGCGTCAGGAATAGGTAAGGCGGTGGTACCAGACCCGGGAGTTTATTTCTCACAGTTGTTGTTGATTTTTTACTCGGTCGGCCCCTCCGGAAAACCATGGAATCGTCACGAAGTAATGAAACAAAACCGCTAAATTTTAGCATAGGCCTTGACCCGAAACAAGATGGAAGGCAAAAAGCGTGTAGTCCGATCATTTCGTAGTGAAAGTGAATTGAGTCAATGACCTCATTTAGGCCGTATAATATCGAGCAAAAGATATGTATCTTAAAGTTAACTCAAGAAAAAGCGAACTCTGGCTTTTAACAATTAATACAATTAATAGGATATTTTCATGGACGTACCCAGGTTCTGGACGGGGAAGGGAAGGGGGAGGGGCAATCGTAACATCTTAAGACTATTTTTATCTACAAAAGTAGATACATAGTAGAGGGGTAAACAAATTCCAGTTTATATTTTCATAAATTATCGCCTCTTAATGAATATCACTAGTTTTATTTTGCCTTGTATGGTATAATTAGTGGGATTCAATGGCGTATCCATACTAAGATAACGTCAATCAATCCCGGCAAATTGCACTATCTATCCCGATTTATGATAATGGCTGTGGAATGTAGAGACAAGATTTTCTTATTGTAATCTTATGTTAATTAGTGTCGCTTAAACAGCCTTAAAGAAATATGGTATTACCAGGGCTCGCTTCAATGTCGAAATTTAGAAATTGGAACCCAAAAAATTGATAATTAAAAAAAAATTGTTTTTGTCACGCAAAACATTCTGTAAACTCAAGGGCTTTATTGTTTTCTACTGATAGTGGAGTAGTATCATTTTGAATCAAAACTAAACTAAATTATTTGGGTTTTCATCAACTCAAAACTTTCCTTTGCTTATTTAATATTTAAAATAGCTATGTAATACGGAAAATATATTAATAAACTTATTAGTAACGAAAACAGCGATAACCTCAATTTAGAGAACGGACCATAAAATGTATTAATAATGCGCAAAATAAATTGGTTTTTTCCTGTTAATTGATAACTAAGGCAGTCGAATAGGGATGGCCGATATACATCGATGTTTCGACTATCGATGTTTTTTCCGGGAAACATCGATTTTTTTGGTCGATTTTTTTTTCGATCGAAACATCGATGGTCGATGTAGAATAATGAACCATCGACATCGAAATAAATTTCTACTATAATTTTTATGCGCGCGCTAAAAATTAAAAAAAAATCTAAAAATACCAAAAAAAAAAATCGGAAAAATTACAGTTATAAATATGGGAAAAAAATCTATTAAACACAATTGTTAATGACTTGCAAGTGCATTTTCATAGCTGGAATATGATCTTAGAATTGAAAAATTGACAAAATTTTTAAAAAATAGCATGTAAAGAGAAGCTACAAAATAACCGTATTTTCGAATTTCAGATTGTCGTTCGATTGTATCGAATTTTTTTAATCTTTTAAATGATCTACGCAGTGTTTAATAGATTTTTTTTTCTCTTATTTATAACTTTAATTTTCCCGATTTTTCAATATTCCCGAATTTTCAAAGAAAGTATTTTTTAAGTAATTTACAATTTTGATTCTAAAATTGAGACATATAATTTTTACAAACTTTTTATTAGCTTCACCTATATGTATGTTTGTATGTTTGTACGTTTGTACTTTTGTATGTTTGTATGTTTGATAAAATTATTCCATTTTTTAATTTGCAAAATATGATTTTTGTTATTTTATATAATTTTCATCTATAGTCGATAAGGTAAGAAACTTAATTTTAATTTTTTATAATTATTCCTACAGTCGATAAGACAGGACTTGATGTTAATTTTAATTTCCAATAATTATCTTTAGCCGATTTCTCCAATATTGACAAATTTTTGAATACTAAGGAGAATTTTAATTTTACAAAACAAATAATAGTTTTAAAAAACTAAAAAATCACGCTTTTATGAATAAACCAAACTAAAAAGTAAAAAATAAATAATAGTTTAAAAAAACTAAAAGCACGCTTTTTATAGAAAATCAAAGCAAAAAATAGAAAATAAATTTTAATAAATTTAAATTAAGAATAGTGTTGAAAATTTCAATAAATATAAATTAATAATAGTGTGAATAAAAAAAAATATTTTATTTTAAAAAAGCGTGGGGTGCTTTTTAAGATATTATCAAAATGATAATCACTCTACTCATATCTGTCAATAAAATATTTATAACAAATAATAAAATATTTGTCGAGATTCTCGAGATCGATTTTTTTTGGAATCGTACATCCCTAGTTTGAGGTTCGTTATCGAATATTATTGGGTTTTAGGCTAATTAACGGAAGTTATAGGCAAATTATAAAGATCGATATACCTCCTGATAACAGTAACTTGACGTCAAACGAAATTTCCTACTTTGGGTTATAATTAAAGTACTTGTTAGGTAATTCTGATAATCTCGTTAGCGAATTGCTGGGATTTCCGGTGGCTAACAAGGAAAAATAGGACAAGTGATTCAAAAATACTGAAAATATATAGTGTATAAATATGTAATACTGTCAAGATGTTTATGACTAATTTTTGATACGCTGAAAAAATAGTTTTTTTAGATTTGTAGTTATAGGTAACTAATAGGTAATCGCTCGCTTTGCCAACTCTTTCCGTCAAGTTTGCTTCAAATTGCGGATGTAGATTGACAGTAAGTTATAGGTAAGGTGGCTATCAGGGTACGATGTTATTTATAAACAAACGTGTCCTGACATAAGTCACGTAAGCCAAATTTGAAGAAATCTATTGAAGTATATGTTAATAAATCTAACGAATCTTGTCCGAAAAGAGCATTTGACTGTAATTTGTCAGCCTATAAAGTATCTACGCATTAAAATATTTCCACAAAATTACGATGAAAAATCTGAACAATAGTGGAATCAATGTAGACAATATATAAAGATATACAGTCTTTTGGGTTTTTTATTTTATTAATTGCAATTATTAATCGCAAGCGCGCAACTAACTGTTAGTATAGAATTATATATATTTTCATGCTTATGATATATTTGACCAATCACGTTACAAATATTTTATATTTTTCCATCTAAATTATACTTATGGATTTTTTTAATTCAAAGAACCAGATTTCTTTTTTAATGTTTATTATTATATTTTTATCTCTTAGCATACAAAATATATTTGTTCAAAATTTTAATTCTAATTTTAAAAAGCTATATACTTCAAAATCTATTCATCAATCCTTCTACAACAATACATTTGTAATAAACCATCTGTTTACTATCTAAATTCACTCTTATCAGAACCACACAACCCCCATGAAAAAAAAATATATAAAAAATATATTTTAAAATATAAAAATTATATATTTTAAATATATGAAAAATATATAAATTATATATCAAAATATAAAGTCCATAAATTTCCAGATCGCTACTATTACTGTTTACTGTACCTACGAGAAGACGATTTTTACGGAAAGCGCCAAAAAACGTAGCTGATTAATTTTTAATTTTTAATAATCTTAAATCTATACATCTATACAAATAAATAAAATTGGAGGGACTGTTTGTAATATTAAAATAACCGCTTTTAATTAAATGCATATGGCTGTAGGTATACACGATACATATACCAAAATAACACTTTATGATTTTTGTTTGTCTGTTTGCCTGTTTGTTCCGCCTAATCTCTGATACGGCTGGATCGATCTTGACGGGCCTTTCACTGGTAGATATCTGACATATTAAGAAATAACATAGGCTACTTTTAAAAAAATCCCACGCGGACAAAGTCGCGGGCACAGCTAGTCTTATATAAAAAATAATAGGAAATACATATAGCCAATAGGTACCTAGTTATTAACCACAATATTCACAAACTATACAAATAAATAAAATTGGGGTGTCTGTTTGTAATATTAAAATAACCGCTTTTTACTAAATGCATATGGAGATATACACGATACATATACCAAAATAACATTTTTTATATTTTTTGTCTGTCTGTCTGTTTGTTTGTCCCGGCTAATCTCTGGAACGGCTGGACCGATTTTGACGGGACTTTAACGAGCAGATAGCTGATGTGATAAAGAGTAACTTAGGCTCCTTTTTTTGAACATTTTTAACGCGGACGTAGTCGCGGGCTAAGCTAGTCTAATATAAAATTCCATGAAGTGTTACAGCTTCATGTAAAATTCATAGGAATCTCATTGCACGGCGCTGCGAAGAAACCTGCCGTTAGCACGCGTCACTCGTCAGTGACGTCACATAGTGGGGTTCAGTGGCCAGCGCATATCACAATGAAATATTAATTTTATATATATACTAGCTGTGGCCGCGACTTCGTTCGCGTGGAAAAAATTCTAAAATGAAAACCCGCATAGTTCCCGTTCCCGTGGGATTTCCGGAATAAGAACTATCCTATGTCCTTTCTTGGGTCTCAAACTATATTTGTACTAAATTTTATCTAAATCGGTTCAGTGGTTTGGCCGTGAAAGCGTAACAGACAGACAGACAGAGTTACTTTCGCATTTATAATATTGTTTACCCCGCGTTCGCCGCACTGCATCGTTGATTGTCGAATGTAAATGCAAAGTACATTCAAATAGTATGGGTAGATACGGTAACATAGATCAATGCCAAAGATAAAATAACTGCTTTGCTATGATATTAGGGTTCACATATTTATCTATACATATAATAAAATCGTAGGAAAGTCAAAACTGTACATTGAATAATTTTTTAAAAGAATACTTGGGGCGTGATCTACAATCGATATCGAAACCAAAAATATAGTTTTTAGAATTTTTGTATGTATATATGTCCGGGGTAAACTCAAAAAGTACTGCATGGATTTATTTGCATGAATATTACTAACAGGTCGGGTCAACATATAGGCTACATATTATCACGCTATCACCTACGGGGGAGAAGCTGTGCGGAGTAAACGAAGTCCACGCGGACGAAGTTGCGGGCAACAGCTAGTATAATTATAATAATGTAGCTTCCGTACACACAAATGTAGCTACGGAAACAGTTTTTCCGTAAACGAAACGCAAAAACTGACCGATACGATAGATACCCTATATTATGCATAATAATTTATGATAGATACTTACTTAGATTTAATATTTGTTTACAGTACAAATACCTACCTAGCTATTGAACAGGAGAGTGTTCAAAAATATTTTTTGTTCAACATTCCAAAGGAAACAGAAAATTCTAAGCATTTACGAGTGACTTACCACCTATGTTATACCTACTCATCCACGAAAAAGCGTGGCCGAGTTCATCTAGTTACATAAGAGTAAAAACTATAAGCATAGATTTTTTTTCGGTTTTAAGAAATATTGAAATATTATATAATTATAAATAAATATTATATATAATTTGAAATGGTAAGCGAAAAAGTTTGTAAAGGTATGTTTTTGATGAAACTTGACAAAGATACCTGTAGGTACCTATGTGTGTTTCGAATAATTTACTACGCTTAAAACACATTTACTGTGTTTAAAACACAGTAAATTATTTGAAACACATTTTATATGTAAAGTTTTAATTGTGTGTGTGTGTGTCTAATAGGCAATCGTCACATGCAGACGCATAACCCTGTCATAAAGAATGAGTCCATTCTACTGTTTATCATCTTTAGAATTATTTGTTACTGTAGCTGTGCCGCAAATGTGAGATGGCAGTTGCAGTTTTCATTGGCATTATTGCATAGAAATCCTCCACATGGATACATGCAAACACAACAGCGCGTCAGCCGCAACAGAACTCTAAATATTATGTTATTGTAATGGACTCAAAGGGCATTGTAAACCTTTTGGGTGTACCTAACCCATAGAATCACTCGTGTAGAAACATTGACAGTAAGCTTTAAAAAGCGTTAGTTTTACAGCGACTACACAAATAAAATGGTTACTATCACAAGATTCGTAATCCTTCGTCACGCATAATCGAAATCAAAAAGTGCTTTATTCAAATAAACGTTTGAAGGCACTTTTGACGAGCCGACATTTTAAAAACTATTGCCGGATCGGAATGCGGCCACACAGATCCGGCGGAACAAAACAAGCTTGTCTTTTTTGTCTATTTTTTTAAAATAAATGTGTTTAAAATAATTGTCAAATTAGGTATTTTGTAGTAGCTGCAGTGTTCCCGCGGGAACGACTTATTTTTCCGAGTAAAATTTAGCCTATGTGCTATTCGAGGGCCTACCCTGTAGCCAAATTTCATTCAAATCCGTTCAGTAGTTTGAGTGATTAAGTAACAAACATCCATCCATCCTTCGAAACATCCAAACTTTCGCATTTATAATATCAATATACAAATAAAAAAGACAGGAATTGATATGTGAAGCAATTTATTTCAGACTTGTTTATTTGCTAAATAATCTAAGATTTTATAATAGGTACCTTTTTTTACAGTTTTGTTTATAGCATTGGGAAGTTTATTATAAAAGCGTATACATTACCCTATAAAAGAATTTTAAAATAGGTTACGTGTTAAGAAAAAATTCAATCCCTAAAAGCTTCGATCAAAAATAACCTAAAAGCCTGAAATAAAGGTGAAAGTTTGAAACATTATATTGAGGACTAGAGTCCGCGCGGACTTCGTTTACTCCGCACAGCTTTCCCCCCGTAGTTGTTGTGTATACCCTATATGTTGACCCGACCTCTTAGTAATATTCGTGCAAAATTTTAAATAAATCCATGCTGTACTTTTAAAAAAAATATTCAACATACAGTTTTGACTTTCCTACGATTTTATTATATGTACTAGCTGTTGCCCGCGACTTCGTTCGCGCGGACTTCGTTTACTCCGCACAGCTCCTCCCCCGTAGGTGATAGCGTGATAATATGTAGCCTATATGTTGATCCGGCCTGTTAGTAATATTCATGCAAAGTTTGCAGTAAATCCATGCAGTACTTTTTGAGTTTACCCCAGACATACATTGACTTTCCTACGATTTTATTATATGTAAATATAGATATACAGATGAGGACGTCTTATTACCAAATTGTTACTTTACTCGTAGGCGAAGTTAGTCTGTAATATTTGATTTTACATCAACACTATATTATCTAACTACTAACCTATAACGATTTGCATTTCTTGTTTGTAATAAACAAAACTCAAAAACTACTAGACCGAATTTAAAAATCTTATTAGCCACACTATCCAGGACTCGTCTCGGGACGTAATATAGGCCATATTTTAATTGATTACGCAAAATAAAATATTTGTTGTCGTAACTTAAAAAAAGGGGATTTTTGTTTTACTTATGAAAATGACTCCACGTTTATACATCTTTTAATAACACGAAGAATAAAAATGAAATTTCAATTAGAAAAATCCAACTTCTAATGGAATTTACATTTTTATTCTTCACTAGCGACCTGCCCGCGGTTTCACCCGTGGGAATATCGGAAAGGTTAATACACTTAAACCTTCCTCAAGAATCAATCTATCTATTAAAAAAACCGCATCAAAATCCGTTGCGTTGTTTTAAAGATTTAAGCATACATAGGGACATAGGGACAGACAGACAAAGCGACTTTGTTTTATACTATTTTTTTTTTATATCATAAGATAGCAAACAAGCAGATGGGTCTCCTGATGGAAAGAGTTAACCATCGCCTATAGACACTAAAGATGTTAATGGTGCGTTGCTATCTTGTGGCGAGGTCTAATGCCACATGCATAAGTTTACCGGCTACCTTACCCTCCAAACCGGAACACGACAGCGACAAGCACTGACGCTATTGCGGCAGGAATAAGTAAGGCGGTGGTACCAGACCCGGGCAAGACAATGCAGAACTCTACCACCTAGTAGCCACGATGTTAGTGACTCGATAGCCAATTGGTCGCCTTTTACGACCTGCCTGGCAGAACGGCAGTTGGCCTATTCTTCAAAGGAGGCCGGGACCAACATAGATAAATAAAACATAATTGTAATAAGTGGGTCAAATTTTGCTTTCAAGATACACTTTTAGCTTACACGCCAAGTTAAATAAAAACAAGTAAAATGGACATCAATCACGTTGATTTAATTTGCGCTAAAGTTTCCGTCGATTCAGCCCTGTACCCTCTTTTTATCTTAGTTGGGTAACTTCAGAATACCGATGTTAGGTACTTTCAAACAACATACAAAGGTATTTTGTTCGTCGCTATCGTGTCGAAAGCACACCAGAGGAATACCTTTGATTTCTTGTATATAGCATAATATAAATACCAAATATTAAAGATATAAATGTACTAATTGTTTTTACCAAACAATCACGTCTTGGCAAATCAAAATAGGTACTTACATACATACTATAGTAATACAAATATAAAACACCGCACGACTACACTCGAGTACATTCATTTCATAAATGCTTTAAAAATCAATGAAACAGAAATATATTTTGTCCCTTTTTCACGCCCGCCTGCAACTTCCCCCCGTGAATACGAGAACGTATCCATCCTCTTCGCTCTTGCGTTGTAAAATCATGTACCTAATCTACAGAAACGCGAAATGCGCCATTTTGTCAACAATCGTCTCGGTGATCGTGGCTCTGAGTATTAAATGTAAAAAATATAGTTTGTGTGATCAAAAGACTTTAAATTGTGTTTCGCTAATCCTAAAACTGAAGTGACTATCTATATTGTGTAATATAAACCCTCCAATCCGGCAGCAGCAACAAGTATTGGTAATTATAATTCACGCTTTGTTGTCACTTACCGCGTCAGTTTATCTAGCACACGACGTGTGTTGACCGTTTTTGCCTTTGCCGAATACAATTACTTCATAAATATGACCTTATACATAACTTAAACGTATTTTTAATAGTATAGAAAATGAGTTTGTTAGGAGTATATTCATTTTATCAAGGCTAAGTGAGATTACATATTAAATATCGTTGTAAAAATAAAAAGAAATTGATCGATGTTGGAATATTCGATTTTATCATGTAGTTGCTGCCGTCTGCCACGAGCGCTCTCTACTTATGAATAATGTACCGACTACCGATTGTGTTGATGTAGAGTGTAATGATTTTACATACTGTTTATTATTGTTTAATTAGTTAGAACTTATATTATTTTTTAATTTAATTAATTATGAATTATTTGCGCATTAACGACGTTGTTATGTATTTGATTTTCATCAGTAAGTAGTAGTTTGATGTTAAGTTAATTTTCTATAACGTGTCCCGATTTCGATTCGTACTTTTTTATTTATATTGTTTCCCTAGCTGTAAGATTCCAAGAAAAAAGGTAATTGAAGTTTGTAGGTATTTGGTATTATTGTGTATTATTATAACAATATTTTTAAATAGGTACTAGGTAGGTAATATTCTTATTAGGTTTCTCTTATTAGGTTAGGTAAAACACCCAGTATTCCGCCTTTTAGTGAAAACTAAAAATTTCGCTGCATTTTAAATATTAAACACTATAAGTTAAAATACCTACACATTATTGTAATAAAGGTTATTTATTAAATTTTCTAAATAAATTAATAAAACACAGGGTAACGTGCCCTAAAGTCGGCCGTCGCCTTATGTTGGCCACCTAATGTGTTTATGCTGATAATTAAATTTAAATTCCATATATGTTTAAATTTGTGTTGCAAATCACGACTTTACTCATATAACTGTGTTATATATAACACACGATTTAACCAACTTGTGTCATGCACTTCAATGTTAAAGCACGTAGAAGCCAACGAGTCGTCACACAGAGCTGTATCGTCTGCGATTTAGCTAATATAAACGTTATAGGAGATCACGCACGGGGATTGTGTTTTTGACCATAAATAATCGCCCAAAAAGTAAAAGATTTTTCTTTTGCAGAAAAATAAAAGAGTGTAGAAGATTATCCATTGCAAATTTGATAAATATTTCTATTTGTTATTAAGAAATAACAGCGGCCGCGATCAGGGTACTCATTTTGATACAAGAGCCTATAGTCGGCCGGGGGTCGACATTAGGCTGAAAGACACAAATTTATAACTCTACAGAATTTAAAGGTACAGTTATATTTTTGTTTAATAATTTGTTTTCAAACGCGTTTTGAATCCGTTATTTTAATGACCAAAGTCCGGCCGCTTTTATCTATTACGCATGTTGAAATAATAAGCATTTTTAAACACGGCCGACATTAGGAAATGCAAACAACCTAATGTCGGCCCCCTTTATATATTTCATATATACATAGGATGTTTAAAAATTGATTATAGAATAATGTCTTTATTCATATTATTGTTTAATATATTAATTCAATGCATCATATTGACCGTCCCGTTGGTCGAGTGGTTAGCAAACCTAACTACAAATAAATGTGGCTGGATTCGATTCCCGGCAGAGATAAACATTTGTGTGATGAGCATAGATGTTTGCGTTTCTGGGCTATGCTATGAATAAAATTACTTGATTCTTTTTTATTGCTGTGTTTTCGATTTTGTTATAAACTATCTATTACTGGCGACATTTTTTTCTCATGACCCAAAACCATAACTTGCACAGTCGAGTAAAAACATAGCCTATGTCACTCCTGGATAGTGACATATAGAGCTTTTTAAAAGTGAAAGATTTTTAAAATCAGTTGAGTAGGGTTTAAGTTAAATCTGCATAAAATTTAATTAAAATTTAATGCAGATTTATTGCCTTGTTTTCAATTTAAAACATCCCTTACTGGCGGCCGACATTAGGGAAAAAGAAGGCCGAAATTAGTGAAACACTGGCCAACGCTAGGGAAATAAACCTTTGAAACTTAAAACGCTTATATATTTGTATTTCGTTATTGTAGTCATTCGAAACATCAATACAGTAAAATTTAAATAATAAATATTACGAAAAAGCAAATAAATATGTTTTTACGATAGCGGTTTAAGCGTAGTAAGGACCGAATGTTGCGTTTTTTGTTAGGGCACCGACATTTGGCTACTTCACCCTACTATTTTTTTAAGTAAAATTACAGAAAAGATCAATATTGATGAAATGATGTCACTTTTTACCAGTCATCTTTCTCTATAAGTCAGCCATGTTTTACCCTGTAGTCAGCCTGTTACAAGTTCTTGTATGATGACATACAATTTTTTTATGACCTACTAGCTGTCGCGCGTGCAGCCCGCTGCATTATAAAAAATTTTTGACGAATCCTGCGGGATCACCTAATTTTTCCGGGATATAAGTAGCCTATGTGCTATTCCAGGTTACCATCTACTTGTGTGCCAAATATGTAGATACTTTTCTATTCCAGGCTATTCCAGGTTATCATCTACTTGTGTGCCAAATATGTAGATACTTTTCTATTCCAGGCTATTCCAGGTTATCATCTACTTGTGTGCCAAATATGTAGATACTTAGAGGAATAACGTATAAATATATAATAAATAAAAATGTGTTATTATTCTATGCCTAGATACTTTTACTTCCTGGCCCGAAAAGCTTTGCGCGCGAGTAGATTAACATGTTTACTAACATGGCCTCTTAGTGGTTGGTTTTTAAACAAAATGATAAAAGATCAACTATCTCCATGCGAAATTTCATCAAAATCGGTTTAGTAGTTTAGCTGTGAACGTGTAACAGACAGACTTTTACATTTATAAAGTCAGTATCGAAGTATGGATTAATGTTACTGAGATTCTAACTGTTCGGTCTGGATCAGTCTAATATCAGTTTTTTACGTCACTATACATATAGCAAACAAGCCAGCCAGATAGCTATTTCCCTCCGGATGGAAAGAGAAACCTATCGCCTATAGACACTAAAGATGTTAGTAGAGTGTTGCTATTCTCTTAGCAGAGTTTTAATGCCACATGCAAAAGTTTACCGGCTACCTTAATCTTCCAACCGAAACACGACAATGACAAACATTATAACTATTTCGGCAGGAATGACGAAGGCGGTGGTAACAAATACCCGGAAGAGACGTGGAACTCTACCACCTACTTATCATCATAGTCATTATAGTAGCGACACGTATAGCCAATTGGTCGCCTTTTAGACCTGACTGTTCTTCAAAGGAGCTGGGACCAACAAGGAGGAAATAAATTGTTGGGATTTTGTCTTAGAAATGACAGGTACCATTTCTTTCCCGGACTATTATTTACAAATGGGTTGACTTTTTTCTTTAAGGAATAATATTGTAGTTATGGACGGATTAATAAAACCATTACATTATGAAGGGAAGCCACATATTGCTGACTATTCACCAGTCTTCTAAATCAGTTTTTTTTGGTCAGCACTGGGCTTGGCCTTATTTTACGGGAGATTTCTGGGACCCTTAAATGTAGTCTATTTTGTGGAGTCCCTCGTGAAACACCAATATCTCGACTAGCTTCTCTGATTTTCAATATATTTCTGATTGCTGCCATAGCATGTGTTAATTGTTTTCTTTGTTCTGGTTGTAATTGCTTTTTTGTCGAACTGAAATTCTTAAATAAAAGATTTTATGCTAACAGATACATGCAGAAGTTCAATTCTAATCAAAAGACATTAAGATTCAATTTTACGCAACATAACTTGCGGCTGACTCTTGGATTTGTAGATTTATTAGTCGTCCTTTCATATGTACTTACATTTATACGCGGCTGACTACTGGTAAAATACTCTTTTCATCTAATAAGAATTAAGTTCAGTAAAATAAGTTAAGGGAAAAATATTCGTTAATTTCAACCACATATAGCAAAATCATAAAAAACCAGTAGTAAACCACTTATGGCTCAGTACTGAATCTATCTCAAAAATCCGATACGCAATAGTCAGCCACGTAAATTAAAACTTAATAAACAAGCAAAATGCTTCAAATGTTGGATTTTTTAAACAAACATTTCATTATTAGCGTAATATATCAGTCCACCATAAATTACATCAAATTAGTAGAAAAACTGACCAACTACTTGAACACGTTAAGAAAAAAAAATTGCATCAGTCACGCGGATTGTCACATCGTTGGCGGCAGTGCAAATTAAAAGGTATATGGGTGATTCCGTTCTAACTGTGATATAATGTCAATACCGTGTCATTTCTATTTTTAGAATTTATTTATAAATTGTTAGTTTTTTTTGTCGTAAACATTAGAATTTATGAGGTAATTAGTTTAAATCATTTATTACGACAAAAAAACTAACAATTTATAAATAAATTCTAGAAATGGACATGACACGGTATTGACATTTAAGTGATATATTGTAAGTTTTCTGTAAGTGGCAAGTTATATTATATGAAAATAATGTTGAAATATGTTTATTATTTTCCAATAAGTACAAAAATTTCATAAATTAATTATTAATTAACGACCTGTGAGAACAAACAATACAGGACATTGAATATCACAGTTAGAACGGAATCACCCATATCTCGTGAACCTCGTACATAGTAATGGTTTGTAGGAGTGCAAATTAGCAAATAATAGAGCATAGATTCGATTAAACATTTTTATAAAGATGTAAATAATTTACAACCCTATTTATACGGAGATAATGTCTGTAAAGCCTGAGTACTGGTACGGGGCTGACTACTGGGTGTTTTGTAGTAAAAATTTAAAAATTTATCCATTGATTAGTTGAAAAATCTCGAGGCTATGACAAAAAACCACTTTCCAACATTTTTCGTCAACAATAACGCCGGATGTAAGAATAAGCCAATTTGATCTAATTTGCGGTATTTACCTCAGAATTTAGGAAATAGAGCTTTTGTTTTATCGATTAATGAACTGGTACATTATTTTGCAAATTATTATAAAAAAATATCTTTTTTTTTGAGTCTATTTTCAAAATTTCTCAAAATCTCCTGGGTCAAATTGGTTCAGATTCTCAGAAGAAAGATTAGCGGAACCCAATCGAATGCCACCAACAACGGTGCGGCGATTCGATCGGTCAAGCCGTTCAAAAAACTATGAGATGTTTACATACATGCATAGATAGATATACGTAGTAGGTACATAAAGTTTACCTTGATGGTAAAATATGTACAATTTATTTTGTTGTTTCTAACTTAAATGTTGATATATCATACTAGTAAAAAATGGTTTGGCTTATAACTGTTTGATAATTGACGGATAATTATAGATATCTGATAATTATTAAGGAGTACATTTATCTTGAGAATTTGAAACCTTGGATAAATCTGTTTAATTATAGGTACCTATTGAAAACAGTTGTTTGAAAGTACATACCTACAGGCTACAATATTAATTGGAAAACGTGACGTTTTTGGCGTGAAAATGAAATACATCTTTAAACTTAAGTAAAGTGATAAATATTATGTAATGCAACTGTAAAATAAATAAACTTGCTCTCTTATTGGGAGGCAATACAAAAATTCAATGATAACAAAATAAGAGGATACAGTTTAGTGTTGTAGATAGTAGATATTTATCATCTGCACCCATTTTACCCAAATTTAAAATTGTATATAATTAAGTAATTTTAAAATGTAATTACACAATTCCTCAGTCAAAGGATCAACGAATTTGCTACAAAGAGTGCGGACTGTGACATGTCACGAAGGTGGGAGCGAGAAGCGCCAAAAGTTTGAGGTCGTTTGACGTTTCACTTGTAGGTATACATAATTTCCATTTAGGTACCACAACTTCAACCGGAACAACTATGACGTTCACTTAAAATTTGTTCGACATCTATGGCCAATATTTATCGGTTGCGTAGGTAGATAAAAAAGTGTTTTAAATAGTTATAGTAAACTAGTTATTCGCCCCGCCTTCGCACGGGTGATAACCGCACGCGGCGCACGCATCTAATAAAAAATTGGAAATATCTATCGGTGGGAGGTATGTGCTGTGCCGCGCTCCCGGCTGCACGGGTACCACCATCTTGCTTATTTCTCCCGTGAAACAGCTTTGCAGTGTTTCGGAGAGAAGGGCAAGACAGGCAGTGTAATTACTGGCACCGAGACTTAACATCTTATGTCTCAGGATAGGCAACACTTCAAAATGGGATACCTGAACTAGTTCCAGCCCATTTTTGTTCATTGGCGACGTCGACCACATACCATCAGGTTGCACGTCTGCCAGTTTGCCTATCTCAATAACATAAAAAAAGTTTAAAATATGACCCCCTTTTGGTATTATACAGTAAAAAGTCTGTAAACCGGTTGATCCTGCGGGCCATCCTGGAAAGTTCCCGTTAATTTGAGCTTATTTTAAGCTTAGCGAATCTAACTACGAATCGATAGGGCTCGGGTTCGATTCTCGGCGGGTATAAAACATTTGTGTGATGATCATAGATGTTTATATTTCTGTGTCTGGGTGTTTATGTACATATTATTTAGCAGTATTTATATACGAGTACGTAGGTCACACTATTAGTTTTGCGTAACTTAAAAAAACAACATGTTATAACCAAATGTTTATTGCTTTTCAAAATAATCTCCTTTACATTTTAAACATTTCTTCATGCGATCGAACCATTTTTTAAAACAGGAGGACCACAGATCTGAAGGCATGTTTTCTACGTGCTGATTGAACGCTATCACTGCCTCTTCGGAGTTGGTAAAAGTAAAACCTCTAATCAAATCTTTGATTTTGGGGAAAATACAGAAATTACAGGGTGCTAGGTTGGGGCTATGCGCAGGATGAGTGACGAGATGTACTTTTTCGGAAGCTAAAAATGACTGTTTTGTTGGCCGTGTGTGAAGAAGCGTTATCATGGTGTAGGAGAATGCGGCTTTTGGGTCATCTTTCGCGAACTTTTTCTAACACCCTGGGTAAACATTTGGTAGAATACCACTAGGCATTAACACTCTTTTGATTTTCAAGTGGAATTGTACAGATGGGACCCGTAGCTGAGAAAAAACGCGATTATTTTTTTACCAACGTTTTTCGCCTGTCTCACTTTTGTTGGCCTGTTCTCATTTTCAAACACCCATTCACAAGATAGCTGATTTTTTTTCGGGTTCAAAACAATAAATCCACGTTTCGTCTCCTGTGAAAATGTCATAAACAGCATTAGAATGTCCGTGGTCGTACTTCAGTAGCATCTGTGAGCACCATTCCACGCGAGCCCGCTTCTGCTCCGCTGTCAGTTGACAACAAAGTTTCCGAGCTTTCAATTCTTCGTGTAAAATTTTCTGAATTTGGCTCATACCAATAAAAAATAGTCCTCGAGTTGTTTCATAGGTAATCCGGGGGTTTTCTTCAATTAACCGCTTGACAGTATCCACATTATTTTCGTTGACGGCAGTTGAAGGCCGCCCTTCACGACATTCGTCATGTAAAGAAACTCGACCTCTCTCAAATTCCGCAAACCATCGCCTCACGGCGCTCAAACAAGGTGCTTTTCTCCCAAAAGCATTTTGAAGACGAGCGGCACAGTCTTGCGGAGAAACAGAATGTTTAAAATCATAAAAAATCATCGCTCTAAAATCTTTTCGACTTAATTCCATTTTCGTTTCGTACGTAGAACTTTGATGTGTAATAAAAAACAATTGACAAATCATTTCCCGCCAATTGTTTTTTTTATTACTAAGAAGGTTGCAATGTTTTTTTTTTAAATATAACATTCGAAATTCAAATAGTTCCGATTAGCTAGAAGTGCAAAACTTTTAGTGTGCCCCATGTATGTATTTCCTTAGGGATAACGCTCAGAGTGACATTCAACGTTTCGTTCATATTTTAGACCAAAACTCTAACCCCGCTACATATATCGGCGAAGTTTCGCGCTAGCACGTTGTTGTAACGAGTTGCATCGCGATAAATGCTTACGTTATAAGTACATCATGATATCACTGGTCATCAAACCCCGGCCCGCAGGTTATATTTGTGCAGCCTGCTAATGATATTTGTGCCCATGACAAAGAAAAAATAATGTAGTAACATTCCTTAAATTCTTTTCTTCTCAAATTCTTCGAAATACCGAAATCCAGCAACATTTTGATGTTAAAACGTCACTTTTTTGTTTATGTTGCATTTTTGGACTTTACACGTAGGTCAAGAAAAATTATTTTAGCATTTTTGATATTTTTAAAATACATTTATTTTATTTTTAAAAAAATGATTGACAAAAAATCAAGTCTGTACGGACTTCGGATCTGGCACGATTACAATCGCAAATCTTAATATATCGAGTTTTTTATTATTATTTGCAGAATTACAATAGGTAGTTATGCAGTTTCCTAATGCAAATGGCTGTGTAATTTAGTGTTATTTAATATAATTATAGGTACCTAACTATTAAAAAATCCATAGGTATTTCTTGTTCAATGTTCACAAATCTATATTAATAATTTACAATGCGAAAGTATGGATGATTGGATGTATGGATGAATGTTTGTTATGCTTCGGACGCACTTGCGTCTACTGTCACAAAGCTTCGCACAATGACGTGATACGTGCAGATGTGACCAGATATTATTGGATATCATCATAAAAATTTGGACTGCGCGTGCCTTATCGCGCGGTTTGCGAAACGTCAAAGGGTTTTAGCGCGCTAATATCTTCGGGTCGATACACGCAAGTGCGGTCGAAGGGTTACTCAATCACGCAAAAATAGCTGAATCAATTTGGCATACATGTAGAGGAAGAGGATGACCTGGAATAAACACATAGGTTACTTTTTATCTCGGAAAAAATATTAATTTTTCCTCTTTTATTTAATTAGCAATTAATTAGTACTAAAAATATGATAGTGTACATACGCTCTCGAAAAACCAAAGTAAATTTGCTATGTAATGCATATTTCACGTAGAAAAACATAGCAACATTATGTCAAAATAAATTGCAATGACACATAGATTACACATCCAGATAATATATTACACATCACACACAATTGGGCGATGAAGTGTCCCCATTGAAAGTCTACTAAATTTGGTAGACTTGGGTGATACGTCAAATAGTGTCATTTTAACCACCATAGGAGATCGAGCTGAAGGAAAATTATAAAATATGCTGGTATGTAATGACAAAATATTGTCGCAACTGTCTTGAAAAATCTTATAATCAATAGCTAGAACATGTTTTATGAACAATTTTTGTTCTACAATTACAATTATATAGGAAAAATGGAGTTTTTAGTCCGATTAATCTGTACTGCCGGTTTATTACTGGGGTAATTTTCCAAAAAAATAGGAAACACTTCATATAAGTATGTCTTGGTAAATTATAATAAAATTGTGCAATAACGCGTAGATAGATATATTATATGTATAATATTCTATCTAAATACCTAAAATAAAAAAAAAACAATGAAAAATTAAATTAATGATAAATAAACAAGCAGATAGCACTTCTAAAGAAAAGAAACAACCGTTGTCTATAGACACAAAATATGTTTCTAGTGCGACGTTATCCATGTGATGGGGTGAGATAGTATTACCGGATACCTTACCCTCAAAACTGTAATACGAAAATAAAAAGCATCAACGCTTTTGCGGCATGTATCAGTAGACAGCTTTTTGTGGCAGCTCGGATGAGACGTTGCAGAACTCTACCAACTGGTAATCTCGATGTTAGTGACATACGTTTAGCCCATCGTTCGCCTTTTAAGAACTGCCTGGCAGAATGGTAGATGGTATATTCTTCAAAGACGGTGGGAGGGGGGACGGTTTAATACAATCGTGCTTCGAAGTAGCATATAAATTTCTATAAATATATATACACATATATATTTGCGGATGTCACTTTAATTTTATTCAAAGTGAAAACAAGAGGTGGTAAGTATGATGAAGTGAATAATACAATTTCAAAAGTAGTACACTGGTTTGGCACAAATACATTTTATTAAATGACAAGAAAATCAAGTGTTAAATTCTCATTGCCTCATGTAAGGCACGTAAATAGCAATGTAAAGTTTAATGGAAATAATCTGACTACTACGTACCACGTTTACTGTAATAACACATCTACTAGGTAGTCGAGTTCTGCATTGTCTCGCCCGGGTCTGGTACCACCGCCTTACCTATTCCTGCCGCAATAGCATCGGTGCTCGTCCCTGTCGTGTTCAGGTTTGCAGGGTAAGGTTGAATAACCAAAACATCTACTGTCGCATGGAAATGAGCGTAGAAATGAGTGGAAATTGGTAGGTAGGTGTAAATATTTATTTTTCGCATTTGAAATTTAAGTTAGGCACATTTCCTGCAAAAATTTCAAGTTCCGAATCGTATAATAATTTGTATGCATTCTTTGTAATTGTATCTATTTAAATTAAATATGGATGTATAATATTTACTTTAACCTTCTCTTTTATATTGAAAGCAGGGATAACAATAATTAAGGTTGGGCACACTAACCACGTTAGTGTGCGTGGCTTGATTACTGTATGTGTGCGGGGGTAGGGGGATGGGGGGGGGGGGTGCAGCTGTCCCTCCCTGGCCCCCCTTGGCGACGCCTTTGCAAGTAATATTCAAGTAACGCACACATAGACACCTCTCACGGACGCGATATCTCGGACTGGTGCGAAATAAACTGTTCCGAACCATTCCGAGATAAGGCGTCCGTGTGCGTTGCTAGAATATCACTTGTATGTAGATTGACTACTGTTAGTCTCTAGTATACTGTGGTACAGGCTCAACGATCAACGGCCATACTGCCTTGAATTTTGTCTGTTAATATATTTGATATTTAGTCGAATTAATTTATTACGAAAACATTTTTTTTAGAATTTCCATACTATTGTGTTAGTCTAATTCATATTTCTTTATTACAGGAATTTAAACTATGCAACGAAAATAAAACACGAGTCTCACAAAAATCAAATACCTATTGAGGGACCGTTCAAAACCAATTAAGCACGCTATTTTAATCCCCGTTTTACTATTTCACAAGAATAGTTTTATAATGTCGCAACTATTATGCGCGTGCATAGTCCCCGGTTGTCCCAATAACACACTCAACCAGCCAGGGAAGACGTTTATCAAAGTTCCAACAAGCAAAGACTTAAGATGCCGATGGCTGCGGACAGCCAGAGCTGACGTAAAATATACACCATACGATAAGATATACTTCTGTGAAGATCATTTTAATGTAAGTACAGATAAAATACATCACTAGATATCGACGGATCCTACGTAAGTTTTCGTAACTTACAAAATGCATTTTTTTTATAGTATAAGATAGCAAACAAGCAGATGGGTCGCCTGATGAAAAGAGTCAACCATCGCCTATAGACACCAAAGGTGTTAATGGTGCGTTGCTATCTTGTGGCGAGGTCTTATGCCACATGCATAAGTTTACCGGCTACCTAACCCTCCAAACCGGAACACGACAGCGACAAGCACTGACGCTATTACGGCAGGAATAGGTAAGGCGGTGGTACCAGACCCGGGCGAGACAATGCAGAACTCTACCACCTAGTAACCACGATGTTAGTGACTCGTATAGCTAATCGGTCGCCTTTTACGACCTGCCTGGTAGAACAGCAGTTTGCCTATTCTTCAAAGGAGCCCGGGACCAACACGGGGATTTTTATTTATGAAAATGACTCCACTTTTATAGACCTTTTAATACGAATTTAATACGAATAATCTAGAAACTATTACGAACCAGAGTACGTAACAATAAGAAAAATTAAAATAAAATTTCTATTAGTTAAATCCAACTTCTAATAGAAATTTCATTTTAATTCTTCGTGTTATTAAAAGATCTTTATAATAAAAGTCATTTTATTAAATAAAACAAAAATCGCATCTTTTAAGTTACGACAACTTACGTAGGACCCGTCGATATAATATTTATAATGCTGCGTTGCCAATTTGCCATCTGTTGTTTGACGGGGATTTAATTTCACATTGGTACCTAACCGTATTCATAAGTTTACCGGTTATGTTATCCTCTAAACCACTACACCAAAATTCATCGGTGTTTTCACTTAATGATTTGATTTCTTTCGTATTACGAACGCCATTCGGTGTCAATATTTTGGTAATCATTTATGTCTAGTAAATTGGGAAATTGTCTACATATTTCTATTATTGACGATATATCACCTTCTTTTACAGTTTCAGGAGCGAAAGCCCCCATACCTTTAGGTGCATTTTTTTATAGGAAATCTTTGAATGATTTGGTCACATGCCTCAACATAAAATTGCATGCATCTATAGTAAATTCGCGTTAATAATGCAGTGAATCGTCGCTATTCGCTGGCCCATTAACCAATCAGATCACTCGGAATCTAATTACGAGTGATTTGATTGGTTAATGAGCCAACGGATAAAAACAAGGAAGTTACATTCTACCCGGAATATTCACGCGCGCTTCAAAATCGTTCCGAAGAGTACCACGACATGAGTGGAGTTTGTCTCTTTCTACTAAATAAAGCGACAATCGCCATATATGAGTGCGGCCATGCGTCGTTCGCAAATTACTACTAAGTAATTCTACTAATTTGAGAAACAGCTTTGCATTGCATAAGTAATTACGTAATAATTAAAATAAGCACATTTTAGAACTCACTATGGTAATTACAATACATTTTATGCTAATGTATTTATCGACGTGTATGAATAAAAGGGATTTAACAATTACCGAATATATAAAATCTACCATCAGTAGTTTTATTTAAACACTGGCAATTGTAAGAAAGGGACAACATCCACTCATGTCGTTGTCTTGCTCAGAACGTTTTTCCCTCTGTTAAGTAAGAAACAATTGTCAACTTCATGAGTAACTAGATAAAGTACATTTTTATTTTTCAAATATTACTTCATAAGTCAGTTATTATATATAAGTTCCTTGGATAAAAATGATTCACTGCATTCTTAACGCGAACGTATAGTCCCCGGCCAAGGAAGTTACATTCTATCCGGAATGCTTACACGCGCTTCAACATCGTTCCAAAGAGTACCACGACATGAGTGGTGTGTGTCTCTTTCTACTAAATAAAGCGCCAATCGCCATATATAAGTGTGGCCATGCGTAGTTTGCAAATTACTACTAAGTAATTCTACTAATTTGAGAAACAGTATTTGCACTGCATAAGTAATTACGTAATAATTGAAATAAGCACATTTTAGAACTCACTATGTTAATTACAATACATTTAATGCTAATCTATCTATCGACTTGTATGAATAAAAGGGATTTAACGATTAACGAATATATAAAAATCTACCATCCAAAAGTTTTATTTACACTGGCAATTGCAAGAAAGGGACAACATCCACTCATGTCGTTGTCTTGCTCAGAACGTTTTTCCCCTCTGTTATCTAAGAAACAAATGTCAACTTTATTAGGATCGAAATAAAGTACATTTTTATTTTTTAAATATTTCTTCGTAGTAATTCCAGTTATCGTTTATAAGTTCCTTGTCCCCGGCATCTAAGTTGAACAAAGATGGTTGACGTCTGCGCAGGTACAATTGTAGAAAAAAGTGTTTTGGTTCGATTGTCCGAAAAATTAAACAAATAATTGTAAGTTTTGAATCGATTGGTTATTTGGCATTTTCTGGGCTGGAGAATAAAAATAATTAATATAAGCATTTAAAACTTTTAAATACTTTATTTTAATATGTATAAATAAAAATGAATCGCTAAATGTGTTGCTAAGCCCTATACAAATTCGGCTGTTTTTAATCGACTTTAAAAAGGAAGGGGTTCTCAATTCGACAAGATATATTTTTTATGTATGTACACCGATTTTGCTGAAGTTTCTGAACCGGTAAATAACAGGTAGTATTTAATTTATAATAATTAATATATGTTGACCCGACCTGTTAGTAATATTCATGCAAAATTTGAAGTAAATCCATGCAGTACTTTTTGAGTTTACCCCGGACATACATACAGACAAACAGACATACAGACAACATACATATCTTTACGCCAGGTCCCTTACGGGGTAGGCAGAGAGAACCGAGTGCCATACATCACGATCCTTGCAGGCTTGTCTCGCTTCCTCCACATTCATCACTCTCTTCATACACAAACGCCGGTTGCGAAGACTCTTGACACCACCTTCGGACAGTATTCGATCAATCTGATCGTGGTATGTCTTGGTCTTCCCCGGTACCTACATCCTTCCACATTCGCATTGTATATCTGTTTTGTTAACCTTTCATCTACCATTCTTTCTACATGTCCGAACCAACGGAGCATGCCCTTTCTCATCTTTACACCGACACTTTCTTTCAAACCTAACCTCTCTCTCACTTCGACATTACGAACCCGGTCCGCGAGTGTCACACCACATATTTTTCTTAGCGACCTCATCTCAACCGCGTTGATTCTACTTTCATGCCCTTTCTGACATACCCAGCTCTCACTTCTATACAATAGCGTTGGGATAAGCACATGATTATGCAGAGCTAGACGGGCACCCTGACTTAAAATTGTGCTATTAAGTAATCTCCCTAACGCTCCATTCACTCTGTTCCCTGCACACACTCTTCTTTCAACATCAGCGGTGTACCTTCCATCCCTGCTAAAAGCACATCCAAGATATACAAACTCATCCACTTGTTCCAGCATTACATCATCTACCACAACCCTTACGTCCGTTCTGGTTGCTTCTCTTTCAAATACTAAAACTTTAGTTTTCTTCGAATTCAAATGTAAGCCCATACTCTTACAATCCTCATTCATAATTGTGATCAGTGTTTGCAGCTCAGATGGAGTTGAGCCTAGAAGTACAGCGTCATCTGCATAAAGCAGGCAGTTCACCACTAGATCACTCATGCGCATTCCCACATACAATGACCTCAATCTTTGGAGACATTTATCCAGATATAGAATAAACAATTTTTTATACAATCCAGATATAGAATAAACAATTTCAACGAGCTGACAACACACAACCCTGCTTGACGCCGATATTGACAGCGAACCAGGGCGATATGTTGCCGTCCACCCGCACACATGCTTTGCAATGCCAGTACATGGATTCCAAAGCACGCAGCAGACGCCCATCTATCCCATAACTGGGTAAAATGTCCCAAAGTTTCTTTCGCACAACTCTGTCAAACGCTCTCTCCAAATCCACAAAACCTCAGAAAACCTTCTGGCCGACAGCCAGATGCTTCTCTACGATGTTGCGGAGTGAGAAAACTTGATCCATACATCCTCTTCCAGATCTGAAACCCCCTTGTGCCTCCCACAACATTCTCTCGGACTTCCCTTGCATTCTCCTTTCAATGATCTTACCATACACCTTTGATGCTAAGCTGATCAAACTGATGGCCCTATAGCTGTTGCAGTCTATACGTGAGCCTTTATACAAGGGCACGATGACCGCGCGCCGCCAGTCTTCGGGTACTCTACCGGTCCTCCAACATGTATTGCAGAGGACCCAAAAAGAGTCCCAGACGGCAGGACCACCGTATTTGATCATCTCAGCAGTCACCTTATCTATTCCCGCAGCCTTTCCATTTTTCATACTTCTTATCGCCCATACGATCTCTTGCATAGTAATGTCCTGGCATGCTTCCACCGTCTCTGAATCACTAACTGAGTCAGAGACGGAGGCAGCATCCTGAACAGCATCATACATGTCTCCAAAATATTCAGTCCATCGTTTTAACACACTTTCTGTGCTTGTAAGAATGTCTGATGACCTGATGAGCTGATGTACGCGGCATCGTCAGCGTACAGCGCCAGTGAGATGTCTTCTGGGGCTGGGATGTCATTCGTGTAGCCTGAGTAAAGTGTTGGCGAAAGGCAGCTACCCTGCGGGACCCCCGCCCGCATCTGGTGCTCGGTGGACAGGCTGCCTTCAACCGCTACCTGGAATCTACGTTGGTGTAGGAAGGCTGCGATGACGCGTACAATCCTTCTTGACATCCTCATTTCGTCCAGCTTGAAGATGAGACCAGCGTGCCATACGCGGTCGAATGCCTTCTCCATATCAAGGAATATGGCTACGGCACTCTCCCGCTTATTAATGGCTGCCGTCATCGTGTGTAGCACTCTAGAGAGCTGCAGTGTGGTGCTATGTTCGAACCGGAATCCGAACTGTTCTTCTCTAGGAGTGAAGTATACGTTAATGTGGTTGAGAAGGAGGCGTTCGAAGACCTTAGATATGGTGGAGAGTAGGGTGATAGGCCTGTAACTAGCTGGAAGCAGAATATCTTTTCCCGGTTTGGGGAGCATTCTGACGTGCCCAATTTTCCATATTCGAGGGAAATGTCCAGTCCGCATTATGCCATTAAAGAGCCGGCAGTAGGCTGTTATGGTGCGGTATGGCAAGTGTCGTAAGACTGCATTTGGGATGCGGTCCGGACCGGGTCATTTCCGGGGTTTAGTTCTCAGGATGGTCTGTCGAACTTGGTGAGGTGAAAAGAAAATCGGGTCTTCATCATGAGGAATGTCCAGGTCCATATATGTTTTCCTTAGATTTAATCTTATTCATTCTGGAGGCTGTCGAACAACTCCTAGACTTCTTCACCTCCCTCCAAAAAAGTTTGGTGTTTGCTTCGAAGTTGCTCGCCAGTCTCTGTTCCACTTTCAAACATTCTCTTTCACGCTTTTCTTTCACTAAGGTTTTAGTGGCACTCTTACAACAACGATATAATAACTCTTTCTTCTTGTCTTTCATACCATCATTCGCGTGCAAACATGATACGTAGTCTAGCCATGCTTTCTTCTTTCTTTCAATCGCAGCTTTCACTTCATCATCCCGCCATGCATCACCTTCCATTGACTTGCACAGTTTTGCACTACCACATACTTCTTTCGCGGCTACTATCATACTATCTTTCAAAGCTTTCCAACATTCGTCTACATCCAAGTCCGGTAGGTTCACTTTCGCCAACCTATCTCGAACCTGAATCTCATACATACTCCTTATACTCGGATCTTGCAACTTTTCGCTCTTTATCCTTTCAAGCTCTCCGAATGGAACACGCTGTCGCCAATGCCTCCACTTCTTAAACATACCCCTATATCGGCTTACTACCAAATAGTGGTCTGTTTCCAGATTGGGACCTCTGTAGGCGCGCGTATCCATAATACAACTGCGGAGTCTACTATCAATCAAAATTAGATCTATCACACTCTTTTGGTCATTCCTTCTCAATGTATACAAATGTATGTCCTTATGAGGGAATATTGTGTTAGCCACAAGAAGATTCCTTTCCACACATAAATCCACAATGTGCTTACCGGCGTCGTTCACTCTACTGTCACCATACGGACCAAGTACGGCATCGAAACCAGGCCGCTTAGTCCCGACCCATCCATTCAAATCACCACACAAAATGACTCTTTCATTGTCATCAACCATATCCAGAACATCCCTTACAGAATCCCAAAACTTTTCCAGGTCACTGGGTGACGAAGAGCTTACCGGTGCATATAATGTGACCAAAAAGGCTCTCGTTATTCCCAGTTTGATCCGGACCCAGAGAAGTCTCGGGCCAGCCATCCCATAATCTTTCAGACCAGAGACTAAGCGTGATGATAGAAGAATACCTACTCCGGCGCCAGCATGATCGCTCTGGGGCACACCAGACCACAGAGCCATCATGCCACCGGGGAGATCAGTGGTTTCACTACCTTTACGTTTAGTCTCTGTTACACACAAAACATCCAGGCATCTCTCATTCATTACATCTATCAATTCATGCATATTATCTTCCAACCCACCTCTTACATTCCACGTGCCTATTTGTCACTCTGCTCCCCTCGACTCGCCTATTCGGGCCTGGCGTAATGGGTGGCGGCCCCCATCGCCGCATCCGCCTTTTTTCGTATCGATGGCGGCGGATCGGTACGCGTCGCCTCCAGGGGACGCCCTAATCCGCACTGCGGTGCTTATTCGGGCCAGAATTGCAGTCCAATGGACTGGCAGGGGTCGCGACGAGCACGCTTCTGGCCAATGACCTACAGACAAACAGACAAAAATTCTAAAAACTATATTTTTGGCTTCTATATCGATTGTAGATCACGCCCCAAGTATTCTTTTAAAAAATATTCAATGTACAGTTTTGACTTTCCTACGATTTTATTATATGTATAGATTATTTGTTTATGTAGTCTATGTTATTACTTAATATTATATTAGTATATCTGTTTAAGTATAAGTATATTAGTATGTTTTATTCATAGTAGTATTTGTGTATTATTACTTATATTATTATTTAAATATGTATTCTTATTTAAATTTTATATATCTATATTTTCTTTGTACCTACACACGACTATTTCTGTTAGCCCAAAGGTTGACTGGGAGAGAATGCAACTAGCATTAAGTCTGCCTTTTGTTCAATTTTACTTATGTAAGTGTACAATAAAGTATAAATAAATAAATAAATAAATAAGGCAAGAGTCTCGTATAGCCAATCGCCTGTGGTTACGACCTGCCTGGCCGAACGGCAGTGGCCTATTCTTTAGAGGAGCCTGGATCAACACGGGGGAATCTGTGTAACTACCCTGGTGATGCTTGTTGGTGAAACCAGTTGGAAATAAATTATAATTGACTTATTGTGAAACAGTACAAGTGTATTTATTGATATAATATATTGTATTGTAAGGTAGTCAGTAAAGTTATGCATTTGGCATTCCATCCCAGTCATGCAGTTATCAACACACCATTAACATCTTTACTGTCTATAGACGATGGTTGTCTCCTTCCATCAGGAGAGTCATCAGCTATCCTTTAAAGAAAAAAAAAGCAATAAAAACGATATTTTAGTTATGTCGTTCGGTTATCTCGATTTTTGTCATATTAGGTCTATCTTCTACTTATGAGTAGAAAGCAAATCAAAACTATCTTTGTGCCAAATTTCACCTAACTTGGTTCAGTGGTTTAGGCGTGAAGAAAATACAGACAGACAGTTACATTCGCATTTATAATATTAGTATGGACTAGCTGTTACTCGCGGCTTCGCTCGCGCATATTTACTTTAGAACTTATTTAACCTTTATAAGCTACTTCTTATTTTACCCCCTTAGGGGTCGAATTTTGAAAAACGCTTAAACAGGTAATTCATTTTTTTTGTACTCAATTCATACGAAATTTCATGTAAATATGACTAGGGAATAAAAGTTTCATACAAACTTTTATCTCCTATTTTACCCCCTTCGAGGTTGAATTTTGTAAAATCCTTCCTTAGTGGATGCCTACATCACAAGAGAAATACGTGTGCGAAATTTCAAGTTTCTAGCTCTAAGGGTTTGGCCTGTGCGTTGATACATCAGTCAGTCACTTTTGCCTTTTATATATTATATCGATTTATTAATCATCGTATAAAATCTGTAACAGATCCCAGATAGTGACTCGGGCACTGTAAAGAATATACAATGGGTAGATTTCACGACAGGTCACATTTTGCCAAGCAAATTTAAGTGCCAGGGCAGAGACGATGTGATTGATGATGATGTTCTACAAGACAGTTCTGTGCACCCATCGTCAGTAAATACTGGTAAGTTGTTTTTAAGTCTAGATTTAAAAAAAACCATAATGTACCGGTTGTCCCTTCAAAAACCCTGATACTCTCCGCTAAAATGTAGTATTTTAGGCTCAAAAGAGATTAATTTTTGAGCTCAGAGTTCAAAAATTTAAAGTTTGTTAAAAATGACAGTACATATTTTAATTTTTTAAAAGCTGCATATTTTCAAAATGATGATCGATTTTTATCTTTCAATTAATTATTTTTATCTTTATATTTTAACGAAATTTTTAAGTTTTAAAATGTCTTAGCTACAAAATCGTTAGGTTGAAAAATGTCGAATTATTGTCCAAAAAACACTCATGTGATAAATTTCGCATTGTTAAACCTCGTACGAACTAACTGATTTTGAGCGAATTTGCGGTATTTGACTCGGTCTAAAAAGGAGAAGAGCTGATTAGATTTTGAAATCAATCGGTATGTTAGTCCGTAAATTGTTTTGACAATATGAAATACGTTTTTTTCAAACCATTGTTTCAAACAATATAATTTTAATATTTGAAAAACTGTAACTTTTGAAAACTTGACTCGATTTTGATTTTTAAACCTTCTATATTTTATTATTTTAGTACTTAAAAAACTGCGTCTGATACCGTTTAAAAATCAAATTCGAGTCAAGTTTTTAAAAGACGCAGTTTTTTAAGTAGAAGAACTGATTTATTAAAAATGTTGTACTCACATCGAAATGATTTTTGAATAAAACTTTTTTATAAAAACATCTTTCAGCCGACATTTTTTGTAGTTTCTTAAAATTTCTTAAAATCTCCTAGGCCGCATGAGCTCAAATTTTTGGAAAGTACCTAAGTTTGGCAAAACTCAATCGAATGTCGTCAACCGCGTTTCGATGGGTGGTAGTTCAAGTTACGATAGGCTTAAATATACACATACACACATACATAGTACATACATACATACAAACATACTGACGTCATTGTGAAAAACAGTCGTAAAAGGTTCCCAAGACCTCAAAGCGTGAAGATCTGGTAAAAACTCGATTTTTAAAAATAGGGGCAAAATCAGTAACTTCCTTCGATACTACCTACTAAGTAGCGAGTTTTAGTTTTAAGAAACTAAAACTTTTTATAGAAATTATAGAAAAACTTCTTGTTTTCTATAAATTTTATAGAAAACAAAAGGTTGATTGCAGTGATTGAAACAAAAGTGTGAAGTGCTTCATAGAGTGAAGTGCTATTCGACTCCTGAAGATGCTACGGTTACTAAACATAATTTGTGTGTAACTCTCTTTGCTACTGACTTTGCTAATGACGTGGAAGAAAGTGTGTCAGACATGGGTGGACTATTGCGCTGCTGGAGTCTCTTTTAATCTTCAGATAACTCGGATAAGCTTACCCCATTCCTTACACTATCTTTGGTTTCAGTTATACATATCATAGCAATTTCATATAAGATTTCACGGCAGTTTTGCAAACTAAATGACTTAATTTAGCCTTTGAATTATGGATTTCCGCAAAGTAACGCCTGAATCTATAAAAAATATCTGACACTTGGCATAAAAGGTAGATGTTCTACTCTTTAAAGGGACTTTGACAAGGACAGGAGAAAAATATCAAATATTACCTTTGTTACCTCTTGGTTCAGAAGTTACTCTATTGTCTCAGATCATGAGGTCCCCGGTTTGATCCCCAAATTTAGCGCAAGTAATATTGAGGTATTAGTGTTTTTTTCCGAAGATCAAAAATCTACTGAGATTTTTATTTTCGATAAATCATTTTTTCGAATTTACTGATACTGAGCACATCGAAATGACGATGAGTGAGTTTAGACAAAACACTCTTTGCAATATCATATTTGTCCCAGATTTATTGCACTTATATATATATATAACTAGCTGTTGCCCACGACTTCGTCCGCGCGGACTACGTTTACTCTGCACAGCTCCTCCCCCGTAGGTAATAGCGTGATAATATGTAGCCTATATGTTGATCCGACCTCTTAGTAATATTCATGCAAAATTTGAAGTACTTTTTGAGTTTACCCCGGACATACATACAGACAAACAGACAAATATACAAAAATTCAAAAAAACTATATTTTTGGCTTCGATATCGATTGTAGATCACGCCCCAAGTATTTTTTAAAAAAATATTCAATGTACAGTTTTGACTTCCCTACGATTTTATTATATGTATATAGATATAAATAAAATAACTAATAATAATATATACTCGACATTTTTCATTCGAACCGCAAGGGGCTGGAACATGCTTCCTGAGTTTGTGTTCCCCGACGAGTACAATCTGGGGATCTTCAAGAGATGAGTGAACAGGTACAGGTAAGGTACCTTCTAGGGAAGCGCGTTCCATCTTAGGCCGCATCTTAGTTTAGCGCTTCCTTATGAATACTAAATATACCTATATTATATTTGTTTCGTAGTACATGCCCATGAACATGAAGTTACAGCGAATAAGGAAGCAGATAGTAAAAAGGACGAAAAGAAAGAAATTAGTAATATTGATAAGTTCAAGAGACGTCTGATACGGGCGATTGCTCGCCGCAGACTCCACAACACGATGGGAGAAGATGAGATGTGGAAAGAGCTGCAAAAGGAGACTGGCTGCGATTGTAGGTTACTGTGGTAAGTGTTGACTGCCTTGATGTTTATGCAGCTGTGATCATGAGGTCACTTCTCGTGTCATTGTGGATTTAAATGTATTTATGTATCCTTTTGTACACAGAAATATAAAACAATACTTATTTATAAAGAAAACGCAAAAAGGCGTGCTTATCTCTGTAAACGATTTCTTTCAGCAAAACCAGCAATATAGGTTGTTGGAGAAATCACATTATATATTTAACGGGTTTGGTGTATATGTCATGGTCTGATCGTAGAATTGCCCAAATCATAAAATGCTCGACAATTTCATGAAATGGTGGCATTTCATGAAATTTTTCAGTGTCAGTTAGCCACATCATGATGTTCTTTGATCTAATCAATAGTGAGAAATCATTTATCGCTTGTTTGACTAAACACGCGACTACCTACTTCATGAAATAGGTAAACTTTAATTAATAATATCGTAAAATAGTTACATTAACGACCGATAGAGACGCTGGTAACGCTTTGCTTATGTGTCAACATGTCGGCTCTCCTTACCGTGCGTTATTTGATATTAAAATAACCAGACAATAACCTAAAGTATGTTGAAAGGATTTTTGATATTTCCTAGCGTTCCTAATTTTGATAAATGTATGTCGTATCTACTTAAAAAAACAATGAAGTTAGGTATTAACATATTATTCTGGATATCACGATATGGCCAATCGTTGAAATGTTTGGGCCCCCCCAATTGGGGGGGATTGCAGTTTTGTTTTATATATCAAAGTGACTCCACTTTTATATATATTTTAATAACACGAAGATTAAATATAAAATTTCCATTAGAAGTTGGATTTTTCTAATAGAAATTTCATATTTATTCTTCGTGTTATTAAAAGATCTATAAAAGTGGAGTCATTTTCATAAACAAAACAAAAATGCCATTTTTTAAGTTACAACTTACGTAGGACTCGTTAAAATACTGAAATATACTTAATGGGCACCAAAGCCCATAAATAAAAACACTATCTGAACTAAGAAAACAGAAATCTGACTACAAGGACGTACCGGTGGGGGGGGGGGGGGGAAGAGAGGGGCAGTCACCCCCCCTGTAATTTGTTTACCTCTTTACTACCTATCTACTGTTGTAGATATTAAGATAATAATAGTCTTAAAATGTTACGGTTGCCAAAAAAATAGCAAAGCACTTCAAATTTATTTTCTTAAATATTTTTTAATTAAATTAATATAGGAAGCGCATGAGTTCAGTGACACAGAAGAAACTGCGACGGTTGTTGGATATCACGATATGGCCAATCGTTGAAATGTTTGGGCCCCCCCAATTGGGGGGGATTGCAGTTTTGTTTTATATATCAAAGTGACTCCACTTTTATATATATTTTAATAACACGAAAATTAAATATAAAATTTCCATTAGAAGTTGGATTTTTCTAATAGAAATTTCATATTTATTCTTCGTGTTATTAAAAGATCTATAAAAGTGGAGTCATTTTCATAAACAAAACAAAAATGCCATTTTTTAAGTTACAACTTACGTAGGACTCGTTAAAATACTGAAATATACTTAATGGGCACCAAAGCCCATAAATAAAAACACTATCTGAACTAAGAAAACAGAAATCTGACTACAAGGACGTACCGGTGGGGGGGGGGGGGGGGGGCAGAGAGGGGCAGTCACCCCCCCTGTAATTTGTTTACCTCTTTACTACCTATCTACTGTTGTAGATATTAAGATAATAATAGTCTTAAAATGTTACGGTTGCCAAAAAAATAGCAAAGCACTTCAAATTTATTTTCTTAAATATTTTTTAATTAAATTAATATAGGAAGCGCATGAGTTCAGTGACACAGAAGAAACTGCGACGGTTGTTGGATATCACGATATGGCCAATCGTTGAAATGTTTGGGCCCCCCCAATTGGGGGGGATTGCAGTTTTGTTTTATATATCAAAGTGACTCCACTTTTATATATATTTTAATAACACGAAGATTAAATATAAAATTTCCATTAGAAGTTGGATTTTTCTAATAGAAATTTCATATTTATTCTTCGTGTTATTAAAAGATCTATAAAAGTGGAGTCATTTTCATAAACAAAACAAACATGCCATTTTTTAAGTTACAACTTACGTAGGACTCGTTAAAATACTGAAATATACTTAATGGGCACCAAAGCCCATAAATAAAAACACTATCTGAACTAAGAAAACAGAAATCTGACTACAAGGACGTACCGGTGGGGGGGGGGGGGCAGAGAGGGGCAGTCACCCCCCCTGTAATTTGTTTACCTCTTTACTACCTATCTACTGTTGTAGATATTAAGATAATAATAGTCTTAAAATGTTACGGTTGCCAAAAAAATAGCAAAGCACTTCAAATTTATTTTCTTAAATATTTTTTAATTAAATTAATATAGGAAGCGCATGAGTTCAGTGACACAGAAGAAACTGCGACGGTTGTTGGCAGCTCATGACCGTTACCAGATAATTACCGAAGTAGCCCGGCTGTCTGTTACCGACTGGCTGGTGTTCGATTTGGTGTTGGTGCATGAGGATTTAGACGTTATTGGCCAGGTAATAATAACAATTTTACATTTATATCTTTTTTAGGGTTCCGTTCCTAGAAAGGAAAAACCAGAACTCTTATATAGTCTAAGATCCGACCGCGTGATTTATACGTTCATATGTTTGATTAATAAAATATAATTTTTATCGATATTTATAACTAAACCAATGCAAATCCGCAAAGGTGGCCATCCAAATTTGGCCGCAATTAATTTTAATTAAAATGTAATTAATTATTTATTTTTGAACAATTACGTTCACTTGTAATTGTTAAAAAATATATTTCATTAGAAAGAAATATACCTGAGATACCGAGAAAGTTCAAGGTGCCATCCCTCACTTGGCCGCAACCTAATGTCAGCCAGGTGTAAACAGGTATAATTTCGTTAAATATATACATTCATAATGTATTATCATGTTATACATACCAAATTGAAGATTAATTCTTTCCCTACGTGATGAGATATAGGTGCCTATGCAAAAATGCCCGCAAATAGTGACTGCCAACGATTAAAGATAAATAAAAGCGAGAGAAACTTAAGATAAACACCGCATGTCGAATAAAGATAGAGCATGCCAGCTGCTTGTCGTTTTCATGCTACTGCGCATGCGTCCACAGATAAGGTGCTCAACTAAATACCGTACTGAATATTGCAATCATATGTTTCTGACAGTCTTATGCGCCACGTTGTTTTTTTTCAAGTCCAAAATTAAAAAATCAGTTCTGTTTAATTCTGTTACCATTGTTTTTAATTCAGTTCTTTAATCAAGGAGTCAAGGAAAATAAACGAAACTTTATATTGATGAAAATAAAAATAAAAAAAACATTTGTGTATAAAGATAAATTTTAATATAGATTCAAATTAACGTCTTACAGTTCAAAGTTATTGTTTGAGTTGGATGTAATTAAAAAAAAAATTAAAAACACTGGTTTGGATAGTAATTTTTATGGCATTTTTTATGAAGACCGAAAATAAATGAAACTTAATATTGTTAAAAATTGTAATAAAACAAAATTTATTTAAAAGATAAATTTTATATTTAAAATGACGTTTCACAGTTAAAAAATATTGTTTTAGTTGAATATAGTTAAAAAAATATTGAAAACACTAGTTTGGTAGATTAATTATTATGACATATTATTTTTACTGCTCAATTTTTGGAGTATTTTAAACTCCAAGCAAATACGCGAGCTACTAGTTGAGCACCTTATCTATGGACGCATGCGCAGTAGCATGAAAACGACAAGCAGCTGGCATGCTCTATCTTTATTCGACATGCGGTGTTTATCTTAAGTTTCTCTCGCTTTTATTTATCTTTAATCGTTGGCAGTCACTATTTGCGGGCATTTTTGCATAGGCACCTATATCTCATCATGTAGGGAAAGAATTAATCTTCAATTTGGTATGTATAACATGATAATACATTATGAACGTATATATTTAACGAAATTATACCTGTTTACACCTGGCTGACATTAGGTTGCGGCCAAGTGAGGGATGGCACCTTGAACTTTCTCGGTATCTCAGGTATATTTCTTTCTAATGAAATATATTTTTTAACAATTACAAGTGAACGTAATTGTTCAAAAATAAATAATTAATTACATTTTAATTAAAATTAATTGCGGCCAAATTTGGATGGCCACCTTTGCGGATCTGCATTGGTTTAGTTATAAATATCGATAAAAATTATATTTTATTAATCAAACATGTGAACGTATAAATCACGCGGTCGGATCTCGTACTAATAGGATCACTATGTTGTCCGTCCGTCCGTCTGTCAAGAACCTTTTTCTCAGGAATTTATATTAAATACGCTAAATAAGGTAAAATTTATATAGACCTGCTATAGCTGTTTGTTGTAACTGTGAAAAAATCGAACTTCTAAGCCAAGACAATCAAAAAATATAGTTGTTTATGTCGCAAATTTCCGCAAATTTTCTAAACTCGAGGAAATCAAAACCTACAAAAATCAAAAATCAAAATCAAAAAACCTACAAAAAGGAAAAATCAAAACGGGAAGTACCCTGTACTTCCCGTGAACTCAGAATCTTGAAATTTGGTACGAACGTCTTGTGGAAAAGATAAACAGGAAAATTTGCGGAAACTGTAAATTTCTAATTACATCGTATAATAAAAATATTTTGGTTATTTTGCGGTTGATACATTGTTGCTTTCATGTATACAGGTTTGTACCGTACAAATTGTACGGAGCCCTCGGTGCGCGAGTCTAACTCGCACTTAGCCGGTTTTTAAACCTTAAACGCGAGCCAAATTGTTGGAAACAAGCCCTCCAAACCGGCGGTTTACAACAGTGTAAACACTTGTTTGTAACAACATTCATATAAACTTCACAGGCCTCCAACCAAGGACACCTTTGTCGGAAGCTTGTTTCCAACAGTCTGGCTCGGCTGTTAGAATCTCGCTTCATTCATAATTATCATTCATCTCGCTTTTGAGTCGTGCGCATCGAGGTGTTTTTTTTTGTTATAACAAGGTTTGTATTATGTCGAAGCCACATATCTGAAGAAGTTTCGTAGTAAGTTATCGCCATATAACTTCTTGGTTTTGCTACGGTTATCTAAGTGGTCAAATATCATCTATGGACAATTGTCTATCTCGCTTTACCTTGCGGTGCGCACCGATGCTAAAGCGAGATGAACTTATAGACCGTGGTTGCACGAACAAACTTTTTTTAATAACAACAACATTAATTTAATTTCGTGTTTGGTTGTCTCGTCAAAACGAAGCTGTTCACTAAAAATCAGCTTGTTATTAATCAAAAAATTTGTTCATGGGACTACGGTCTATTAGTCGCGGTAGAAAACTAACAAATTAATCGCGATTCAGCGCAGTGGTTAATCATACACGTTGTGACAACGTTAATCTTCGCCGTAGGGTTATTATGAGGCCTCACCGTTATACAAATAGCCCACGGGACAAAACCCTTTTTGTTAAAGGGTAAATGTAACATCAACATCAATAGCAATACACGTAACAAAACTCAATCAAATCGAAGCGTTTAAGACGTGATGTATCCAGAATTTGACACATTTTGACAAAAGAATTTGACACAGTGTTCATAGAGCTGTATTCCTTGCTGCATTGCTGACTTGATAACATTAATAATATAATTGATAATGAACAATTCAAAAAAGTGAACTATTTATTAAACAATTCAGCAAAAATTAACTATGTTTGAATTGTTTAATTGTCTCAAATAAAAAAGGTTAAATACGGCATATTCGCGGTAGTAGATAAGCTCATCGGATGAATATTTATGTCGAAAATAAATTGTTGAAGAATATTTTTTTGAACTAATGATATAATTGTCTTAGAAATACAATAAAACTAAGTATGTATCTATTAAAAAATAAAAACTTATGCATGAATTTGGTATATTTAAATCATGCTGATTTAAAAACGCAGCATTCTCGAAAAAGGTCGTCTAAGAAAAAGTTTGGTAAACTCACCAAAGTCGTTACGAAATAGTCACGAAGTTTCAAGTATGCTTTTTTATATCATAAGATAACACCAGATGATGGATCTCCTTATGCAAAGAGACAACCATCGCCTATAGACTCTGTTAGGGGTGCGTCGCTATCCCTCTTGCGGAGCCTTAATGCCACATTCATAAGTATACCGGCTACCTTACCCTTCAAACCGGAACACGATAGCGACAAGCACTGATGCTATTGCGGTAGGGATAGGTAAAGCGGTGGTACTAGACCCGGGCGAGACAATGCAGAACTCTACCACCTAGTAGCCACGATGGTAGTGACTCGCATAGCCAATCTTTCGCCTCTTACAAACTGCCTGGTAGAACGGCAAATGGTATTTTCTTCAAAGAGATTCCGAACCATCGCGGTGTAATATATTGTATGTATTCGTATTCATTATTTAACAAAAGCTTAAGCTATCCCGTGTTGGTTCTGGGCTCCTTAGAGGAATAGGCCAGCTACTGTTTTCCTAGGCAGGTCGTAAAAGGCGACCTATTGGCTGTGTGAGTCACTACTATCGTGACTACTAGGTGGTAGAGTTCTGCATTGTCTCGCCCGGGTCTGGTACCACCGCCTTATCTATTCCTGCCGTAATGGGTAAGGCGGTGGTACAGACCCGGGCGAGACAGTAGCCGGTAAACTTATGCATGTGGCATTAGACCTCGTCACAAGATAGCAACGCACCTTTAACATCTTTAGTATCCATAGACGATGATTGACCCTTTCCATCAGGAGTCCCACCTGCTTGTTTGCTTTTTTATGATATAAAAAAAACATTGTGATATATTGTGGAATAAAATCTTACCCTTGATAATAACGAACACAACAAAAAACTAATTATCCAACTTTTATGCATTTATTACGAAGTTATGCGCGTATTTATAAAATTATATTTGCAGGATACAATAGAATGTAATGATAATACGGACTCAGACGTTTTGGAAGACTTGTACAATTTGGTGATGAAATATATGATAGAGGAACTTCACGGTGATGATCTCGCCAGGGCTTGGATGTTCCTTACCATAGAATACAATGGCAAGTAAGTGTTCGTTTATAATAATAACTGGCTGTTGCCAGCGACTTCGTCCGCGCGGACTTCGTTTACTCCGCACTACTCCTCCCCCGTAGGTGATAGCGTGATTATATGTAGCCTATATGTTGACCCGACCTGTTAGTAATATTCATGCAAAATTTGAAGTAAATCCATGCAGTACTTTTTGAGTTTACCCCGGACATACATACAGACAAACAGACAAAAATTCTAATAACTATATTTTTGGCTTCGATATCGATAGTAGATCACGCCCCAAGTATTCTTTTTAAAAACAATTCAAGGTACAGTTTTGACTTTCCTACGATTTTATTATATTATTCTTTTTTTTTTATTATATGTATAGATAATAATTTATTTATCAGAAATCAGGTTCCATTTTCTTAGTATTGTTACGTACTTCGGGTTCGTAATTGTAAGAAAACGCCACTTATATTAAACCGTGTATTTACAACATAAATACACACAACACAATATAATACTTAAATACTCTGATTAACACTGTACTAACGCTAAACTTAACCGACTACACAATAAAACACTTCTCGCTTCGCACTGGTCGTTTCAAGTATCACGACAGCGGCAAGCACCGACGCTATTGTGGCAGGAATAGGTAATGCGGTGGTACTAGACCCGGGCGAGACAATGCAGAACTCTACCACCTAGTAGCCACGATGGTAGTGACTCGCATAGCCAATAGGTCGCCTTTTACGACCTGCCTGGCAGAACGGCACTTGGTCTATTCTTCAAAGGTTCCCGGAACCATCACGGCGTAAATTATAATTTATTACAATTTATTTTGATATAAAATACCCAAGACGCACGGTCCCGAACAAAACCGACACTCAAAACTGTCGCTAATTTCACAGTTTTTACAAAATAATGTACAAAAAGTAATAAAATTGACAGTTTGTTTTGCAGAGAACGCCAATGTTCCCCAATGCTGTTGCAGAAACGGTGGTACCAATTGAAAGAAGCTTCTAGAAACAAATTTTACAAATTCTGGTTCACTTATCGAGGCTATGAAAAGAATCTAGATAGAGCGTTACACAATAAACCTTCACCCCTTCAAATGAAGATCGTAGAAAAGTGAGTATAAACAATTTTTAAATCCCGGTAGTAACGTGACGTTGTGTTGTCTATTTTAAAATATTTGCTAAATTTTAGGAAAATTTAAAATACCATATTCTTACAAATAGAATCAAGTTATTTTTTAAATACTGTAGAAGAAATGTATATTTTCGGGATAGTTAGTATTATTTTAGAAACGTGATTTTAATTTTTGCCATTTTTCAGGATTAATAAAGTAGTGACAGAACAATTTCTGGGGTGGAATGAATTAGTACAACAGAAACGTGTCCTTTTGCCTGAAGATTTCGTAAGTATTGCTGCTCTTGAGTCAATATGATAAGAAAAGGCATGGGTGTGTACTTCAAGGGCGGATCCAGGGGGTCATTGGGGTCATGCCCCCCTTGGGTAGGGGTCTAGGTATGGCTTTATTAAGATTGGAGCCTATCATTGTTGAAACTCAAATACGTGACCCCCTGAACCGAAGACTGGATCAGCCCTTGTATATGTGACCCCCCTGAACTGAAGGCTGGATCCGCCCTTGTTGTACTTATGTACGTAAGAAGTTGTACTTTTTCGGCGCAACAATCTTTCTAAAAATGTTATCCTTCAAGTTACCCTATGTTTGTAGAGAAAACGACTCTAATTCGCCGTGTTGGTCTCGGCCTCCTTTGTAGAATAGGTCGTAAAAGGCGACCGATTGGCTATCGAGTCATTGCCCTTGTGGCTACTAGGTGGTAGAGTTTTGCATTGTCTCGCCCGGGTCTGGTACCACCGCCTTACCTATTCCTGCCGCAATAGCGTCAGTGCTTGTCGCTGTCGTGTTCCGGTTTGGAGGGTAAGGTAGCCGGTAAACTTATGCATGTGGCATTAGACCTCGTCACAAGATAGCAACGCACCATTAACATCTTTGGTGTCTATAGGCGATGATTTTCTCTTTCCATCAGGAGACCCATCTGCTTGTTTGCGATCTTATGACATAAAAAAAAAATTAGTAGTAAACAAGGTATTTAATATATTGAAAGAATGTTTTATTATAATGCACTAGCTGTTGCCCGCGACTTCATCCGCGCGGAGTTCGTTTACTCCGTACAGCTCCTCCTCCGTAGGTGATAGCGTGATAATATGTAGCCTATATGTTGACCCGACCTGTTAGTATATTAGCAAAATTTGAAGTAAATCCATGCAGTACTTTTTGAGTTTACCCCGGACATACATACAGACAAACAGACAAAATTCTAAAAACATACATATTATATATATAATAAGCCAAAAATATCGTTTTTAGAATTTTGGTCTGTAATGTATTTGGCTTGTAATGTATTGTGTTTAAGTTAAAAATAAAAAAGTCTCTCCTATAAGGCCTTATCGCGTTTGTGGTTAAGTAGCCGGTGTCGCTGTTGGCCATATGAGGTCCGAGGTTCGATTACCGGTAGGGCATTTTAAATGTGTTTTTTTTTCCAGTTTTCTGACAAAAACAACGTTACCTGAGATTGGATAGGCCCGTTTGGCTATAGGCTTGCCATGTATGACATTGTGCCTTGTGGGACTATCTTCGGCTAATCATGGGGGCACTTGATGTAACTCTGTCTACCCCTTCGGGATTGCGGGCATAAGATACTTAAAAATACGAAAGAATATCTAAAATATTTTAGATACAGAATTTTCTAAGTATAGTGAAGAGGGTATCACTCCGCAGCTTGGGTATATTAGGCCGGCTCTGCCCTGGCGGCGTATGGCAGTGGGCTGTCGCTCGGCTCGCATAACAGTCTGCACTGTCTCGCCCGGGTCTGGTACCACCGCCTTACCTATTCCTGCCGCAATAGCGTCAGTGCTTGTCGCTGTCGTGTTCCGGTTTGGAGGGTAAGGTAGCCGGTAAACTTATGCATGTGGCATTAGACCTCGCCACGAGATAGCAACGCACCATCTTTGGTGTCTATAGGCGATGGTTGAATCTTTCCATCAGGAGACCCATCTGCTTGTTTGCTATCTTATGATATAAAAAAAAAAAAAAAAAAACAGTCGCGGTCACGTCACGCCGCGCATACTACATCAACTAGGTACAAAAACTTCTCAAGTGACAACCCCGTGCCAACGTTCGCAGCTCAGTCATAAAACTAGGGCGCGCAAAGAAAATTCACGATTCGCGTGCGATTATAACTGTCAATTTTACTTGCATGCAGGTAGCTCTGGCGATTCTAGGTATATTTTTATACCTAAACTTGACTTTTGTAAGGGAGTGAATTTTCTGTATGGTAGTAGGTACTATTAGATATTCTCTGGTATAGGTACTTATTGTGTATGTTTTCTATTGTTATCGCCTCTGTGGTCTAGTAGTCCGGTGTCGGAGTTGACCACATGAGGTCCCGGGATCGATTCCTGGGTCGGGCAATTCAAAAATGTGTTTTTTTAGTTTTCTGACAAGAACAACGTTGCCCGGGATTGGAAAGTGTGCGGTTGGCGATAGGCTTGCCACTTGTCACATTATGGGACCAAGTATCTTCGGCTAATCGTGGGTGCACTTGTTGTATCTCTGCCTACCTTTTCGAGGATACGAGCGTGAAGATATTTTTTTTATTATGACTATGTAACGAAGGATGGGTTTGTTTTTTTCAGGAACGGATAAAACCTAAAGCTAATCCAAAGAAAGTTGTTGGTGAGTATTTTGTTTTATAGGATACAAAATCTTCAATATCTATATTTAAATAAGTTTATTATTGATTGCACCAGAAACAATGATATGAAAAACTCAAAATGCACATTCAGTTTCTCAAAACCACAGACCACAGGAATAATAATAGACACGCCATTGGGAAGAAAACGAGTCGCCGTGCATATGAGCAAACACTCCTGTTACTGTTAAAAATTTCATACATTTGTAGGTATGGGCACACCCAGGTTCTGGGCTGGGAGGGTAAAATGTTACATTTACTTAACCCCCCCCCGGTTAAGTAAATGTAACATTTTAAGACTATATATTATCTTATTATACTTTTATCTATAACAGTAGATAGTTAGTAGGGAGGTAAATGAATTCCAGGGGGTAGCTGCCAACCCCCCTGGCCCCTCCCCTCAGTACGCCCGTGTTTGTACTTTTGTAGGTTATATTACATTGTGAAAAATAGAAATAAACTATATTATACTGTTTTATCGTACCGAATGAGATGATAAGGTTTAAAAATTACCCTTTAAATGATTTTATTTCATCGGTAAGTAGTATAACTCAGTATTTCTGTGTGTAATTGCAAGCTACCCTGTCAAACTAAGAAATTGTTCTGAAAGGCACATCCATTTAATCCGTGCTCAAAACTGTCCTCTAAAAATGAGCGCATAATTTTAAATTCAAATAGATTTGCGTCGATTGTGACACTGTCAATTTTGTTATTTTTGTACACCGATTTGTATAACAACTATAAAACTTGCACTTAAGGTTGGATAATGCAAAAACATAATATGTTTTTGCCATATCTGTAACTACTCACAAAGATTATCTACTTATGTGAAATTAGCGACAGTTTTGAGTGTCAGTTTTGTTTGTCACTGTGCGTCTTGGGTTTTTATATCAATAATCAGAAAAGAAATAATTTATATAATAATAAATAAATATACACGGGACAAATTATACTTTCTGATCTAACCCCAAAGTAAGCAAATTTTTTGTTTGTGTTATGGGTGCTAGTCAACGATACTAATACATAGAAATACATATATAAATACTTTTGCATGCATGATTAACACCCGAACCTGGAAATACCAACATTTATTTTTTTATTTTATTTTATGCTCATCAAACAAATGCTTGTCCCCGTCCTGGATAGAACCCGAGTCCCGTCGATCGCGTAGTCAGGGTCACTAACCACTCGACCAACGGGACGGTGAATTTATATAATAATAAGAATAATTAAAAAAATAAAATTATTCTCTGTATTAGTCCGAGTCCATATTGAAGAATAGGTTGGTCGTGTTGAGTCAACCATAATTGACTTACGTATCACGATCATTACTACAAGGTGTACATTATCATACTGCAAGGTGGTAGAGTTCCAACGTCATGCCCCGGTGTATGGTACCACCGCCTAATCTATTCCAGCCGCAATAGCTTCTATGTCTGTCACTGTTTTGGAGGGTAATGTTGCCGTTTAACTCATGCATGTACACTACGACCTCGTCACAAGGATAGCAACGAACCATTAACAACTTTGGTAAGAAATAAGCGAAGGTATATAAATACTTCCCTTTCCAATAAGATACTTCCCTTTCCAATAAGATACGCATCTTAAAGATTTCTCACAAAAGAAACAAAGATGCTTGCATTAAATTAAAATAAATATTTATACGCAAGGGTGGATCCAGGGGGTCATGAGGTCATTAATATTGATTTATTAGAATTAGATAAGGATTACAGCTTATCATGACTGAACCTCAAATATGTGACCCCCCCTGAACTGAAGACTGGATAGGCCCTTGTATATGTGACCCTTCCTGAACCGAAGGCTGGATCCGCCCTTGTTTATACGCGACAGTTGTGTAAATTTTTGGAACGAAGTTCCTTATCGCGCGTTGTGAAAGGGGGCTAGACGGAAAAAATTCTTACGAAAAGTTGTCACGACACTTTGCTATAGTAAGGTATTGTAAGCTGTGCGGCGTGCGGATGTTTCTCTCTCTCTCTCTCTGTCTCTTATAGAAAGCAAGCCAGATATTTTCATTTCTATTTCGTATTGAACAGTGTGGTGTCGCGACGATTATTTTTGTTGAGTGTAGGTATACAGGTTTTTTGTAAACAATAATAAAAGGAACTTCGTTCCATCCGGGTGTACCTTGACACCTCTCAAGTTTTTTCTTTTGTTAAGTTAATCAGAGCGTTGCCTGGACTCAAAGTATACCAAATTGTGTTTATATTTGGTGGTTAAAATGAAATTAATAATTGATTTCAGAAAACCTACCTGATGTTGAAGTCATTGAACCGCACGTTGAAACCATTGATTTGGGTGTGGATTACGACTCTGACGATTTGAAGGATTCAGAAAAAAATTCCAAAAATTCTTCACAGCATTTGAAAAATACAACAAATTCAAAAGAGGATGGAGAAAATTCAATTTTTACAGCAGAAATGATAAAACTTGCCCGCAATGACACGGATAAGCTAATTCCTAATCTTCAAACATCAAATACTACTATTGATCTGCCTTCGGTAAAAAGTGAAAAAGTAGATGATGAAATAGTAGACAATGTACAATTACTCGAATCGATGCATATACCATCAGAGACTGAAAAAAATGTTAACAATGATGGAACTGTGCCATCTAATATTCCAGTAGAAGTTAATAGTGTTATAGATAGAAATAGCGATGCTATAATATTTGATCAAACAAATGATATAACTCTTCCAAAAATATCAAATGTCATCGGAGCTGCAGAAATTGCTGAACTTAATAACGCGCTGGGAACAAACATTGTAACAATAGAAAAGCATAGTAGAGATGTTTGTTTACAACCCAATGATGATGATAATTCAGTGCCGATTAAGAAAAACAATAATTCTTTTTTCGATACAAATGTAGATGATACAAAAAAAGTTTTAGATAATAAGAAGCCTATTGATGTAGATATGCATAATCTTAATTTTATAGACGATGGTATCGAGTTTGCAGATGATGGTATAATACTCGATGATGAAGAAGATGATATTATACGTATGTAAAACATTTCTATTAATATTAAGATAAGTTAGAATTTAGTATAAAGTAGAAATGATATATTTATATCATACAAAGCAGTAAAATTTTCTTTATAATTATTATTTTAGTATTATAGTGTGACGACTTAGTTCGTAACAAGTAAACTACTGTTTGTCGATATGTGCAATATTTACATATCGACGAACACTACTGTAACAAAAACTTTGACATTACTGTTATGTTTTGCAGAAATCAAACCGGCATTTGAAATAAAAAAAGAACTTAAAAACGTAGAAGAATCAATTATTGCAGAAGATAATGAAGAAAAAAATTGTCCTCCGAAATTTGACATTAAACTTCTTTTAACCCCAGTAGTATATACACAACGAATAGAAAATATGGATGTCTTTAAATTTATAGAATTTCACTCTGTTCGAGATACAAGAGTGATAGAATGTGCTGAAATAGAGAGTCGACCAGTTGACAAAATGGCATATAAAATGGAAGCTCCCAAATCTGAAGCACTATCGGATAAATTTAAAGATTTTTCTGATGATTATTGGAACAAATGTGAATTGTTTAACAATATTTCAAATGACTGCAATATTGTAACTTTGAAAGGTTCTAATTGGATGTTACAAAAACCAAAAAAGCGTTGCTATAATCCGATACAGATGTGTAAAAATCCAGATTTTAATACAAGATTAAAAAGATTAACTGTTGGTTTCCTAAGCATAGAACGTAATCGTGATTTACTGCAAAAATGTAAGCCACTTACAATCGATCTGCATAAATCGTTTGAAGCTGTATTAACTAACGGTTCATTAAAAGTAAAAACTGACAAATTTGCAGCTAAACAAACTGATGTTGGCCTAACATTATTAAAAAATAACAAGGTAGAATGTACGTCATATTCCTTTAAACCAGAGATGCAAATTATACAAGATTCGGCTATAATCGATAGAAATAAAGTTATAAATTTACCAGATATCGATCAAATACGTCGTGTTAACAATAAATTGCTTACTGCTGAAGTAATTCCTATTCAAGCTAGTGGTACTTCCAAATCTCCAGAAGAAATGTTTGGTAAAATAAATAATAAATTTAAACAAAATTCATCTATTTTTAATCTTAATGAAAATCAGGCGCAGTTGGCACAAAGACATAATCAAATTGTCAATAATTCATCTGCCAGAAATAATAACAAAATATTTGCCGAATCCGATGATGTTACAACTAATAATTTACGCATAGAAAAAGCTAATATTAATATATCTGAATCATTCGAAAACAAAAACTCAGAAGAGATTGGTAATATTCAACAAAAGCGTCGACAGTTTGCAGGCAAAACTTTAAAGTGGTCAACAACTGAAAAAATTGTTGCAGCAGAACGCCTAACTGATAACAGACTACTAGCCCTGGATACTCTTTGTAAAATACTTAACATCTTAAATGGTAAACCAGTTGAATCCGTTAAACAAGTGAAGAAAAAGGGGAGAAAGCCCTTAAACAGTAAACAATCAAAACGGAAAGAGGAATCTGAAATTAGTAATAATAAATCTAAGAAAAATCTCTCAAACGAAACGTTGATTATTGATGGATTTCATGAAAAAGAGTCTTCTAATGTTCCAGAAGTTACATCCGCAATAAAAATGCTTTCTACAAGTATAATATCTTCCAGTACCATTAGAACCTCACTAAATAAAACTAGTGAGGTTCTGAGTACTAAATTATCGGAAGATGTAAAGAACACTGAAACAGTCATGTCCACTAAACCAAACCCAAAAAAAACTAAAAGTGAACCTCCCAATAAATCTCCATGGCGGGCAATATGCTTCACAACTAAAAGTGGAATTCCTTACTGTTGTTGGATCAATGCGTACAGTTGTGGTGTTGCGAATTTAGAAGAACATAACTGTCCTGCAGACTCTATATGTGGATGTTGTTGTAAGGGTCTCGTTTCGGAAACACTAAGTGTAGAACCAGTCATTTTACCCGTAAAAGCATCACATGGTTATTTTAATATCCTATGCGACGAGTCTATAGTTTTGTCAGATGAAGATAATCAAATCGAAAAGAAGACGGGAGATAAGGAAGAAACTCGGCTCGTAGATAAAATTGGTCCGTTGTCGGGCAATGAAATTGATACAAATACTGCTGAGCCAAGGTCATTCGAACATATCTCCAGTTCAACAGACATTATAAGTGATAGTAATTCACAAAACAATTTAACTATATCCACTCCTAGTTCTAATTCTTGTTTTGTAGGAAATAATTCTGCAGATATTTTTGTGTCAGATATTCCGAAATGTAAGACAAAAGTTGTTCATGCTACAAATAATTGTACAAAAGCAAAAAAAGAAAGAGGTCCGGAGTTGCTTAGTAATAAAATTAGTGTTAATAGCTTTGATCAACAATTGTACAAAAACATTAAAATATCACCAGAAAAGATAATTAATAGTAATATCCAAAATGCTACTATTATACCTGCTCCTAATTCACCTTCGTGTTTTGTAGAAATATCGACCAGTGGATGCAATGTATCTGCTGCTCAGATACAAAAGAAGAAAAGCATTAAAAAATCAACAGAAAATTTAATTAATTGTAATATCCAAAATACAGCTACCATACCTGCTCCTAATTTGCCCTCGTGTTCTGTGGAAATATCAACCAATAGCTCAAATGTATCTAATGCTCAGATACAAAATAAATCTACTAACATTGTTGTGTCTGAGACTCAGAGCTGTGAACCAAAGACCATGTATACTCCATCTACCTGTGCGGTTTCGACCAAAAAGCAAGATTTATACTCTAACTGCACTAGAAATGAAAATAATATAAAAGGAGACTTTAAGAAACCAGCAGAGATTATATTTTTTAATGAAAGTTACATTTGTAATAGATTGACACAAAAACCTATTTATTTAGGGAAAAATAAGATATTATTATATTCTATACCGGCAAATAATAGTCCTAACTCTGCTTTGTCACAACAAACGTTACCACAAGGAATGCGTTTAGTTCTATTACCTAATGGAGAATTGGCTTTGTCTACAGATTCGAACAATAGTTTAGATGAAAACCAATTAGCTATGCTACCGACAATAATAAATGCAGTGCAAGGTCAAATTAAGTCGTTCGGACTTGAAAGTTTAGGACATCAAAATATATTAATGCCTACAGATGTTACCAATGTCGATAACAAAGGGCAAGGCGATCATACATTTAATCCTAATGAATCTTCATCTAACATTGATCTTACAATGGATAAACAAACAAATCAAATAGGTATATCTAATCAAATAGAAAAGCCCGTACCTACAAACTCCAATGCTGAAAGCGTTACTCAAGTACCTGCCGTTATATCTACGTCAAATAGCAATTCTGGGGTAGTTAGTATAAAAAAAATTGAGGTGGAAATTGAACATTCAGATAGTAATATTGAAAAAGACTCTCCACCAAATATAGCATCTGTTCCTGACACTAATGAAGAAACTAGTGATATTGTTAAAAAGTCCATTTTGTCAGATTTAATGGAAATGTCAGGGATTTCTTCTGAAGATACCAAAAACATCTCAAATGTGCATCAATCACCTCAGATGCATGTTGAACAATTATTAACATCGGAAACAAAATCGAAAGATATTGAATTAAATATGCACTCAACGCCTCCAAAAGTTCTCCAAACCAAACCTTCAAAAGGTGCAACTTTAAAAGATTTCAATTATAATCAAAATGTACTGATTGCTCTAGCGAAAAGACCAGATTTAAAAATGTTGTCTACGTTTTCTGAACTCAAAAAAGCATTTGAAGATAAAAGACGCTTTTACAAAATTGATACGGATACAGGTATTATTGAAGTAATAAATGTATCCATACAAAAGATTTTCCAACCGCCGATGAATGTTTCAGAGAGGAAGGCTCAAAATGTTACAGTTGATCTAACAGATGACACCGACGACACAGACGAGACAGGTGTACTAAAACAAGCAATAATAGTGAAACAACAACGTAAATTTGATAAAAAATCATCTGATCAAAAAATTACATATAGTTTTGAAATAATACCAGGAAACAAAAAACGAGTAAATGAACAAAATGTAACACCTGTTAGATTATTTAAATCATGCGAAGCTTCTGCTGTAAAAACAAATTTAAAGAATACGATTGTTGCACCAGTGCATCGCGCTATCTTACCAGTTGCTTCAGTTCCAAATAAAGTACGTGTAATCGGGAAAAGAAAACAAGCAATGAATAATATTCTCATAGATTTAGATAGTGAAACATCAACAATTGAGCCTTCGAGTAGTAAAAGTACTCAGGAGTTAGATAAGTCATATGATAGTTCTGATTCCGATGACGAACCTCTTGCCAAGAAAGCTCATAGAATACGAGAAGCTATTTCATCTAATGATACTCTTATAGTTGGAGATATTGGCAATATTATAACTGGCAAACTTGACACAGGCATTGAATACAAAGATTGCAATATGTTCCTAAATAATGAACCGCAATACATTCCAATGGAAGAAACACTTGAGGGAAATGAGGAACAGGTCTCTGATTTATATTTTAATAACTGTACATCACCAACACCTTTTATTGAGAACGCTGATGCTATGTCTGATGAAGATTGTATTTTGGGTATTTAAATACAATAAAGCCTTTGGACTGTCAATGGCCTAGAGTTTAGCTTATTTGGCTTAAATCCTAATGTCTTGGGTTCAGCCACCGGGACAGGCAAAGAATTATTGGTGTTTTTCCTAAATCCTCGAAAATGAGATTTCAGTAGTAATTCTGAGTCTGTTGTGTTTAACACTCTTGTGTCTCAAAATAGCACAGAGGCACAGCTAACAGCAGTCGAGTGCGGAAATCTCCACACATCTCTCAATCGACAAACTGATTATTTTTGCTCAAATGGAATGTATATTTACGTTTAGTTCATTCTGCTTACTCCACTAAGGATCAGGCGTAACTATATCTTTCACTCGTTTTTTTCATATATACGAGGATTCAGCTTATAATATATATGTTTAGTATTTTGATAGCATTATTAAGGACTGCTTTTAACGTATCTTACGATAATTTTTTATGCTTTAAAACTAGCAGATTATAAGTGTTTTAAAAAAATATAATATAGACGCCTTAATGGTCTAAACTACTCTAAACTATAATGGTATAGTGCCACAAAATTATCTAGTCAGAATACGACATCGCTAGTGAGGCGTTTCTACCAAGAAGAAGTGACAACGGCATGATATTTCACAAGGTAACGGCTGTAGTACTGATTTTGTCTACTGACTAGATAAGGTGGTAGCACTATTTGTTCGAATCTCAGTTCGGCCGATTCAATTTAAATAAGGTTTTTAGTTTTTCTGGAAAACATAATTCGCTTAAGACCAAGGAACTTATATACGATAACTGGAATTACTACGAAGCAATTATTGAAAAATAAAAATATACTTTATTTCGTAACAAATAAAGTTGACATTTGTTTCTTACTTAACAGAGGGGAAAAACGTTCTGAGCAAGACAACGACAAGAGTGGATGTTGTCCCTTTCTTGCAATTGCCAGTGTAAATAAAATTATCTAAATGGTAGATTTTTATATATTCGGTAATCGTTAAATCCTTTTTATTCATAAACGTCGATAAATAAATTAGCATTAAATGTATTGTAATTAACATAGTGAGTTCTAAAATGTGCTTAATTTAATTAATACGTAATTACTTATGCAATGTAAAAACTGTTTCTCAAATTAGTAGAATTACTTAGTAGTAATTTGCAAACTATGCATGGCCACACTTATTTACGGCGATTGGCGCTTTATTTAGTAGAAAGAGACACACTCCACTTATGTCGTGGTACTCTTCGGAACGATTTTGAAGTACGTGTAAGCATTCCGGGTAGAATATAACTTCCTTGCTTAAGACTGAATATGTATTCAATTAGTGTGTGTCAGGGAGTGCGCTAGTGCGTGTGTGCGTGCGTACGCGCGTACGTGTCTGTTTAGGGCATATTTCAAATTATCTTAGTATAATTATAATTTATATTGATGTTTTCTTGCATGTGGGTATATCTTTTACAAAAACTACGCTTACAATATTATGTAATTTAAAAACATACTTTGGTTACTAATGTCGAAGTCAAATTGCTTTGATTTTTGACTTAAAAAAATGGGTTAAAGTTATCTGTGCTATGTGTTTTATTTCTGCCGCAATAGCGTTAGTGCTTGCCACTGTCGTGTTTTGGTATGGAGTCTAAGGTAGCCGGTAAACTTTCATACATGTGGCATTAGACCTCACCACAAGATAGCAAGGCACCAATAACATCTTTGGTGTGTATAGGCGATGGGTGACTCTTCCATCAGGAGACCCATCTGCTTGTTTGCTATGCTATAGCCACACGTATTGCAATTATACTAATAAATTAATCCTGAAGATATTGTATTTAAGTAATGAATGTACAGGTTGACTGATAAAAGAATTTACGTGTTAAAGGACATGATAGATCGTGGTCATATGTAACCAATGAATATATAATAAGAAGAGAATATTGCTGAACTCTATAGTAAACCACAACGATATTAGTGAATATTCAAAAAATGTGGTCACCGTGCGGGCGACAGGCACACGCGTCTTGACTTACACGTGCCGTGGCGGCAAAAACAATAAACTTCGGTATCAATACACGGGGTTTTTGTGAACATTAATTACGCTCCTGTAACCCTCAGGTTTTTGCTATGTCACTTTATGCGTAGGGACCGTCGTTTATGTTGTCCTCTTTATTTATTTATTTTATTTATTTATATTCATGCACAACAAAAACGTACATAGGTTAAACTTAACGCCTAAAGGCATTCTGTCCTAGCCAACCTTCACTTTGTGAAATTAATTTTTTTTAAAATGATTATAATGCACTTGTACTGTTTCTCATTATAATGATAGCAAATGTTTTATGTATGATATAATCTTTCATACATGTATATTATATTCTATTGTAAGATAAAGTATTACATTACTATCGGTCGACAGCATTACTAGACTTTAAATCTTGGTCTGCTCTTCAGTGCTTCAGTGTTCAGTGCCTTTTATTGATATTTTCCCCTCTACAAATTATGCAAGAGAGCACATACCTACGGGCCCTTAGAGCCTAATTTTATTATCACTACATAGTATAAAACAAAGTCGGTTTCTCTGTCTGTTGCTATGTATGCTTAAATCTTTAAAACTACGCAACGGATTTTGATGCGGTTTTTTTAGATAGATTCTTGAGAAAGGTTTTAGTATATAAACCTTTCCGATATTCTCACGGGAACAAAAGCTACGCGGGTGAAACCGCGGACAGGTCGCTAGTTCGCTATGAATTCTTGTCTTTGACTTCGAGACTCGAGAGCAATTGTTCCTCTCATTTCACCCCAGGACCGGCGCTGTCGGTTAAATTTTTAAGTAACTTGACCAAGCAATTGATGGGAGCTTAGGTTATATTCCTAACAGGGACCATATATGTTTATATGGTGTGTGAAAAAACCCTATCCGATCATTATTTGGTAGCTTAATACAAACATACTGTGTATTATTTTATGGATATTAATAATTTTTAAAAATATTTACATGATTTAAGAGGAAGTTGCTTAATTTTAGTACTAAAACTAGCTGTTACCCGCGACTTCGTCCGCGCGGATTTCATTTACTCCGCTCCTACTGGTCTTAGCGTGATGGTATATAGCCTATAGCTTTCCTCGATAATTGGGCTATCTAACATTTTTAGATTTTTTCAAATCCGACTTGTAGTTCCAAAGATTAGCACGTTCAAACAAACAAACAAACAAAAAACTCTTCAGCTTTGTTATATTAATATAGATGAAGCATTTTATAATACGATATTTTTTTTATTTTAATAAAAAGAATTTTGTTTGATAATGTGATTGATCTACCTAAATACCTCTTTCGGATCGCACAGGGTTTTTTACACACTGTATATATGAGAGTCTATGTGTTATTAGCATATGTGCTTATAAAATTCTGTATTTAAATATTATACTTTAAAAACAATAGGAAAAATATCGACACGCAGGAATTGAACCTGACACTGTCTCCCTAAAGCCGGGACGCTCTTCCACAGAGCTAGTGTCGACAGGTTTGTCGTGGCGAAATTCTTCTTTGCTATATGAACAATCGACGTAATCGATCATATAGCAAAGAAGAATTTCGGCACGTCAAACTTGTCGACACTAGCTTAGTGGAAGAGCGTCCCGGCTTTAGGGAGACAGTCGCAGGTTCAATCCCTGCGTGTCGATATTTTTCTTTGTTGTTTTTAAAGTTTTGCCAGTTTTTCCAAGCACGGGGTGAGTGCTATAACACAAAAATAATTAAATATTATAACAGCTCGGTGATAATAGAAAAAAAACAAAATTATTTATTTCAGTGTATATGTATCATTGGTTAATACCCAAGTAAATAACTTGCTTTAGGGTGTAATATACCCTGGTAAATAGATAGGGTTAGATTAATGTGAGTAAATTGTTGAGGTATGTTGTTGATATGAGTAAATGAGCATTGATATTCATTATACCCTTAGCTATATTGCTAGAAAAAATTGCATTTTAAGATTTTATTGTGTAAATATTTTAGTTACTAAATATTTAAAGTATTTTTTACAATTCGATTTTTTCAACCGACTTTTCAAAAGGAAGGGGTTATCAATTCGGTATATTTTATTATGTTAGTTATCACTAAACCCCGTTATCTATGTAGCATATTAGTGGCAACTGATTTTAGGGATGGGGTAAATAAAATTAAATCTGTTTTCTATTTTATTTATATAACAAAATAAATAATTACAATAATATATTATTGACATTGATTTTAATTATGAACTTTTTGCCAGAGACGTCGGTACAAGTTGAAAGATCATTTTCTTGCCTGTAATGGAATATTTTCTAGTAAAAGACAAAGCCTTACTTCCGTTAATATGGAACATATCCAAATCATTTACTACGAGTGTCATACTAAACAAATGTCAATGTCAATAATATTGTATTTATTTATTTATTTATTATTTGTTATGTAAGTAAAAAAGAAAACAGATTTATTTAATTATATTTACCCCATCCCTAAAATTAGTTGCCACCAATATGCTATATAGGTAACGGGGTTTAGTTATCACAGAACTCGGCTATTTATGAGCCGGTTTAAAAAATGTTTTATTTGAGGGCGTATACTTTCAGTATGGTCCCATTTTTATTTGTGAAGATCAAATGCAAGGTTCCGGAGATACAGGAAATGGGAAGGCAGTTGTTGCATTTTTAACTAACTTTTTAACAAAACGAAGTTCTGAATTCGATTGTATTTTTATGTTTGTTATCTTAGAATTCGGGCATTTGTCAAACGATTTGGAAAAATCTTTTTATTTTTTTAAAGGAATACACTTCCCGTTTGCTATCTACTATATTATTTTGGTAAAATTTCCGTTCAGTGTTCCAGATATACAAATTTTTCTGAGATTAAATTATTTAAGTATCTAAAAGTATAATAGGTACCTATGGCAAAATATTACAAACATCATTATACCATTTAATAAACCATAAATTATACATTATTATGTATGTATAATAAATACATACAGTTTAATAATACTTATGTAAATATTGTTATAGAATTGATTATTAATAATTGGTTTTAGTAAAATTTAACATTCCTAGTACAAGGAGCAAATATTTCCGCAACCATATTCATTTTAACTTTGTTTTTTGTTCATATCTAATTATTCATTTCATCAGATTGATTATAATGCCACCATCTGTTCAGTAGATGTTAGTGAACCATTTTCAGTTGCTATATAAAATTTTAAAATGTTATTATACTTAAGTAAAACTGACAACGGAATGACATTGCGCTAGTTCCGATTTTATCTACTAAAGAGATAAGTTTGTGGCACTATACTAATATTATCTTAGGACATTTTTTTAAAGAATAAGTTGCATTAATAAAATGCTGATTCTAAATTTTTTTTTGTTTGTTTCGCTGGTGTAGCAATTTCGCTGTTTGTGTAGGTCAAATAACTAAATGTGGATTTCTTCTTAGCGAATTGATACTTAGAAGAGTCCAAAATCCTACGGTAAAAATGTTTTTCGTCTGTAAGTTACAGGTATTCGTTAACTCAAGTTTACCTCATATGCGTAAGGTAAATTAATATGATTCTAAATTAATATGATTATCTCAAACCACTAAAAGGAACGAGCCAAAAGGAGCAATCGGACAACTGATATTTAATTTAAGATTAACGTAGGTATAATCATTTCATATGATTGTATAAGATTGCAAACATATTATACATAATATTAATAAAGGAAAAACCTCGTAAAATTTGCATCTGCGTAAGCAGTTATAGGCAACAAGATGTAAGTATTATTTTAATGTAAATCTTATCTGTGATATTAAAGTATATTATGTTAACCTATTTGAACATATAAAATACATGTTATACTTAGTATGTGTTAGGTAGTCATAGATCATATTAAGATACAGAAATTTTAGCCTAGTGTAAAAGTTACCTATCATTTAAATTAAGATTATAATCGGTCACTTGACTTTGTAACAGTGATGTTATGTTGGGGGTATTTATAAAAGAAATTTGTCACTTCAGTACGATTGTTCTATTTTTAAAGATATTTATATGTTCATGTCTAGAATTTTTAATTTTTATAAAAATAATTTTGGTTGTGTTTCTTTGTTTTATTCGTATGTTTATCCTCCCTTATGTAATTATAAAAATATATTGTCGTCGGATCTATTTCCTTACGGGCCAGGCGAAGTTTTTTAAATTAATACCTCATGTTTTATTTAGTTTTTATCAGTTTTCTGATAAAAATAAATTTGCCTAGGATCGGAAATGCCCGGTTGCTGATAGGCTTGCCGCCTTTCACATTGTGGGACTAGTGGCTAATTGCACCAAGCTTGTCTTAGCGACAATCTTTATTGACATGCTATCACATTCTTTTCTCTTGAAACAAAAAGTAACAGCATACTACTTAGGATTTTCCTAAACTAAGAAAATGTTGGTGCAATTGGCCATTAGAATTTTCGGCTAATAGTGGGTGCACTGGTTGTACCTTTGCCTCCTTTTTCGGGGGTATGGGCATAAAGATACTTTTTTATTTTATTGTCTAATTCAGGAATCAAACTCGACTGTTGGGATTACACAAACTGGACCGAACAGACTAACTAAAAGACCAAGAGACAAACAAATGTAACTAATAATTATGGTAGTATATATAATTTAATAATAATTAATACGTAATTATTGAAATGTCACTATTTTAAACGTTTTTGAAAAACTGTAATTTTTAAACGGTCGAATTTGATCTTTCAGGTGGCATTCAACGCAGTTCTTTAGCTCTAAAATGTACAGAGTACAAAATCAATTGGTTGAAAAATCTTGAACTTATCTCAAAAAATATTTCAAAAATTTTCCGCAATGATAAGTCTGAAACTATTTCTCCGAGTTTAATTTGATTTGTGGCATTCAACAGAGTTTTGCAGTGAGAACTGATTAGATTTTTTAATCAATCAGTACATTCATCTAAAAGTCGTTTTAAAAGAACATTGTTTCAGCAAAATTTTTAGGTTTTTTTAAACTACCCTCGTTTTTGAAAATCGACTTCACATCGGGTCACAACGTTTACTATAGACGCCAGAACCGTAAAACCATAGACTATAGACACCAGAGATGTTAAAGGTGTGTTGCTATTCGTGTGGCAGGAATGGAATGCCAATCAAATGCATAAGTTTACCAGCTACCTTCTTTACCCAATAAAAAAAACTAAGCATGAATAAATATATATTTACTTTGCTTACGTAGTTTTAGAGTTGCTGCAAAATCAATAGCAGCAGAGTATGCGGCAAGGGTGGATCCAGGGGGGGGGGATCATGACCCGTCCCCTGGGTAGGGATTTGCTAGTGATAATAATACAACATAGTAGTTATGTTATAATTTATTTTGTACAGATAATACAATACTTAATAAATATACATTATGATACAAACGTTTTTTACATTTAAAATAGTATGTTTACTTTTACAGTTTCAGTACAATCTAAATTGGCCATTATTGACTTTACATATAAAATGTTTAATTTATGGCATTATTGCTTGGTTAGTATTTGATAACATAAATTCAAAATTAATAATATGAACATATTACACAATAACTTCATTTAATATATTGATCAATAGGTCTACTTTTGAAATTCCAATTTCAATCCAATAAGGGGCCACCCATAAATTACGTCACACTATTTTATGATTTTTGATCCCTCCCCCATTTCTGTCACAGCTGGTCACATTTATGAGACCCTCCCCGTACCCAATGTGATGGTACATATTTTACAATTTTACATTGGAATAATGATCTCATTCGATTTTTTTTATTTATAAGTACAGCTCGTTTTTAAAATTAGTGATGTAATGCTTAGATACAAAATATTATATTTCGAAAAAATGTGATACATATACAGTGTTATTTTTTTATCACCTGCCAAATTTAAATAGGTGGTTCAGACCATGAAAGTAAATAACTTTCCTAAAGAAACATGGGTCGAAAAGTGAAAAAAAAAATTCGACCCTCCTCCCACAGAAAACTGTTCGATCATTTGGTCGATTTCGTATTCTTTTAAAAAATATTCAATGTACAGTTTTGACTTTCCTACGATTTTATTATATGTATAGATTATTGGAACGAAGTTCCTTACGGCAGGCTTGGAGGGATAGGGATTTTGCTGCGCGACCGAACTGAAAAAAATGTGATAGTAAAACCGTAAGAAAAATGCGTGGAATAAAAGCGTTAAATGAGACGTGCGCAGGCGCGACAGTCGCATACACAAGCGAGTAGTGCCGTTTAGCCGAAGGAAGTTCGTTCCTACCTGGTGTCCCGCGACACCACATCATTTTTTAGTTTACATTTTTACGTTCTTTCTGTTTTATTCTCAACAATAAATCAAACACCTAGATACGTGTACCTCTATCAATTTTTTGTGCAAAAAACCTAACGCGACCGCCGCCGATGCAAACTGAAGTACATACATGAGTTTGATTTATGTACCTATTTGTTTTGTGCTTAAACTAAAACAAAAGTGTTATTGAGGTTTTTTCGAGGTTTATCTCGAAAATAGAAAAACCTCTTGTACTTCAGATGAGCACGTAAAGCCGTTGGTCCCGGTTATTACTAGAAATAGTCAATCACTTCGATGAAATGCGACCATTCATCTCGCCAATCGACAAACCGGTGAATCGTGGTGAACCGAAAATCTATAGACGTTCGGTTTACTCTCTCTGCCCGACAAGGGAACCGGGCGTAATGATACATTAAAACACTTAATGATGACGTCATGAAATGTACATTATTGCTGGGGCCGCACATGCGTCTATCGTCCTGAAGATATTAGCGCGCTAAGGCACATGCAGTTCGGGATGTATGCGAAAATAGCCGGTCATATCTGCATTTATCGTGTCATTGCACGAAGCTTTGTGACGATAGACGCAAGTGCGGCTGAGCCATAAACTTTATATAATGTAATTGTTCTGTATCTGGCAAAGCGACTAGACCATTCAGCCTACTTTATGACGTCATTCATAAACAATAAAAACGATTGTAAACATTGCAAAAGCATTCAGTCAATTTCGTTTGAAATCGTCTATTTAAAATATTATTATTATAAGTCTTCGTTCTACTTCGCTTGGCGTTTTACTTAAAAATACTATATTTTAAGGTTGTGTCATTGCGTTAGAATTATTGTAACGTTTATGAACATTTCTAAATAAAATTGTTTTGCGTTGAGTCACTTTATTATTAAGCGTGGAATCTTAACCACACAATAATATTTTACATAATTATACATTTAACATAATTAGCTAATTTAATAATCCCATTCGATCTTGCAAAATTGATCGGTGTATTGCTTGAAAAATTCACTCCCTTACTGATTAATTGACTATATAACAATTGAGCTTGCGTTCTAGTAAATTTTAATAAATTAATTCAATGATTCTAGCAAATGAAAAAACCTACCGTTTATTCATTATAAATGTTGACTGGTGAGACTATACCACAGAATACTGGAGATTAACAGTAGTCAAACTACATACAAGTAATATTCCAACAACGCACACATAGACACCTCTCACGGACGCGATATCTCGGAATGGTTCGGGACAGTTTGTTCCGCACCAGTCCGAGATATCGCGTCCGTGAGAGGTGCATATGTGTGCTATGCTCGAAATTTACTTGTATGTATCATTTCTTAAGAGTTTTTTGCTTTATCTTTACACAGTCTCCTGCTGTAAAGGGAGGGAAATGAATGTATTTTCCTACTCCTCCTATACTCTTCTGATTAAATTCGATGCGGGTTCCAAGACAGCTTAGCTTTTCCCCAGCTTTTGACCCTGAACTCGCAACTCAGAGGTTATCAGGTCGGTTGTCGCTGTTGATTCTGGTTTACAGAAGTTACAGTGGTGGAAACGAGAGGTGTGCCCATTGCCCTTGTATGTAACATTGATTTCTGATAGTCTCAAGTATTCTGTGATTATACATTCTGAAAGGCAAAATAATTTGGTTATACAGTGTTACTTTTAAAGGCTCGACAACATTTTAAAATTAGGAACTAAATATTGAATTGAAAGTGCGTTTTAATTATTTTTGTAAAGTTATTACAAGATAATATAAAAATATTCGTTTAAAAATATCCCACTAAATTCATGAATTGGATGCACGGAGTCTTGTGAATGAACTCTGTAATGCTCGCAGTGTGTCATTTTACATTTACCTATATTTACGACAGTAACTATTATGTAATCTATCGCTCTAAGTACACTTTTCCCAATCACTTTTAATTTGATTGAAGGCACTAAAATAGTATAGTTTGAATTTTGCGTAATTGAAATTATATTCTCGCTTCTGTGGTCTAGTGGTCCGGTGTCGGAGGTGGCCACATGAGGTCCCGAGTTTGATTCCCAGGTCGGGAAACTAGGAAAATGTGTTTTTTCAGTTTTCCGATAAAAACAAAGTTGCCCGGGATTGGAAAGTGTCCGATAGGCTTGTCACCTAACACATTGTGGGACTGAGTATCCAGCTAATCGTGGGTGCACTTGTACTGCCTACCTATTCGGGGATACGGGCGTGAAGAAATTATATCTATGCGTTTTGTTTTTTTGTATTGGATAAAAATTAAATTTCGTTTTTTTTTTTTTTTATTACATAAAATGAACATATCGATTCTGAACAGCCTCTGAAAATTTGATCGGATCTTAAAAGTAACCCTGTATGTAACCAATAAAAATATAATAAAAAGAGGACATTGCTTAATACTAAACGAAATCAGTATTGTAATATTAAAAAATTGTAGTCACTGCGCGAGCAACAGGCGCACGATTAAACCGTGGGGTTATCAAGTATCTCGCAACACGAAATTATCGTAATTGTTCAGTTATTGTAAGACACATAATAGTCATATATATTAATGGTGGTCGTTGACACTAGCGAAATGGTAATAACATAAAAATGCTAAGAAATGAGACTTTTACAAATCAGGCTTAATCTAGTTAGTTAATCACGATGTTAGTGACACGTATTATCCCTTGCCTTTTACGAGAAGCCTAGTAACAAGGTTTTTGTTCTTTTCTTTAAAAAGGGACCTAAATCAACATGGATACATGTATGTGTGTGTGTGTGTGTGTGTGTGTGTGTGTGTGTGTGTGTGTGTGTGTGTGTGTGTCAGAGGTTGGTCTCGGGCGGGCGGCGGCGGCGGCGCGGCGAGCCGGACCGCCCCGAGCTGTCAGACCCGCTGTCCACATCACCTACACAAAATCAAAAAATTAAACCATAATCTTCATAATATATATACGTGAAATAAACACTTTACTTCACGTATATAAGGTCCTTCAACACAGCGCTCATTACGTCTAGCAAAAAGATATCCAGCCAAAAAATAATGTCTTCCAAGGGACTAAAAATAAAATAATTTTAATAATAAATAATAACATTTTACGCCATCCCACGGATATGGCGCGAGGTTATTTACCTTACTACTCACTTTTACGTTGAAAATGGATTATTTTATGCGAAAAGAAATAAAGCATTAGGAGACAAAATTATTTTATTCGTAAAAATCATAAAATCATTTAGTCCCTAAAATCGCATTCTTTTTTAGCTTAGGATCTTGGATTATAGGTACTGAACGCCGTGTTGAAATATGATCACCTATTATGGAAGGAGCTTATATAGTATTCGTGAAGTAGGAAAATTGACACAATTAAAGTTTATATTATGGAGGAATGCGTACACCTAAATAAATTAATAAAAATAAACATTACATACACTACATTCATGTGACATACATGATAATATACACATTTATACTATTTTATTTACCACTAAAGTGATTTGTCAAACCTGAAAGAGATTTTATTGTTTAGTCTATGATGGAGTCTCGGACACAGGGCGATCACCAGTATCATTTCTCGTATCAAATATGGTACAAAAGATGACCTTATGAATAATATTGTAAGCTCGGAATAGGAATAGGACATATTATTACAAACAAATTAGTCTATAAACTAACTATTATAGACTTTTGGGAAAAATAGAACAAACTTTAAAAATATTGCAATCGATTCTTCTGCTAATTAGTTTTGAATTTCGCTTCAAGTAAGATATACTCCGTATAAACTACAATCCGTAGTAATTTTATTTTTAAGTTAAGAAATAAAATTTAGCAGAAGAAAATGATCTGGCTTAAACGAGCCAGTATTCAATAATATAAAGAGGAAAAGAGAGATAGCTATACAGTGTCGGTACACCATTTATTTTACATAATTAAGAAAACTTGCAATTTTTAGATTTTAGTCGCGATGGTAATTCTCTTTTTGTGGGAAATACAAAAGTTGCGTTTTATGATTTTTCTTATTTTCGCTCTTCGCAATGTAAAGAGTATTCCGACTCGTAGCGCCCGTTAAACACCTATTTATTTTGTGTATTTTCTTAAAATGGCTATTAATTAGAATAAGCACCTTAGAGTATTAAAATAAATCAAATTTTACAAAGTTATGGTAAAAAATCGTCAAAAAAAATATCATAAATTGACCGTACCTTTAAAGATAGAATTTAAATGAATTATACACCCTCTATAGATAGAAAAATTTCAACCGATTGTACCTATGTCAAATAAATGCTATATAGATATTGAGGGAGGTATAGATGAAGAATGAATGATAACTCTATTGTGCACACACAGTAAAAATACATACTTAGTACAAACAATTTTAAGACTCATACGCCAAAGAGCGATCTCTACTAGACAACCTGTGTTGATAAGAATAACATTTTAAGGTAGAGTAGGATATCCATAAAATATGTACTACACTTACAATAATTTAAGACTGTACACATATGCTATATCTGTACATAACAATTCTGCTCTCACACATAAACAAAACAAAAAGCATAACAATACACACGGTAAAATTAAAATATATATACAGTGCAACCTCGATATAACAAATTGCCAGGGGACAAGTAAATTATATTCGTTATAACAAGTAATTTGTTAAACTAAGGTTTGTTATATTGAGGTAAGTTTAGTCTAAAAAATTTTATAAAGAGGAAAAAATAATAATTTTTCTCACTCAACATTATGCACTCATCTTGTAATAGCGAACTACTTCTACTTATAAATGATAATACGTTTTTATCAAATTACTCTGTATTTTCTGTTTAAAAAACGTGTCAAAACCTGTTGCGACTAAATCAAATATTGTCCTATGGGAATAAAAGTCATACTCGTATATTGGTGGGAACGTTATATAGAGGTTTGAGTTGACAAAATTCGTTATTAGAGGTATTTGCACTTTTTTGATAGTTGAGAATTCATAATAAAGAGGTTGTTCTAAAAAATTCGTGAGGTAAAGGTATATTTGACATTAATTCCTATGGACAATTCAATGTGATTATAAAAAATGTGTTATTGTCGTTATATTGAGTTTCGTTATATTAAGGTTGTACTTACTGTATATACTAAAGAAATGCACAGAAAGATTAAAAAACTCACCGTCACTGCTGTTATTGCTGGGCACGTGCGAGTCTCTCAGTCTGGGCCGTCTCCGCCAGTAGCGGAATTCTCGTGGCAACGTGTACGACCGGGGTAGAGAGATCTGCAATACGGAAGACATCTTCATATTTATGGGGCTATTGATAAATACTTGAAAATTCAATTAGGTAGGAGTATGATGAAAAACCTTTTCATTTTACAAATGTTACATTTTTAGTGTTCAATTTTCAAATGAGGAAATATTATTTTTTAGATGTCAAGTCCCTCTTGTCTTGCCGTCTTGATAATTTGCCACACTTGCGTCTATCGTCACAAAGTTTCGCGCAATGACACGATACATGCAGATGTGATCGACGTAAACATTCGGACTTCGTGTGCTTTATCGTTCGGTTGGCGGTACGACAAAGGGTTTTTTCGCGCTAAGACAATATACGCAGGTGCAGCCGAAGGGTTAAATTATATCCAATTTTGTGGGATCGCAACGAATATCCCGCCGCCGCTATCTTGGCAAAATGTGTGAAGATCGTTTTTAGTGGTTTGTAAGACACATAAATAGATAGATAAGCACAAATATTTATAAAATGATTTTTTATTATCAATTAAATTCTCAATAATTTTGGTGTTGTATATTTTAGTCGTGGAACTAAAACTAAAAAAAATAAACGATAATCGATGAAAATATTTTAGCAAATTATCTTTTTTTAAAAACAAATTAGCCCAATATTGTTTTTTTCCCTATCATAGAATAACAAACAAACATATACCTATCTACTGAGGGCGAGGCAACCATCGTATGTCGTCATCCATACAGACACAAAAAATGTGAATAAAGCGTTTCTATCCATGTAGCAGGACAGCAAATGCCACATAAGCTTAGCCGCCAAACCGGAACACGTCAGTGAAAACCGCTAACGCTATTTAACCGGTTTTAAAATAAACCGGTTGTTAACCGGTTAATTTTCAAATTTGAATCAGCGCAAGTACATAATGAACGTTTTGTAAAGGTTTGGCTCTACCTTAACTTCAAAATACCGGTTTTCCTTATGGAGCAAAATATGTATAGGTAATGATTCCGAATCAATAAATCGGTTTATAGAGGTTTAAAAGATATCTGTGATGTTTGCCGTTACTAATATTTTCCCGCATTCTGTGACGTACTATCCACGTTTTTTGGCTGACACCGGTATATTTAGGTCTATGAAGTAGGCATGGATCATTTAACAGTTAACATATTAAATATCGCACTAAATTTTTTTAACAATTAACAACTGTTATTTATATTAGCTAATACTGTTAAAAGTAATTTTTATGCATCACTAAAATTACCAATAACTTGATTTATGATAATACTGTTATGTAAAATATTTCGAGAGACCGTGATAATAATAACTGTTAAAAGTTATCAAAACTATTCTAGAGGACCTTTTTTTGGTAGCTTCGTGTTTTTACTGCTTCTAATACTTATTATATATAGGCTGCTGATATAATATAACGTAAATAAATAACTGTTAAATATTAATTAACTTTAACAACATAACAGTTAATCTGATTTAACAATAATTTCCATGCCTACTATGAAGGCGTTTCGACTCAGATCCGTTTTGAGCGAACCCTTTTATAATAAATTGGTAAAGTGCGCGTCCCTGCGCCACGCGGAATGTAGGGATCCGAAGTTGCCCATCATAATAATGCGGACTAAGAAAGGGGCTTTAATAGTTTCATACTATTAACCTTATGTTATTCAACGTCAATGACAAATATATATATCCGCACCACAAGCTCACCGCCTATAAAAATTCTTTAAGTACATTTTATAAGTTAGCGACTATTAGGTACTCAAAAACTTGTAAAGCCTATAAGCCGTGATAGTTTTCCTTTTAACATGATTATATTTACTACCATGATTTTTTCCCAGCCTCTAAACTAATCGTTTAGACTGCAGAGGACACTTGACTCAAACAAAAATTAGCACTTAAAAGCCTAATATTTTACAAACGAGTCCTTTAATCGAAAACTTGTATTCACAAACTACAATATTTTTTGAAAACCTATCCAACGATACCCCACATAATGGGGTGCGTGAGAAAAAAATTAGCATTCCAACTTTACATGTAGGTAGGGGCGCTCGGAAAAAAAATATTCAAAATTTCATATTACTAACTGACTAATATGTATATTCGTGCCAAATGACAGCTCTCTAGTACTGAGGATCTTTGAGCTATCGTGCGGACGGACGGACATAGCGAAACTATAAAGGTTCCTAGTTTACTTCAGAACCCTAAAATCCGCTAACACCTTTATTAACCAGAATTTTTTAACCGGTTTCAAGCAAGGGCGGATCCAGGGGGGAATCGTGGGGGTTATGACCCCCCCTGGGTAGGGGTCTAGGTATGGATTTTATGGATAAGGAATAAAGCCTATCATGCTTAACTTCAAATATGTGACCTCATCGAAACGAAGATTGGATCGGTCTTTGTCAGGGAATTTATATACGACAACTGGAATTATTACGAAGCAATATTTGAAAAATAAAAATGTACTTTATTTCTTTAGTCATAAAGTTGACATTTGTTTCTTACTTAACAGAGGGGGAAACGTTCTGAGCAAGACAACGACAAGAGTGGATGTTGTCCCTTTCTTGCAATTGCCAGTGTAAATAAAACTATCTGATGGTAGATTTTTACATATTCGGTAATCGTTAAATCCCTTTTATTCATACACGTCGATAAACACATTAGCATAAAATGTATTGTAATTAACACAGTGAGTTCTAAAATGTGCTTATTTTAATTATTACGTAATTACTTGTGCAATGCAAAAACTGTTTCTCAAATTAGTAGAAGAATTACTTAGTAGTAATTTGCAAACTAAGCACGGCCGCACTTATATATGGCGATTGGCGCTTTATTTATTAGAAAGAGACACACTCCATCCATGTCGTGGGAGTACCACGACAACGATTCGGAACGATTTTGAAGCGCGTGTGAACATTCCGGGTAGAATGTAACTTCCTTGGTCCTTGTATATATGACCCCCCCGACCGAAGGTTGGACCCGCCCTTGGTTGCAAGTGGTGGTGGCGTACCTGTGAGTCGATGTCGCTGTGCGGGCGCGGCGTGTCGCGCGCCAGCGACTCCTCGCCGCTGCTGCCGCCGCCATCTTCCTTTTTCCTATTTCTGTCATTTGTGAAAAACAAGTTAGTACAGGATGTGAAGAAAACCCTGTCCGATGTCCGAGAGGTATATAGGTAGGTCAGTGACATTATCAAAAGAAATAATAAAATATTTATTTTTATTAAAATACGAAAAATATCGTAGTTTTAAATGCCATTCGCTTTAGTATTGCCATGTAAAAAGTTTGCAATTAATCCCAGCGTCTGCTTCCATTAGCCATTCTCTTACGTACTTTCTATTCCTGCCATTTTCCCCTTTACAGATTTAGTCTCTTCTGTACAGAAATAATCAATGAGTGATTTATGTTTCGTGTGAAGTTTTAAAAATGTGTTTTTGAAACTTAAAAATATATTGTTCATTTTTCTGAAATAGGTACTGTATTTTTAAACCTCTGACAATATACTTTATTGTTTAAATAAAATGTTGACAACCCTATTTATGGATCATAATTTATGCATATACAAAAGTTTCACATAGGTCGATTTTATATTATCCTGGGACACCGTAAAAGAAAACAAATTATTATTAAAAACAATTTAAAAAAAGGTTTAGAATACTTACGTATATGAGCCGCCCCAATGACAGCATACTTGTCTGGTACATCCCTCCAAATAATGAGGCGCTAGAAGAATTTCTGGCGTCCTACATCTCTGCATCTTCCTCATCTGCTCCATCTTCTTCCCTGCCAGCCCAGGGTATGGAAACATATCACAATTCTGACTATATTGCCCACACCCATCATATCTATTTTCAATCCCCTGCACATTTAAAGCATTATGTATTGGAGGCACATATTCACTTTTTGTTTCATACTTGCTATATGCTTGAGGGTTTTCTTCGCAATACCCAGGAAATTCTCCATTTTGTCTTTCCTCGGAATATATCGGAGGATTTTGAGGTAATCTCTTATCTAACGCAGTATCATAGTTAACTTCTGGATAAGCGTTTCGAGGACTAAGAACGTTTCTTGGACTCCTGCAAACATTTACTTCGAAGGGTCTAGTTTCAAGAGCCAAGTAATTCGAAGGCCTAGCCCCACTTCTTATATTTGCAGGATTGTCATAAAACTTCGGATCTTGATTGTATATATTTGGTGCGCGTATTTTTATATCGTTTTCTGTATTCGGAAAGTTGGGGACTGTGTATTCCGGTTTGATTGCAGTGTAGGTTGGGTACAAGTTGCATGTGTGTGGGACTACAGGGTAATTTTGGTAGGAATGAGTCATTTCTATGGTGGGCCAAGCTGGGGGTTCAGCGTGTATTTTAGCCCTGGGGATGGGTTGTCTTTGAAGACTGCTATATATTTCTTCGGCGGCCACTGGAGTGGTTTTGGCGAGTTTGCCTTGTTTAATTTCTTCTTCTATAACTCTGAGTTCAGCCAGTTGTTTTTGTTTCTTTTCTTGCAATTTCTGTTGAATGTTTACTCGGGATCCTACACTCGATCCTTCGTTTTCTGAAGATCCACCCTATTAAAATTAATATTTTACTTTAATACGTAAAGTTTAAACTTAAAATCCCTTTTAATAATGTTTCCATATGCAAAGTGCGAGTCTCTTGTGAATAGTGTCACTGTGTGTGTGTCTGTGTACTCACGTGGTGTGTGTGCGGGTGGTGCGGCTGTGTGTGTGTCTGTGTACTCACGTGGTGTGTGTGCGGGTGGTGCGGCTGTGTGTGTGTCTGTGTACTCACGCGGTGTGTGTGCGGGTGGTGCAGCTGTGTGTGTGTCTGTGTACTCACGTGGTGTGTGTGCGGGTGGTGCGGCTGTGTGTGTGTCTGTGTACTCACGCGGTGTGTGTGCGGGTGGTGCGGCTGTGTGTGTGTCTGTGTACTCACGTGGTGTGTGTGCGGGTGGTGCGGCTGTGTGTGTGTCTGTGTACTCACGCGGTGTGTGTGCGGGTGGTGCGGCTGTGTGTGTGTCTGTGTACTCACGTGGTGTGTGTGCGGGTGGTGCGGCTGTGTGTGTGTCTGTGTACTCACGTGGTGTGTGTGCGGGTGGTGCGGCTGTGTGTGTGTCTGTGTACTCACGTGGTGTGTGTGCGGGTGGTGCGGCTGTGTGTGTGTGTGTCTGTGTACTCACGTGGTGTGTGTGCGGGTGGTGCGGCTGTGTGTGTGTCTGTGTACTCACGTGGTGTGTGTGCGGGTGGTGCGGCTGTGTGTGTGTCTGTGTACTCACGTGGTGTGTGTGCGGGTGGTGCGGCTGTGTGTGTGTCTGTGTACTCACGTGGTGTGTGTGCGGGTGGTGCGGCTGTGTGTGTGTGTCTGTGTACTCACGTGGTGTGTGTGCGGGTGGTGCGGCTGTGTGTGTGTGTCTGTGTACTCACGTGGTGTGTGTGCGGGTGGTGCGGCTGTGTGTGTGTCTGTGTACTCACGTGGTGTGTGTGCGGGTGGTGCGGCTGTGTGTGTGTGTGTCTGTGTACTCACGTGGTGTGTGTGCGGGTGGTGCGGCTGTGTGTGTGTCTGTGTACTCACGTGGTGTGTGTGCGGGTGGTGCGGCTGTGTGTGTGTGTCTGTGTACTCACGTGGTGTGTGTGCGGGTGGTGCGGCTGTGTGTGTGTGTCTGTGTACTCACGTGGTGTGTGTGCGGGTGGTGCGGCTGTGTGTGTGTCTGTGTACTCACGTGGTGTGTGTGCGGGTGGTGCGGCTGTGTGTGTGTCTGTGTACTCACGTGGTGTGTGTGCGGGTGGTGCGGCTGTGTGTGTGTCTGTGTACTCACGCGGTGTGTGTGCGGGTGGTGCGGCTGTGTGTGTGTCTGTGTACTCACGTGGTGTGTGTGTGTGTGTGTCTGTGTACTCACGCGGTGTGTGTGCGGGTGGTGCGGCTGTGTGTGTGTCTGTGTACTCACGTGGTGTGTGTGCGGGTGGTGCGGCTGTGTGTGTGTCTGTGTACTCACGTGGTGTGTGTGCGGGTGGTGCGGCTGTGTGTGTGTCTGTGTACTCACGCGGTGTGTGTGCGGGTGGTGCGGCTGTGTGTGTGTCTGTGTACTCACGTGGTGTGTGTGCGGGTGGTGCGGCTGTGTGTGTGTCTGTGTACTCACGCGGTGTGTGTGCGGGTGGTGCGGCTGTGTGTGTGTCTGTGTACTCACGTGGTGTGTGTGCGGGTGGTGCGGCGGTGTGTGTCTGTGTACTCACGCGGTGTGTGTGCGGGTGGTGCGGCTGTGTGTGTGTCTGTGTACTCACGTGGTGTGTGTGCGGGTGGTGCGGCTGTGTGTGTGTGTCTGTGTACTCACGCGGTGTGTGTGCGGGTGGTGCGGCTGTGTGTGTGTCTGTGTACTCACGTGGTGTGTGTGCGGGTGGTGCGGCTGTGTGTGTGTCTGTGTACTCACGCGGTGTGTGTGCGGGTGGTGCGGCTGTGTGTGTGTCTGTGTACTCACGTGGTGTGTGTGCGGGTGGTGCGGCTGTGTGTGTGTCTGTGTACTCACGTGGTGTGTGTGCGGGTGGTGCGGCTGTGTGTGTGTCTGTGTACTCACGCGGTGTGTGTGCGGGTGGTGCAGCTGTGTGTGTGTCTGTGTACTCACGTGGTGTGTGTGCGGGTGGTGCGGCTGTGTGTGTGTCTGTGTACTCACGCGGTGTGTGTGCGGGTGGTGCGGCTGTGTGTGTGTCTGTGTACTCACGTGGTGTGTGTGCGGGTGGTGCGGCTGTGTGTGTGTCTGTGTACTCACGTGGTGTGTGTGCGGGTGGTGCGCGGCGGGCAGTGGTCTCCGCCAAAAGGCGGGCGCGGCAGCAGGCGGCGGCACAAAAGATGTCGGCTTCTTCTTCTTGCGACCGTTCGCTGCACTAAGGACAACCCCATATTAAATACTCCAAAAAATTACACAAGAAGTTACACTTGTTAGAAAAAAATGTAAGCCATTGTAGAACAGCTGGCAGATGTGAAACGAATAATGATATTTAATATAAATAACTATAGCGCCGTGTTGGTCCCGGCCTCCTTTGAAGAATAGGCCAACTGCCGTTCTGCCAGGCAGGTCGTATAAGGCGACCGATTGGCTATCGAGTCACTACCATCGTGGCTATTAGGTGGTAGAGTTCTGCATTGTCTCGCCCGGGTCTGGTACCACCGCTTTACCTATTCCTGCCGCAATAGCGTCAGTGCTTGTCGCTGTCGTGTTCCGGGTTGGAGGGTAAGGTAGCCGGTAAACTTATGCATGTGGCATTAGACCTCGCCACTAGATAGCAACGCACCATTAACATCTTTGGTGTCTATAAGCGATGGTTGACTCTTTCCATCAGGAGACCCATCTGCTTGTTTGCTATCTTATGATATAAAAAAAAACAATGCATAAATAAAAATTCGTAGTGAAATAAAATTATTGGTAAAACATCTAGGAGGCAGGAGCCATCATTCTGACTAAGGAGAAAACTAATATTAGCAATACCTTACGATATTCGAGTATTATATAGTTCGGCTGTTGTAATTCACAAGATATAGAAAAGACAGCGCGGAAACAGAATTGATGTTTCTGATCAAAAACATTGATGCAGTAAAACTGCAATATTCGAATATTATATATATATATATATATATATATATATATATATATATATATATATATATATATATATATATATATATATATATATATATATATATATATATATATATATATATATATATATATATATATATATATATATATATATATATATATATATATATATATATATATATATATATATATTTCAAATAATTTCGGCGAAACAATGTTTATTTTTCCAAAATACTTCCAGATTAGTGTACCGTTTGATTACAAAATCTGATTAGCTTTTTTCCTTAACAAACTGTGCCCATGCCGCATTTTGTAAAGGATAAGTTTTAATGTAATTTAAATTCGGAAGCCTTCGTCAGTAAAATTTTTTGAAAAATGTGTCTTTTGACATGGCTTCAAAATTTTTCAACCAATGGAATTACAGTTTTTTTTCAATGTACTTAACGAAGAAATGAATAAGTCGTAATATTACAATATGAAACGACTTTTTGAACTTGCTGCTAGAAGTTAAAAAGTCGTACCATCATAATTTTCTTTACAAATATTGAGATAATATTCTTTCCAACTTTAGTGCTTCTGAGTTATTTTTACCACTTAGAATACACCCTTGAAATGATTTTTTACAAAAGAATTCTGTTTCATTTTTGTTAAAAAAACACACTTTAAAGTGACAGTTGTATCAATTGTATCGATTTTGTAAAGAAGTGTCTTGTTTATTATTACAAATATCACATTGTATTTTTTGTTTACAAAAATGTGTTTTGTAAACAAAAAATCATGTGTTATCTTTTTTTGTTAACCAAAAATTAAACATGTATCGTTTTGTTACAAAAAGCCTTTGTTATCTTATTATTTACAAAGCTTATATTTACCTGTTAACAGGATTGGTAAACCGACAGTTGAATACACCCGGTATGTTCGTGTTGTCTGATTGATTGGCTTTGCCTGTGAAAAAATAATCGCTCGTCATTTTAAATAAAACAATAACTTATTTATAAAAAAGTATCACTCGGTTAGATCATTGCTACACCCTATCTTCAAGAAGGTAAGCAAAGTGCAATCAATATACCACACTCGTAATAAAACAACGACCGAATTCATAATTACTAACTTTCGGCAATAGACCAAAAAATATTTTTAGTAGGCGATATATTTTTTCAAGCCGGCATAAAATCTTATTAAATAAGCGTAACTCCTTGTTTGCTCTTTTGGGTCGGTATTTTACTAGAACTCATTTTGCCAAAAATTTTGAGATGAGTCATTGTTTTATTACGAGTACGATACACGCTTAATAAAGATACAGACCTAGCGTAACAAAAAATCGATGTTTTTTAGAAAAACTGGAACAATCCATATTAATATTATAAATCTGAAAGTAACTATCTGTCTTTCTCTTCTTCATAACTAAATTACTGAACCGATTTGGATGAAATTTGGTGCAAAGATAGTTAGAAACCCGAGAAAGGACACAGAGAACGGGAACTAAGCGGGGTAAACCCCCGGGACTGTCTATGTTTTAAACCACGGTAATAAGGATTAATTTAGTCTACTTTTATTTTAGAAATTTTTCCACACGAAGTCGCGGGCACAGCTAGTTAGCTATATTACAGAATGAACTTACCATTTTTGTTTTGCGATGACGCGTTAGTACTATTAGTGCCTTGTTGATGCTCCCCCAACATATAACCTAGCCTCCGTACGTGGAAGTACCTGTGAGAAATATAAATATATTTCAAACGGCAATAAAAAATAAAAAACCGATTCTACAAAATTTGCTTACCTTTGTTTGTATAAGGTAAACGCGAGAACCAACTCTACAACATTTGGTACCAACGCCTTACTTTATCTTATCGCAATGATACACAAATTAATTATTATATATTGTTACAATAAATGTAAATATAATATATAGAACAAATATATACTTGTGGACTTATATATAGGCTGTTCTATATTACTGAAATTTATATTATAAATATTATGTAAGAAATTTGTGTATATGGATAAACTATACATATTGTTACGAATAATCTAGAAGCGTGTAGAGTTGGAGCGCGCGCGCGCTAACTTTCTAGAAATAAAGGAAAGAGATAGGCTACTCCTATTGACAAATAAATAGTTGACCTGGGCTATGCCATAATGGACTCTGTAGGATATGGCATAAGGTTGAAAGTAGCGTGTACTAGGATTTATGACTCATAATATGTTTACGATAAGAAGTGATTCATTGTTTCCCGATACATTTAGATTTTTCTGGATCCAGCTAGGACTTTCCCCTGCCTATAAATACAGAGGTGTTGACAAACACAAGGCAGTTTTTATCAAGCGATCGAGAACGATTCATCAAGTGACCAAGTGCGAAGCGAGAAGTGTTCTATTGTGTAGTGTTCTAAGTTCAGTGATAGTACAGCAAGTGACTATTGTGTAAAGGGTATTTTAGTATTACGTTGTGTTGTGTTGTGTTGTGTAAATACACGGATTTAATATAAGTGGTGTTTTCCTACAATTGCGAACCCGAGTACGTAACAATATTAAGTAGTGTGTTGCGTTAATGTGAATGTGGTGAGTTGACTGAGTTGATTGTTGATGAGTTGAATCGGTGACTGTCACTGACATGTTCCGGTTTATAGATAAAAGTAGCTGGTATACATGTAGTTTCTTATGCGTGTAGCATTATTGATCACCATATATTTTTGACCACCCCGTTAGTCCTGACTACGCAATCGACGGAGCTCGGGTTCGATCCTCGACTTGGACAAGCATTTGTGTGATGAGCATAAATGTTTGTATTTCCGGGTTTGGGTGTTTATTAAATACATTCTAGTATTTATATATGTATTTCTATGCATTAGCACCGTTGACTAACACCCATAACACAAGCAAATAATTTGCTTACTTTGGGATTATTATATTGGTGGCTTGGGGGTATTAAGTTTCACCACCGGCTTTTAATCTTCCACACTCCTTACTTGATGTCAGCTTTATAAAACTCCCTAAATCTATCGAAGTTTGTCGTCGAATATATTAACTCCTGAAAGTTTACTGGTCCTGCCCTCCCCCCGTAGCAGTAACAGTAGAACTATATGTAGTAGAGCAGCATGCAGACGAGCCCCGCCCCACTGTACCTGTAGTAGAGCAGCATGCAGGCGAGCCCCGCCCCACTGTACCTGTAGTAGAGCAGCATGCAGGCGAGTCCCGCCCCACTGTACCTGTAGTAGAGCAGCATGCAGGCGAGTCCCGCCCCACTGTACCTGTAGTAGAGCAGCATGCAGGCGAGCCCCGCCCCACTGTACCTGTAGTAGAGCAGCATGCAGGCGAGCCCCGCCCCACTGTACCTGTAATAGAGCAGCATGCAGGCGAGCCCCGCCCCACTGTACCTGTAGTAGAGCAGCATGCAGGCGAGCCCCGCCCCACTGTACCTGTAGTAGAGCAGCATGCAGGCGAGCCCCGCCCCACTGTACCTGTAGTAGAGCAGCATGCAGGCGAGCCCCGCCCCACTGTACCTGTAGTAGAGCAGCATGCAGGCGAGCCCCGCCCCACTGTACCTGTAGTAGAGCAGCATGCAGGCGAGTCCCGCCCCACTGTACCTGTAGTAGAGCAGCATGCAGGCGAGCCCCGCCCCACTGTACCTGTAGTAGAGCAGCATGCAGGCGAGCCCCGCCCCACTGTACCTGTAGTAGAGCAGCATGCAGGCGAGCCCCGCCCCACTGTACCTGTAGTAGAGCAGCATGCAGGCGAGCCCCGCCCCACTGTACCTGTAGTAGAGCAGCATGCAGGCGAGCCCCGCCCCACTGTACCTGTAGTAGAGCAGCATGCAGGCGAGCCCCGCCCCACTGTACCTGTAGTAGAGCAGCATGCAGGCGAGCCCCGCCCCACTGTACCTGTAGTAGAGCAGCATGCAGGCGAGCCCCGCCCCACTGTACCTGTAGTAGAGCAGCATGCAGGCGAGCCCCGCCCCACTGTACCTGTAGTAGAGCAGCATGCAGGCGAGTCCCGCCCCACTGTACCTGTAGTAGAGCAGCATGCAGGCGAGCCCCGCCCCACTGTACCTGTAGTAGAGCAGCATGCAGGCGAGCCCCGCCTCACTGTACCTGTAGTAGAGCAGCATGCAGGCGAGCCCCGCCCCACTGTACCTGTAGTAGAGCAGCATGCAGGCGAGCCCCGCCCCACTGTACCTGTAGTAGAGCAGCATGCAGGCGAGCCCCGCCCCACTGTACCTGTAGTAGAGCAGCATGCAGGCGAGTCCGGCCAGGAAGGCGGCGGCGGCGGCGGCAGGCAGTGCGCCCCGCCCCGCCCCGCCCCCGCCGCCGCTCCACCACGCCGCCACCAGCACACCGTTCTCCACGCTCATCACACAGTAGAATATCACCTGCAACCATCACAAACTCTTCTTGCTTCAACATCAATTTGATGCAACAAGCAACTTGCAAGCAACTTTCAAAACAGTAAATCATATATAGGTATTATTTGTAAAGACATACACAATTATATACAAGTATTACACAAAAATGAATACTCTAATTCCACAGTAATAAAATCTATACAGTATTGTAACTCGGTCGTATCTTTGAAATAAATGCCTACAGCCGAGAGATACGTAAACATGCAATAGGGCTGCCCGCCTCCAGCATTTTAATTACATTTGCCTACTTTGTGTTTCCATTTAGTTTTGTGATTGTAAATATACTTTTTTATATAAACAAATAAAACATTATGAATTGAATAGAAAGTGTTCAATTAAAATATTTGTTGTTTTTTTAATTGGTAGTTTTAATTACACTCGTCATATTAAATATGTACTTGAACTTATTTTTAGGAAAAAATCACGAAATTATTGTTAAAAAAACAGCACATTGTCTGATTTTTACTGCAGCACAGTTGCGACTGTCTGCATGCCGAGCGCAATACCGAGATCGAGGCGCTTAGTCATAGCTCGCACTTCGTCCGTTTGTATAAAGTTGCAGGTCGAGTATGAGTTTGAAGACTGAGCCGTAGTCGAGGGCTTCAATGTTACGAGACAAGTAATTGCCATTTCTGTCGACATTTATAGAGCTTTATTCAAATATATGCAAAAAATCTATACATATAATAAAATCGTAGGAAAGTCAAAACTGTACATTGAATATTTTTTTAAAAGAATACTTGGGGCGTGATCTACAATCAATATCGAAGCCAAAAATATAGTTTTTAGAATTTTTGTCTGTTTGTCTGTATGTATGTCCGGGTTAAACTCAAAACTGCATGGATTTACTACAAATTTTGCATGAATATTACTAACAGGTCGGGTCAACATATAGGCTACATATTATCACGCTATCACCTACAAGGGAGGAGCAGTGTGGAGTAAACGAAGTCCGCGTGGACGAAGTCGCAGGCAACAGCTAGTAAAAAATATTTTATCTACGTAATGAATTTAATTTACCTATTTTTGTTTTGACTTTACTGAAAGCAGGTTCCCCATTGTTAACTTGGCTTCAAATTTTAGATGTGGTGGACTGCAGTCAATATCCATTTCACTTTCGGAACTACCTTACTTATAACGAACTACAGAATACTTTTATTATTAAAACTAGCTGTTGCCAGCGACTTTGTCCGCGCGGACTTCGTTTACTCCGCACTGCTCTTCCCCCGTAGGTGATAGCGTGATAATATGTAGGTATTATGTTGACCCGACCTGTTAGTAATATTCATGCCGAAGTAAATCCATGCAGTACTTTATGAGTTTACCCCGGATATACATACAGACAAATAGACAAAAATTCTAAAAACTATATTTTTGGCTTCGCGATCGATTGTGGATCACGCCCCAAGTATTATTTTAAAAAAGTAATCAATGTACAGTTTTGACTTTTCTACGATTTTATTATATGTATAGATAAGAGTATCATGACGAACTCCTTGCTTTAACGTCAAATTATTTTTCCCTAATTGCGCCGAAAGGTTAACGCATTTTTGAGTATACAGCCACGTGAACGCAACTTGTGCCAAAATAAGAGTTCTAAATTTAAATTACAGCACGCCTTTTCATTTCTTTTCTACATTGCCGGCGCGTTTCATGTACAAAATTCAAAAAACGCGTTGGCAATGACTTTCTTTTTCTGTATACGTAATTACGAAACCCCGCGTGCTCTTTATTCAAACGTAAAGGCACTATTTCCGCGCATGTTTGAGAAAATTATATTCTATTCTATCCTAAAAGTTTAATAAAAAACTTGACATACCATTTTTTGACGATGATTATGTTCCTGCAGGTTGATGTAAGCAAAAACATATACAAATGCGATGAGCGCCGATAGGTAGGCCTTTCTCGGCCGGCTGATCCGTTCGCCGTGAAACACGTTCTTTGGAGAGATCAGCCATAGGAACATTGAAATCCAGTGTAAACCTACAAAATGTAATATCCATTTTTATGCATACGCCGTTTAGATTTTAGTACAAGTAAAACACTGTCGATGTGTTTTAACTATGGATATGGAGAAAATCATGAGATTTGAGAGTAGTGTATGAAAATATGAAATTATATATAAAACTGTGCCTCAGCTGTGTGTGTTCATAAATTGGCAGGTTTCATAAGTTGACAAATAAATCTACACAGTTTTCTAATCAATATTAATACAAGACTTTTGCGAAAGAAAGTACGAAAGCTTAAAAATTATGTTACCATCAAATAGTTTCATAATTGTGTACAATACATTTTTTTATTAAATATTCGTAAACGAAACAGTTACAGTAAGTAAACAGTATATGTTAATGTTGTTTAGTCCATAAGGCAGCGACGTTCTGCAATATATACTTATATAAGTTTACAAAGATTACTTACCTATAACTAAGAAAACCCAGTATTCGTAGACTAGAGCGTATACGGTGAGAGCACATATCCGGGCTGATACGGTTCCCAGACGCCACAGAAACTGAAAAACACAGTGCACCACAATATAGGAAACTGACGCGCAAAAGTTTCATTTCCCAAGAAAATAAAAAATATATCGTTTTTTAATATATATATATATATATATTATATATATATATATATATATATATATATATATATATATATATATATATATATATATATATATATATAAAAGAAAGTCGTGTTAGTTACTCCACTTATAACTCAAGAACGGCTGAACCGATTTAGTTGAAAATTGGCAGGGAGGTAGTTTAGAGCCAGGAGAAGGACATAGGATATTTTAGAATTTTTTCCACGCGAACGAAGTCGCGGGCACAGCTAGTGTATATATATATATATATATATATATATATATATATATATATATATATATATATATATATATATATATCGTTTTCCCTAGCAATACTACTGTAAGTCACAAACTACTTGTAAGAATCATACGTAGGTCACACTATAAGTTTTGCCTAACTTAAAAAAAACAACAAGTTATAACCAAAATATTATGTTTATTGCTTTTCATGTGATCATTTTTTAAAAGAGGAGGACCGCAGATCTTAAGGCATGTTTTCTACGTGCTGATTGAACGCTATCATTGCCTCTTCGGAGTTGGTAAAAGTAAAACCTCTCATCAATTTTTTTTTTGATTTTGGGGAATATACACAAATCACAGGGTGCTAGGTCGGGGCTATGAGCAGGATGAGTGACGAGATGTACTTTTCCGGAAGCTAAAAATGACTTAGTTTTGTTGGCCGTGTGTGAAGAAGTGTTATCATGGTGTAGGAGAATACGGCTTTTGGGTCGTCTTTCGCGAACTTTTTCTAACACCCTGGGTAAACAAATGGTAGAATACCACTCGGCATTAACACTCTTTTGATCTTCAAGTGGAATTGTACAGATGGGACCCGTAGCTGAGAAAAAAAATGCGATTATTTTTTACCAACGTTTTTCGCCTGTCTCACTTTTGTTGGCCTGTTCTCATTTTCAAACACCCATTCACAAGATTGCTATTTTTTTTTCGAGTTCAAAACAATAAATCCACGCTTCGTCTCCTGTGACAATGTCATAAACAGCATTAGAATGTCCGTGGTTGTACTTCAGTAGCATCTGTGAGCACCATTCCACGTGAGCCCGCTTCTGCTCCGCTGTCAGTTCATGAGGGATCCAACGACAACAAAGTTTCCGAACTTTCAATTCTTCGTGTAAAATTTTCTGAATTTGGCTCATACCAATCCCCAATAGTTCTCGAATTGTCTCATAGGTAATCCGGGGGTTTTCTTCAATTAACCGCTTAAGCCAACAGTAGCCACAGTATTTTCGTTGACGGCAGTTGCAGGCTGCCCTTCACGAAATTCGTCATGTAAAGAAACTCGACCTCTCTCAAATTCATCAAATCATCGCCTTACGGTGCACAAACAAGGTACTTCTCTCCCAAAAGCATTTTGAAGACGAGCGGCACAGTCTTGCGGAGAAAGAGAACTTTTAAAATCATAAAAAATCATCGCTCTAAAATCTTTTCGACTTAATTCCATTTTCGTTGCGTACGTAGAAATTTGATGTGTGATAAAAAAACAATTAACAAATCATTTCCCGCCAATTGTTTTTTTTTATTACTAAGAAGGTTGCAACGTTTTAAAAATATAACATTTAATAAATAATAATAATAATAAATATAACAACGAAATTTAAATAGCTCCGATTAGTTAGAAGTGCAAAACTTTTAGTGTGCCCCATGTATAAATAATAATAACGCTACGACACACATCGCGAACCGTGGGGCAATAATGTAGTAACATTAGAGAAGTTATGACTTATCAAATCAAGTTGTAATTTTAATGCGACTTACCTAATCATCACCTTTTGGCCCTTAACATTTTTTCTAAACGTGTAGATAGTTCTAGTTCCAAAGATATTAACTCTCACATAATGGTAGGTGGCCAACCTATCGATATATTCAGAATATTGGATGTGAGAATTTTTAGAAACCAATAATGAAAATACTGGTTAATAATTTTGATGTTTTATTCAGATTGTTGTTTTTAGTGTCATTCCATGACAACCTGTTTTTATATGAAAAAAAATCATCCGAGCGAAGATCGGTTGTCCAGCTATTATTTTACAAATAAGTAATTCTAATTGGATTTTCCGGAACAACTGTAACGATTTTGGCGAAATTTTGTATTTAGATATTTTTTTACTATTAAAACTGATCTAGGTAAGTGTCATCTCCGAGCGAAGCTGAATCGACCGATGGAGGGTCCTTCTAGAATAAATATAAAAGGTTCTTCCAAAATAGGTGATCATATTTCAGCACAGCGTTCAGTAAGTCTAACCAAAGATATCCATCCCATTTCCCATTACCCGAAAAACAACGTCAGTCAGGGGTCTGAAACTTTTTGATTTTTACGACCAATATTTTTTTTACTCATAACGATTTGTTTTTTTTTAACAGTACAAATTACACTCATTGATCTAACCTTAAAATAAGCAAATTATTTGCTTGTGTTATGGGTGTTAGTCAACGATACTAATACATAGAAATACATATATAAATACTTTTACATACATAATATATAATAAACACCCAAACCCGGAAAAACAAACATTTATGCTCATCAACAAATGCTTGTCCCCGTCGGGGATCGAACCCGAGCCCCGTCGATTGCGTAGTCAGAGTCGCTAACCACTCGACCAACGGGGCGGATTTATGGCTTTTTGCATAAAATAATCTACTTTGTGATTATTTTCTACTTACTACTCACTTTTGCTTGTTAAAAGTAGATTATTTTATGTAAAAAAGAGTAAAACGTTATGAGCAAAAAATTATTTTGTTTGCAAAAATCAAAAAGTTATAGTGGCTTATAGTTATAAGTTATAGTCACATTCTTTTTTGGCTGGATGTCTTAGGTTAGACGTACTGAACGCCGTGTTTACTTATTTTGGAAGGACCATATAGTTATATTTTTTTTGAGAATCCCACGGGAAAACACTTATTTTTCGGGGAAAAATATCTTATTTGCTGTTTCAGACTATCATTTACTAGTTTGCCAAATTTCATCAAAATCAGTCCAGCCGTTTTCATGTGATTGAGCAACAAACATCCATACATCCGAATATCCAAACTTTCGCATTTATAATATCAATATACATAGATTAGCAAACCGGCAGACGGTTTTCCTGGAGGATATAAATAATCATTGCCAACAAACTTCATTACTCTTATATACCTTTCAACAAGTACTTGTTTCCTCTGTGTTGGTCCGGGCTACCTTGAAGAATAGACCAACTGCCGTTCGGCCGGGCAGGTCGTAAAAGGCGACCGATTGACTATACGAGTAGCTATCATCGTGGCTACTAGGTGGTAGAGTTTTGCATTGTCTCGCCTTATCTATGCCTGTCGCAATAGCGTCAGTGCTTGTCATTGTCATGTTCCGGTTTGAAGGGTAAAGTAACCGGTAAACTTATGCATATGGCATTAGACCTCGCCACGAGATAGTAACGCACTATTAACATCTTTTGTGTCTATATACGATGGTCTTTCCATCAGACCCATCTGCTTGTTTCCTATCTTATGGTATAAAAAAACAGTAGCAGTCGTGGGACTGCCGATAGAAGTGAAAACGGAACTATTAAGTTGAGAGTAATTAAAACTATATGCAAAACATAGCTATAGATATACTATTATCATTAGCATGTCGGTGACGCGAACCGAGGATTTTACCCTCTACCAAAACGCTCAACACGCCTAAAGAAGTTTTCACTTCAAAAACTTGTGGTATACGTCAATCTTGCGACCCGTTTTGAGATAAAAACATGGTCTTTTGACCTAGGATGCAAGAATAGAACTCACCTGGAATATAACCCCGAGCCAAGTGAGCACGAGCCGGTGAACATTCTGCAAGCGAACGTTCTTGCTGAAGCTCGCGAGCGCCCAGCACACGGAGAACAGGGAGAGAGACGCAGATATCACATTCAGCTCCGCGAACGCTTTGTTTGCTAAAACATATAGCTTCTATGACAGAACCCAGTTATTCCGTAGTGGTCTAGTCTTCCTTAGAATATAGGTGTAGACAATAGGAAGGTATCGTAGTTATAAACGACGTGCGCTTAGCGTATGTGTCCGGGTGCCACGTGCCACTAGCTAATGCGCGTTCGCCGGCCCGCGAGAGCGCCCGCCCCCCGCAAGCCCTACCCCTCTCTCGCTCTTATATGCATCATTAACAACAGGCGAACGATTGGCTACACCAGGTGTCGGCAACCTTTTGAGTCGGAAGAGCCAAAAATTACAATTTACAAAATTTGAAAGTTTTTAAAAAGAGCCACAGAAAATATTAAAACCTCGTCATTCGAGAGCGAACTGACGACAGTGACAATGCATGTTACGGGGGAGGGCGGGGAAGTGGAATGTGAGTAGCAATAGCGCCAGTGCTTGTCGCTGTCGTGTTCCGGTTTGGAGGGTTAGGTAGCCAGTAAACTTATGCATGTGGCATTAGCAACGCACCATTAACATCTTTGGTGTCTATAGGCGATGGTTGACTCTTTTCATCAGGAGACCCATCTGCTTGTTTGCTATCTTATGATATATAAAAAAAAAAGAGTACAATTGGTTAAGAGATAGAAATGGCGCCTAATCTTCTCATACAAAGAGCCACATGTGTCTCGCGAGCCGCAGGTTGCCGACCCCTGGGCTATACGAGTCACTACCATCATGGCTACTAGATGGCAGAGTTCTACAGTGTCTTGTCCGGGTCTGATACCACTACCTTACCTATTCCTGTCACAATAGCGACAGTGCTTGTCACTTTCGTGTTCTGGTTTGGACGGTAAGGTAACCTGTAAACTTATATATATATGGCATTAAGACTCCGCCACAAAAATAGCAACGCCGCACTAGTTCCGCAATATCTTGCCCGGGTATATGGCACCATCGCCTTACCTTTACGCAATAACGTCAATGCTCGTCATAGTCATGCTCCGATTTGAAAGGTAATAAAAAGGTAGACTTATGCATATGGCATTGCCATTCCGCGACACGGATGGCAACGCACCATTAACATCTTTAGTGTCTAAAGGCGATGGTTTCTCTTTCCATCGGAAGAGCCTGGTTTGGAGGGTAAGGTAGCCTGTAAACTTATACATATGGCATTAAGACCCCGCCACAAAAATGATGGCACACGACACGGATGGCACGCACCATTAACATCTTTAGTGTCTAAAGGCGATGGTTTCTCTTTCCATCGGAAGAGCTATCTGCTTGTTTGTTATCTAATTATATAAAATCGGCCAAGTGCGAGTCGGACTCACGCACGTAGGGTTCCGTACCACCCCTATTCAAGTTTCTACCTGTTTATTAAGATCGAGTAAAAAATTCCTTAAAAATTGCTTTTGTTGTATGGGTATATTTTTACTTTACTTTTAATGTTTACTTTATTTTTATTTAATTATTTATTTTGAAAGGTAATATACAACTAAACATTCTGTGAAAATTTTAAGCATCTACCTGTTACCGTTATTAATTTGGGCAAAAAAATACGAAAAAAAAAACACGTTTATCGTATGGGGACCGCCCTTAATTGCTTTGTCTATGGCCGAATTTCGGCCACAGGCGATCGCCAGTATAAATAATTAAGCTACTTGTGTATCAAATTTTTTATCTGTTTAAATTTATCCAGCCGTTTAAACGTGAGAGCGTATAAAAATGTAGCAAATACATATAAACACATACACACACTAGCACGTATTCAAATACTCACATGTTAGGTTTTTATTTAATAAAGCAGGATTTTGCCTGACATCGTTGTTTGTGCGAATTAAAATTATTTGCTCTGGTATCACAGAGCTTGCACGAAAACAACCATGGTGGGTAAGACGGGTTGAAAACTCGGACATTGAGTCTTCTGCATCGATCAGTGTAACACACACTGGCCTCCGTTAAAAAGTACAATAGTGTTTGAATAATCCGGAACGTGCATAAGTAATTTCAGGTAATGTATTTGTTAAGTTAGATTTCATTATAATAATAAGAATAAATAGAATGTAGAATTAAAGAATAAAATAACGTTATTAGAATAATGAACAATGTGAAAAGAAATACAATTGTAATATAAATTGATTACGTCGTTTTAATTAGTAAAGGCAGTTCTTAATATTTAAGACAAGGGCCGTTATCACATAACGGAGCATATTTAATTTCTAAGTGTAGGATATTCCTTACACACATATACACAGAGCTTGGCTCAGAACCGTTAATTCGTTATTAGTTAATCACAAAGCAATCACAATACAACTACCCACCTGATGGTTCATCAACGCTAGGCTCGGATGCTATTCCCAGTTCATTACTTGATTCTAACTCGGTATCCTTGAGGAGTATGTGTAGTTGGAGAAGTAGCATTGGGGCTGCTTCGCAGAACGCATGAACTAACCTAAGCATACCTGAAAAAAAAACGAGAACAATTACGTAAAATAACTTAACTTAAAAGTTTATTACCGAGATACAGACAACGGCACAAATCTGAGTCTATGCTCCTTTCATAGGGGAAGGCTTACAAGCCATCTTTGCTTTTAAATACGATTCTATAGATATATATTCATGGAAGCAAAATTAAGTAGGCCATTCTGGTAGGTCCCTAATTTCCAAACTTCCGTGGTGCAATAGCAATCAGGCTTAACCTGATTGTAAAAGTCTCATTTCGTAGCATTTTTTATGCTTTTAACACTTTGCTGTCTCCTGCTAAAAAGCTAGTTTCTGCTATATTTATTATATCCTCCGTGGTATAGTGGTCCGGCATTGGCGTTGACCACATGAGATCCCGGGTTCGATTCCTAGGTCGGGCAATTAAAAAAATGCACTTTTTCGGTTTTCTAAGAAAAACAATGTTGCTCGGGATTGAAAAGTGCCCGATTGGGGATGAGATTGCCACCCATCACATTGTGGGACTAATTAGTATCTTCGGCTAATCGTGGGTGCACTTTTACCTCTAACTACCCCTTCGGGGATACTAGCGTGGAAATACTTTTTTATATCTTTTAACCGCACCGTTGCTCGAGTGGTTAGCGACCCTGACTATGCAATCGACGGGGCTCGGGTTCGATCCCGACGGGGACAAGCATTTGTGTGATGAGCATAAATGTTAGTATTTCCGGGTTTGGATGTTTATTAAATAATACTCCAGTATTTATATATGTATTTCTATGTATTAGTATCGTTGACTAACATCCATAATACAAACAAATGATTTGCTTACTTTGGGGTTACATCAGTAAGTGTAATTTGTCCAGTGAATATTTATTTATTTATTTATATTTATGGTTTATGTACTTACACAAGTCACGAACTTGATGTTTAACTCTTCTTAACTCCACGGGGACTAAAAGCCGCGCGTATCTCCACAGCACCCCCATTTGGAGACAGTGCAAGGCGATTGGCAGCCAGGGAGGTCTGTCTTTCCGTCCTTCGTTTGCCCACCATACGTGCAAGTACCAACGGAGTGACAGAACCTATAAGAAAAAGAGTAAGGACGAGTTCGGTTCTTTGCATGTTGATTCGAGCCTATTTTGATGAATAAATGGACTTAGTTAAACGAAAAGGAACCAATCCACAATATGATCAAAAATGAGTTAAGTGCACCAAAATGATGCTAAACATCAATACAATTGGCCAGTAAAAAACATCTGAGCAAAAATAGCTCTTTATTACTTTATTCAACGCCAGAACTAGTCCCCATATATGTCACGTTAAAAAATTAAAAAATATCCAACTTCAAACTTCAATATTTCTAAACTGATTTTGTGTGGATTGGATACTTTTCGTGTAACTACGTCCAAATGTACTGTCTGCCAGGTATCTTATTAAAGCTTAGATGAAGGAAACTATCTTCTCTTGTCAAAGCGTTAAAGGTAGTTGTCGTCAAGCGCAGTTGATAACACTTGCCACCTATAACATTGTGTGGAACTAAGTATCTTCGGCTAATCGTGAATGTACTTGTTGTACGTCGGCCTACCTCTTCGGGGATACGGGCGTGAAGATACTTTTTTCTATAGCTAGATTCCATCTATAAAGTGTAGAGATATTACTAGTGTTTTTTAATTCAAACAGTTTCCACCATCCACGAAAAACATTTAAATATGGAAGCCAGAATGGTGCTCGCGTAGCGGAGGTCATGATCTGAAGTGAGTTGTTTTAAAAAAAATTGAAATGTGATGATTGGTTGTCCCAACTTCAGTTACGTTTGGAACATACTTTAGAATTTTTTTTCTTATATCATAATATAGCAAACAAGCAGATGGCTCTCCTGATGGAAAGAAATCATCGGCTATAGACACCAAAGATGTAAATGGTGCGATGCTATCCGTGTAGCGGGATGGCAGTGCCACATGCATAAGCCTAACGGCTACCTTACCATCCGAACCGAAACACGACAATGACAAGTATTTCCGCTATTGCGGCAGAAATAGGTAAGGCCGTAATGCCTGGGCGAGACGTTGCAGACCTCTACTACCTAGTTGTCATGATGGTAGTGACACGTCACGTATAGCCAATCGAACGTTTCCTACGACCTGCGTGGCAGAATGGCAATTGGTCTATTCTATTATATAAGATTCGAGTAGTTTAACCGTAATTTCGAGACTTTAGGCGTTTTTTTTAATTGGCAATCATTAATCTTAAGAATCACAAGTATCTTAAGCCTTGTTGAGTCCTAAATAAGACTCCTAGACTCTAAGTCTTTTGAATTCTTAAAACTCTGTGTCTTTCTTTTACTATGAGCTCTTAAGTAAGTGTTTTGAGTCACAAAAGTCTTGGCGTATTCACTCTAAAGAAGGACTCTTAGGGGCAGCCGGATTTAATGAAATCTGCAGATTTTTACAAGTCTGTTTCAACAGTATACAGATTGATAAAAGATTGTACATATGGAAAGACACAGTATTTAATGGTCATATGTAACCAATAAATATATAATAAGAGGATATTGCTTAACTACATAGTAACGACTAGATCTACTGTTATACGCGTCACCGCCATTGTGACTACTATTAGGTAGAGTTCCGCAACGACTCGCCCGGATTTTGTAACACCGCCTTATCTACGTTTGTCGAAATAGTATCAATGCTTCTCACTATTGTGTTCCGCTTTTGCGGGTAAGGCAGCTGGTAAAATAAAGCATGTAGCATTACCGTCTCACGATAAATAGGAACGCATCAATCACCATTATCATTTTTAGTATCTATACGCAATGGTAGTCTCTCTTCAGGAGAGCCGTCTGTTTGTTTGCTACCATACAATACATAAAAAAAGAGGGCATTGATCCAGGGATGCACGGGTGGAGTTTGAAATCTACTTTGTCAATTTATATAAACTAGCGATCTCCCTGTGGTCGAAGTTTGACTATAGACTAAACAATAAAATGTCTTTTGAATTTGACAACTGAAAATAATATACATGTGTGTATATTATTATGTATGTCATATAAATGTAGTGTGTATACTGCTTATCTTTATTAAAATGGATATTATTTGAAAATATTAGGTTTCTGCAGACCTCCGCAATGTAAACTGTTAACTGGGCCAAATTTCATATTCCACCGTTCGCATTATTGTCTTAAAGAGGGTTACAAAGTTTTTCCTTCACCAGTGGCGTAACTATACCATTTGGGGCCCGTGACAAATTCTTTTGATGGGATACTATCAGTAAAAATCGTCACGTTGTATTCAGTTTAATTTAAATAAACTTCTAGATTTTCGGAGTAGTCAATCACACGTACAATGTATAAAAAATAATTTTTGAGCTCGCGGCTCGCGGTCGGGGGCCCGTGACATTTTGCCAGCCCTGCCACCCTATTGTTACGCCACTGTCCTTCACGTATTAACATATTACGGATTAAACGCGTATATGCAGCGTCATTTTCTGTCTCTTTCTATAGCGCGGCGTCGCTATCTATGTTGAGAATGTGTCAGTACGGAAAAACGTTAGCTCGTAACTCAAATTCAATATCCTATTCCGGCGCGTGTCATATACATGATCTATTATACGAAAAAAAGGAAGAAAAACTTCAAACAAAATTACTTACCTGCGATATTAGAAGGGATGTAATAACTATCGATATAGTAGCAGCAAATGTGCATTTGTAACCTCGTTCTAACAGAGCATAGCCCATCACGAGATCGAACACCACGTCACAGAAATATCCAGCCAGTGAGATCACGTTGAACAGCACGTCGCACAGCGGTAGGAATTCCGCCATTTTATCATGTCTATTTGTATCTTGACGAGTACTTCATTTCTGGAGACAAAAAATTACAACTGAATCGTTACTCAGAAGATATCTGCTAATAATTTCTTTTACGATGCCTGTTAATTATGTTTTACCTGTGTATTTTAGGCCTAACATTGTTACACCGCAATATTATTAATCCGGACATTGTTAAACAGCAGTATTTTTAATCCTAATGCCTGTTCTAATAAATTAATTAAAATGTAGAAAATTCGTGAGATTAGGATAGATAAAAATATATTTTGCATGTCCGCATGTTTATTGCATGCATGTTTTGCTTAATTATATGCGAAGAAGAGCAAATATTGCAAAGTAATTTAAAGCGAAACTTCAATAGACAAAATAATTATCTTTTGTGTAGAAAATTGCTAAGTCTAAAATAGTTTATGAATACCGGTGTGCTTGCTTGCGTGTGTGCATGTATATCTGGTTTTTGGAAAATAGAAGAAAATATTGCACTGAATTGGTAACTACGTTTAGATAAGGTTAAAACTTGTCTATGGTTAAAACTTTTTATAGGTGAATTAAAATGTTGGGTGTTAGAGTTTTTAGTATTTAAACATAGGGCGAATGATCGTTTAGAAAACGGAAATATCTGGAATTAATAGTCATTCATCATGAATATTAATTTAGGATAAAAAGTATGATTAGGGTGTTATAAGACTTCTCAAAATCTCCTGGACCGAATCGGTCCAAATTTTCAGGAAGTTTAAGTTGAGCGGAATCCAGTCGAATAGCATCAACCGTGTTTCGATCGGTCCACCCGTTCAAAAGTTATAAGATGTTTACATACACACATACACACAAACATACATACAGACGTACTGACGTCATCGAGAAAATAGCCGGAAAAGGTTCCTAGGACCTCAAAACGTGGACATTTGGTGAAAACTTGATTTTCGAAAATCGTGGTAAAATCAGTAACTTCTATATCTACATACATAGTAGGAAGTTAAAAAAATAAAAATGTAAAACAAACAAAAATAAATATAAAAAAATAAAAAAAGATAAAAAAATATTCTTTGTGGCAAGTTGCTTAAAAATTATTCGAAGCAAATTATACCCGGACGCGACATTTTGGAATTATATCGTCACGCGTTTGAAGAATCGTTCGCTTTTAAATGTTGCCTTGGAGAAAGGCCGGTAATTTATTTTTAAAAATCAGATCCGGGGCCCAGACCAACAAAGGGCAAAACTTTAGGTTACATTTAGGGATTAACCATATATACATGCAAAATGTGCCAAGTATTCAAATATTTTAATAAGTTTTGTAAGTTTAAAATTAAAAAATGTTGTATTCCATTTTTCAAGAAGGTCGGTTAGTTTGGTCAAGATATGAAAGCATGATGTCAATTTAGTTTTAGGAAAAGAAATAGGAGTTTGACATATGTCATTTAACTTTGACAAGTGACAACAGACGTCAGACATGAGACAAGCCAGCGTGTGATGCGAAAATTAAATGTCGTATTTGTTTTCAAACAACTCTGTTAGATGATTTTTCTTTCTAGTATTTTCTAACAAAAACCAGTAATTATGTCTAATTATACGAATTTAGTAAGTAAAATAGGTAAAGATAGCTCAAGAGCAGCGTGTAAAAAATGTGGATATGCTGGACATCTAACGTTTCAATGTAGAAATTTTATAAAGGTTTGTATCGTAATTATGAACTAAAGCTTTAGTACTTAAACTTTATATTTAAGAGTTTCTTGCTAGTGTTAAGTGAAGATTATATTAATAAATTTTATTCATTTCAACACTCACTTTGCTCACTCACAACAAAAACTATTCACTTTTAGCAGTACCGAAACTTTATTAAATTAAACCCTGGAATTAATTAATATCCATGATAATTTAACATGTGTTTTTTAATATAATATATTAGCGATTTCATAAATCATATTCGGAATAACATTTAATTAAAATCACCACATAATTTGGAAATAAGTATATAATATCTGGTTGACCGAGCTTTGCTCGGTTTTTCACATATTTTTGGAACCGATCTTTTCTTGGACCTTGAACCTTGATAAATCGATTCCGATAAAATATATATATTTTTTTCTGTACCTGGTTGACCGATATAAGATATATATGATGACGATGATAATGAAATTTTTTCATTATCATCTATTCATCACATGTTGGTGTTTCTAGGTCCGTCAGTGTGTACAATATTTAATATACTAACTCTTAACACTTGTTAATTTTTTTAAACATGTATAAATTCCTTCATATAATTAATTTCACTAACAGTGGTGATTGCAGCACACTTGATGCAATAATATGCAAGACTCATTGGTAAATAAATATTTTTTTATTTTTATAATATAGGATCGAGAACAAGTACCATCTACTGATGGAATTTCAGGATGGATTAACCTGATGGAAAGAGATGTAGCCGATAGACACCAAAGTTTAAATGCTACATACATAATTGTACTAGCTACTTTACATTTCAACACAAATGTGCCAAATATTAAAGCTGTTGTGGCATAAATAATGCAGTATTAACAAATCTAGTTGAGACGTAACAGAACTCTACCATCTAGTTAAAGATCACAAAGTTAGTGAGACATATAAGCCTTCTCTTATCTTATACAATATGCCTAGCAGTAAGGCCATTACTAGTTTTCTAAAGGAGCCCAGATTAACATGAGGTAAAACAGTACAAGGGTTTTTAAGAATAAACAAATATAATATAATAAATAGAGAATAAAAAGAGCATGTAAAAGACAGTGTATTGAAAAATCAAGAAAGCATGCCATTTTTTTGTTCTTGTCATTGATAGATTCTATATTTGCAAGAAATGCAAAATTTTCATTATATAATTTTCTTATTTTCATGCCCCGCAATGTAAGGTGTGCATTACTCTGACTCTTCATGCCCACAGAACTTTTGAACCAGCTGGTTATGTAGCAGAGTACATGGTGCATAATACTTTTCTTGTTTTATGTATTTCCTTAAATTTTACTATTTTTTTAGAATAAGCATTGTATATAAGCAATATAAGAATAAGTCAAATCATACAAACTTTAAATAAAATTTTGTCAAAAAATATCATACATTTCCTACACTTTCCAATGGTTCTCATGACAGAATCAAGGTCCAAATGGTTTTGACTTTTGGTAGTGTGCCCCTTACATGCTTTATAAATATGTATCGACGGGTCCTACATAAGTTGTTGTAACATAAAAAATGCGATTTTGTTTTATTTTTGAAAATGACATGAAAAATAAAAATGAAATATCTATTAGAAAAATTTCAAAATTTTCATTTTTTTCTTCATGTTATTAAAAAATCTATAAAAGTGGAGTCTTTTCATAAACTAAACAAAAATTGGATTTTTAAGTTATGACAACTTACGTAGGACCCGTCGATATTGAAATTGAGTGTCACCAAGTGCTAATATTAAAAATTGAAAGCAAAACTTATGTTAACCAAAGTGCTTCAATAAAGCATTAATATGTGAATATGAATTTAATTTTAAGCATTATTACTATAAAATTTATTTTTAGGTTGATCCCAATAAAGAAATAGTGTTAGATGTGAGCAGTACAAGTAGTGACAGTGAAGAAGACTATGCAACTCCATTGCAAACTTTAAGGGAGGCTGAGCTTCGGCAAAAGTTACAAGAAAAGCTGAGGAAAGCTAAAGAAAAAAAGAAGAGCAAAAAGAGAAAAAGATCCAGGTTTGTTGCTGTGCTTTATTGTTTGTGTTATATCATTAGATAGTAAACAAGCAGATGGCTCTCCTGATGTAAAGATAGACAATCGCCTATAAACAAAGATATTAATGGTGTGTTGATGTGTGGCGGGATGGCAACTCCATATGTATAAGTATACAAGCTACCTTACCTTTCAAACCGGAACACGACAATAACAAGTAATGCTATTGTGGCAGGAATAGGTAAGGCGGTGGTACCATATACCCGTGCTAGATGTTGGGGAACTCTACCACCTGGTTGACAAGCTGAGTTTGTATTTTTGTTTTGGAATCATATTTGACACTATAAAATGTATTTCATGTTGGGAAAAGAACCCGAGTTCCATCAGTTAGGTGATTGAATATTAAAATGAACTTTATTTTTATTTACAGGTCCACTTCTAGTTCATCATCTACTAGTAGTTCATCATCGTCTGATACACGAAAGAAACATAAGCACAAGAAAAAGTCTAAGAAATCAAAAAAAAGTCATAAAGAGAAAAAGAAATCAAAGAAATGACACAATAATTTAAGATTGTATTATAATTTGCTTTATAATATTGTTCTGAAGTGTTCATTTGTAAATAAACTTAAAATAAAGTACAATACATGTTTCTATTTAAATCTCCATTAATTCAGTAGGATGTTATTGCCTCATAGCCAAGATGTAGTATAAATTAAAAAAAGTTAAAAGTATCTTCATGCGTAGTATAAATTCTGTATAAGAATTACACTGGAACTTAGCATATTTATTATTTTTCAAATAAGGTAATGTTATGTACTTTTACGTTATTTGAAAATTAAAAATATAAATTAAATTCCTTAATGCCCATATCTACCAAGAGTTAGGCAAAAATGCAACACAACTTCAATTAGATAATGGTATTAAGTCTTATATGTGGCAGATAACCAACTTATTGTTTAATTAGCCAAATCTGCACAATTATCCATCTCTTCACTACACTTTATTTAATCAGTAGCAATAACAAAGGCACACAGTACACACTCGGAACACATTTTACTTCACAACCAAAGCATCTACAGCACAAACACTGTCATTGAAGTAATGCAATAAAGTAGTATAATTCTGTTTATAATTAAATAACATTTTATTTAAATATACATGAAATACTCAGTTTTTAAAAACATGGGATGTCTAACACTAACAAACGAACAGCTCTCCTAAGACCAAAGATGACCTTTGCCTTTAGATATCTAAGCATATTCATCCCCACACTATTTTTTGGAAGCCTTAAGCAATTGTGTATCTCAGAATTGGCAAATCTGTAAACATGGACAAATACTGAAAAAATTCAAGGCCTCTTCTGATTAAGCATCTAAAAGGCATAACAGGAGAAATTAACAAAACTTATTTGCAAACCAAATGGGAATAGATAAAAGATAATAATATAGAATAGATGGAGAGCAAGAATTATGGACAATAATCAATTTGGTCAGGTGTGGTCATAGGTACAAGTCTCGTAACCAATGTATTCATGTGTCGATGGAGGATCATGATATGGATGAATATACAAAAAATTACAGGTATTCATAGATAGGTAAAGTATTAGGTATAGAGAAATGTATGTTTACACTAAAGATTCTCTGGGATACTAACTGAAATAATTCAATAAAACAGTGTTAAAATTTCAAAAAAATATTTTAAACCACAATATAGTGGTCATGGTGTTAAGAGA